>CM069914.1:25891206-26361300 GCA_036172215.1 Camellia granthamiana
ATTAGAAAAACTAAAATTCGTAACTCTTCTCATATACAATAATTTAATTACTTGAATTATTAATTGAAATATATTTTGGATATCATTAAAAAGTATTAATTGACCTGATAATTTATTAATAAAATGGGTCATTTGTAATAAAATTAGAAATCTTAGAGGGTGGAATATAATTTTCAGAACTAGATGGGGGCAATTATATCAAGTGCTGGTTTGGGAACTTGGCCATTTTAGTGACTTTTTAACTTTTAAGTATTTTATGAAATGAAAAAAATTGTATGTTCAGAATGATTTTCGTAGTTGAATAGGAAAAAATTATTGGTTGGTTCTGGGGCACCACGTGGCTATGCCCTAGGCCAATCACAAACCCTCATGGCCTCTCATATTCCCAATCACCTAACACAAAATCACGAGTCTCACTCCCTCTACCAATCACAATACATGTAGAGTGCCACGTGGCATTGCCTCTAGACCAACCAATAACTTCTCGTTGAATGGCACTGCCCCTCGACCAACCAATAACTTCTCATTGAATAGATGACTATGAGCGAAAAATGATTTATTGATGTGTAGGATATGACATTTTACTTTATTAACTATTTTAATTTTAATTTTTTTTTAATCTTTATTAACCATTTTAACCAAAACCCCAGCTTTCCAAACAACACCCAAAACAACATTTCATAGTCCAACATCTTCCATAATAATGACCAAATTTTCTTTTATATAGCAAAGCAACCTTATATAGAGGCTTCGTTTGGCAATGGGTTTTTTGGTTAAATTAGTCACAAAAAGACAAAATAAGTTAAAAAGTCAATAAGATAAAATTTCACATCTAAACCATAATCATTTCACTTTTTCTTTCACAAAAGTCAAAAAAGTCAAAAAAGTCAAACCAAACAAACTTTTAGTCCCAAACTAAAATAACCAAAAAAACTAACTCAAAAAGCCTATTATCAAACGACAACAGAGACAATTAAGGTTGCACACTAATTGTTAAGAACTGAATTTTGTAGGGTTTGAATTCAATTTATTTGTGTATGTAAACATGCCATTTTGATTGGCCCTAAGACATGAGTGCTTTCTTTTGATTATCCGATGATGAAATTAAGAATATTTTTCTCACAAAATCCTCTATAAAAAATATGGAATTTAAGCTTTATTTCTTGACTTTGGGCCAATTTGGAACAAGTGTTTTGGACCGCTGGGCCACCTGGAGCGAACATGGGCTGAACCAAACAAAACAGGGCCAAACTTTCCTTGGCTGGTCGTTCACTCGGATATCTGGCCGGACGACCGGCCAACACAGCCAAGTTTCATCTTGCTGTTTCGGTTCGTGTGGGCACTATGTTATCCCATTTTCTGATATATATAGGCCCCAAATTGCATACACACTCAGCCTCCATTGCCAAAAAGACTTGACCATTCAAATGAAAGAGAGTTAAAGTAAGAGAGTGCATGCTCCATTAAGGCAAAGGTGCTCCACCTTCACTGATGCACTTCACCATCCACTGATATACATTTCCTATATACAACAAGGGTCTGAGGAATGACTAGGGGGGAGGGATAGAACAAAAAGGAATTAGAGGAAAGAATAATAAGGAGAGAATAGCCTCATAGAGAATTAAAACTTTAAGAAGTCCTTTGCATTTCATACACTGCTATACACTGCTATATGATCAAACTCATCCAAGTACGCTGTTAACATTTCAAACACACTGATATTTCATCCTCACACTATATTGGTCCCATAATTATTTCATAGCCAATTTCTGTAGCCTTGATCAAGAAGTGTTCTATTTGTTTCAAAAGTGAGAAAACAAGAGTGATTTGTGAAATTCGAGTTTTTCACCATCCTCCCACACACACTGTTAAACAATCCCAAAATTGTCATTTTGGCTATAATTCCAAATTTTCAAATGGAGGATTGAGAACATAATTGACAACCTTGAGGGTAATCAAAAGAAAGTTTGGAAATCAAATCATTTCCTTAGAAGGTAAATTGTGCACTTCTCATTTTCTTGCATTTTCTTGTATTTTCTCTCTTATACTTATTTTCTTGCTTTGAGTTCATATAAGTGCTATTGTAATCTAACCGGTAGTGGTTGGTTGAGCCACCTCCATATTTCCTTTTTGTCCATTTTCTTGATTTTGCAATGAGATAGGTTTTGTTAGGCCTATTGCCCGGCTGGTGAGGTTCTTTTGGACAAGACGGCGTAGTCTCCTGATGTTGACCAATTTTTTCCAGTGGTTCCAAGGCACGTGAAGCTTTTATTTTGTTTATTTTTATTTTGAGTGTTTTGTGAGGTTTAATTTATTTTGTAATATTTTCTTCCCCCTCTCTAATTTGGTTTGTAATAATTAATTTTAAGTGTTGTAATAATTCCCCGCCC
This sequence comes from Camellia granthamiana, assembly GCA_036172215.1. NCBI lineage: Eukaryota > Viridiplantae > Streptophyta > Magnoliopsida > Ericales > Theaceae > Camellia > Camellia granthamiana. The sequence goes on from CM069914.1 coordinate 25,893,597, forward strand.
TGCTTATTTCTATCCCCTTTATTTATTTATTTATTTATTTGCTTTCCTTATATGTGAATATGCATCATATTATGCATCTCGATTCGGCTAAGTTTGCATTTATGGATTTAAACATTTCTTATGTGATTATGTGCACTACTTCATGTTCTTGAGATGATTCACATGTCATATCTTAGAAGCCAAATCTTTAGTTACATCTCATGTGTGAATTGCATTAGAATTTTGCATATAAGATCATGTATATATTTGCTAACTTTGTTTTGTAGCTTGTTCGTGGGACGTCGGTAAACATGTAAGTTTTTATACTCTAGCATCCCGCTTGTGTGTGTTTCTCTTACTATGTTTTGCATCCTACCATGAGGCTATTTGCTTACTTGATATAACTGTATGAATGCCGGTGGATGGAGATTGTGTTGCTTAATTTGGAATGATGTTGATTTTTCATGTTTGTAAACTCAATTTCTTTGAGTTATACATCTTCAAAACTCTTTCAAAACACATGAAATTCAATTGTTCCAAAATGAATGACATAGTTTATACTTGTATGTTTCACATAGTAAATTTTAGGATTTATTAAATAAATTGAAACATGAACATATAACGTCAATAAAACTTATATCATGGTTTAGTAGAGACCGATCTTTGATCGGGTGAGAGGAGGTGCTCATTATTGACCTTTCCCTCTTATACCTAAGGTTCCAAATTAAGTATCTTTGGTTACGACGAACAGTGATTATGTCACGAGTCACGGGTTTTCTAATTTTCTCAAAATATTAGATAACGACTTTGAGATCTGATGACGTAGTCCATTTCTGGCAATGTTTTTTTCAATAAAATGGATTTTCTATGATGTTTTCAAATCTGGACTCTCATCTATGTTTCACATTGCATTCGTGAGACTAGATTAAAGAAATCGAGGGTCCGAACTGTTTAACGCGTATAGGTACCCCCCGGGCGATGTTACAGCTTTTAGTACCTCTGAAGGGGATATTTTGAAACCTTGACTCAAACTCCATGATATGACTTTTATTTTCAATTATATGTTTATTGCATTGCATACATTGGTGCACTTAAAGTCCCTATGTTGCCTAGATACTGGTGGGAGCACGTGCAAGCTTTTTGTGACACTACATCTATCTCTATGTTACTTTTGAGGCCTTGTATTATAACCTTTTGAGATCTATCAAACAGGTAGCTCTACTATCCAAGGTTCTCAAACTTTGAAGAGAGGCTATATTGACTCTTTTGACTTCCTGGGATCTTTATTGGTTATTATCCAAAGGACTTTTTGGTAACGTGTAATAACCCTCATCCTTGTCATAGCCATGTTCATGTGCATTTGCATGATTTTGTCTTGTTAAGCTTGCATTTGTAGACTTTGACTTGTTTTGCCTATGTAAAGGTCCCGGTCTTGTTTCGTGCTTATGTGTTTTGCCTAAGTGTTATATGCATGCTTTGTTCCTTGCTTGGTCTCTCAGGCCTAAGTCACCATTGAACCTCTTACACCTAGGACCATCTTGGAACCACCTTGGTTGACCTCCACCGTTACGTAGGCATATTGGCCGAGATGTCATCATCTAGGCCGAGGTGTGCATCACCTGGGCCGAGATGTCATCATCTAAGCCGAGATGTTATCATCTAGGCATCCTAAATCTTTGATCCTTGCACCTAGTGATCTTGTTCTTGGATTAGTATGACCTAGACTGAGGTATGGCATAGCACAACTAGGCCAAGTGTTATCCTTCCTGGCCGAGATCAGTGAAACCTTACTTGTCGAAGCCTATGTCCTAATTCGAGATCATTGCCTTGTTAGAATGCCCATGCCATCTTACTTGTTATACACACTTTGTCATACTTTTGTCTTTTCATTCTGGCACCTTTTTGAGGAGATCCAATCCGGCATTGCCACGTGTCCCAGCAGAGGGTTAAGTCAGATTGTAGCTGGGAGTCCATATCATTTTGTCGTATCCTAGCCTTGTAGAGAGAGAAGCTCTAGGAAGAAGAGGAAGAAGTTCTTAGAGTGAGAATTAGATTTCCAAGCTTGATCTTCACACCTTGAACCGTTAGATCCGTGTTTTGAGGTTATATTCTTGATTCACTCTTGTTGTTGTTTATGTTGATCTAATCACATTGCATGATCTAGCATGATTCATGAGCCATGCATTGATTTAAAGTTTGGTTTTAGAAAGAGAAAATGAAGTTCTTGTGTTTTTCAAGAAAAGCCTTGTTTTGATCTGAAAGTTTGTAACAAGTTCCACGCTTTTGTGTTTGTTTTCAAGAAATCTTCAACTATAGGTACCCAAGTCCATGATTTTGAACTCATATCATGAAATCTCAAATTTTGAATAAGAAGTTATGATTTTTGCATTCATGTTCTTCGTGTTCTTCATGTTCATGTTCTTCATGTTCTTCAAGAGGAAACCTAGATTTCCAGACTTCATTTGCCTAAGTGTGGTCACTGAGACCCACTCTTGCCTAGATCTCACACCTAGGCCAAGCATCGTATCTCACCTTGGCCTACCTTGCATGATCACTTGCACCTTAGCCTATCTTGCCTGCACACCTAGGCCTAGGAGACCACACCTCGGCCAAGAGGTGTGGGACCTCGGCCAAGACCCCCTGAGTTCACCTAGCTAGGTCATTTTTGCCTAGATCATCTCTGTGCATCCATTCCGAGACCTGGTTGGTACCCAGCATGTTTTTCCTAGAAGAAAAATAGTGTTTTAACTCCCAACACAGGTTTTGCTTTGTCTTGACTTGGTTTTGGAAAGAAATGCCGGGATCATTTACACTCATGTAAAGCTTGTTTTGAGAATGCATTGCATAGCCATCTTTGAGCATTCTTTCTTGTCTTCTTGAAATGCATTCAATAGACTTTGCCATGTATTTGTAGGTCTTGGATCCTTGTCTTAATCCCTACACCCGAAGAGCTATGTAAGTGGTATTTTCAATAAAGCTATGTTATAAAGTTTTGATAAAGCTTTGCTTCGTTTTGGAAAAGTATTTGATCAAGCATGAATGATTATCCTTTAGTTTTTGGTATCAAGTATTATGTTTGTTTTGATGACATTCTTGGAAGGTCCTTTTGTGCTAGGGGACGTTAAGCCTAAGTAGCACCTTTGTTTGAGATATCTCTACCATCGACGGTCATGTACGGATGGTACCACTGACGGTCTTGTACGGGTGGGTTTTGTTTTGCCACCGACGGTTTTCCGGGTGGGTTGTCTAACCGATTCTGGGTCGGCCACCGACGGTCTTGAACGGGTGTACTTCGGCTCCGGGACGATTATTCCTTTGTTTTGTCAGGAATGTTATCCTTTGTATTATGTAGATGTTAGTAAACATCCCAAGAAGTTTTGAAAGACTTTGATTGATGAACTTGATTCATCCTATGTTTTGTTACAAGCTATAATATATATTGTTTTGATAAAGATCTCGGATATCATTCATTCAAACCTTTATTAATTATATCATTCACCGAGCATCCAAGCTCACCCTCCCATTTTATGTATATGTAGGTGGCGAGCAAGAAGGCAGTGACGCCTAAGATGTTATTTGCAAGTTGTTTTCGGATTCATGTTTTGTTAGCATCTTGAAGATTATGCTTCTTAGCTTTTGGTTCATTTCTTTTGTATATTTCAACTTGAGAAGCCTTTTGATCAAGATGTAACATGTACTTTATTTTATTTGTATCCAAGTTGTAAACCATGTTAAGATGTATGTTATTTCACTTGATCTATGCACAGCTCTTATGGACTACTTAGATTTAAATTTATTGCTTCCACACATATAAGCCATATATGTATACTCTGATTGTGCGTGACTTTGTAAGTTGGCCTTTGGTAATCTCGGATTACTGGCCATCATGGCACCATTCTACTAGGGGCGCAATGGAGTCGTGACATAACGTCACCTTGACTTCAAAGCCCTAGAGTAAAGCCAACCTTGTACATATAGTGAGCTATAGTACCTTCCAAAATTAGGACAAGATACTATCCCATTTCTAGGATGTATGATACCACTTGTTTGAATAGTGAAGCCCTAGATCATTTCAAAGCTAGGATAGGGTAACCCTACCCCCCATAGGGGTGATTATTCTCTTTCCTACTATGTGTTATGGGCAATGTATGAGATCCGAGTTTCTCAAAATTCTAAGCAGTGGTTCAGGCATGTTAGTATGTAGGGTTCAATTTTTCGGTGGTGTATGTATGGTCAACTGCATGAATTGGGCCAAAGTGCTGCCAGAATTCTAATTGGAGGTCCTATTTTTGTTTTTGCTAGGAAGTCGCAGCACTATAGCTTTAGAACGGTTTCATATCCCCCAATTTTTTCGGGCTCGCACCGGTGGACAGATTTGGTTCAAGGACAGCTAGTGTTAGTTTCTCACTGTCAATACCTCTCTAGCTAGAAGTTCTAGAATCTGTGATGGATCCATCTTCAGTGGTGATAGATGACCAACCTTCGGTAGATATTGCAAACCTGTTTTAGTCTATTCAACAAAGCATGGATGCTCTTACCACCAAAATCTTCGCCAACGATGAGGCTCTTGCCAAATTGTAATGCCAATCTAGGACATCTACATCTCATCCACCTCTAGTAGTTCCACCAGTTGAGGAACTCCATGAAGCTATGCTGCAAGAAGATCTTAGAGTTCCTACACAGCCAATGGGAAGAGTTTTTCCTACAGGTATTGATGAAGTTGACCCAACTATGCTGAAAATATCCAAAGTAGAGAAAATGTTCAAAACAGCACAAGGGATCAACTTTATTCTAGACTTCGAGGATGGGTTTATGGAAATAATTGTGAGGTTACTTGAGCGGTTCAAAAGGCCATACATGGATAGATTTGATGGGCGTGGTGACCTTATGGTTCATATCTGCTTCTTCTCAAACATTCTGAAGCCCATGGGCTTATCTCAAGCTCAAAAGCTTTCCTTGTTTGGAAGAACCATGTCAGGCGTGGTTGCTACCTGGTACGCCAAGTTAGATGATTCAGTCAAGCAAAACTAGGAGGAGTTAGTTGAAAAATTTGTCACACAATACCCCTATAATACACAAATCGAAATAACCACTTGAAAATTGGAGGTGACTCGACAAGAGCCCAATGAGTGCTTCATGGCATTTATCACCAGGTGGAGGGCAAAAGCAGCCATGATGGCAAACAGGCCTTTGGAGAAAGATCAAATTCTTATGGTTGTAAAAAATCTGCATAGAAGATTACTGTAGAAGATAATAGTTCTTGCACTTTTTAACTTCAAGGATCTCCATGAAATTGAGTTTCAAATTGAGGATGCTATTAGATAAACAGCTGCCAATGCCATACCCTCAGTGATCAACACTGTGACCATTGCCAAAACAACCAACTTAGGCTGCCGAACCTCAACCAGAGTCGTCAATCTTCTCTACATGTCCCTTACCAAAGCCTTGGAGATCTTAATAGAAATAGGGTATCTCAAACCTCTTGACCCCTAACCATTTCCTAATCCACTCCCAGCCAAACACGACCCTACCAAACACTGTGTCTTCCACCAGCAGCCCGGATATGACACCAACCATTGCCATCACCTTCGTCATGAGATTCAAGATCTCATTGACAACAAAACCATAGCTCCACCCCAAAAGTCCAATGTCACCTCCAACAATTTTTCAACCCATAACTGAGTCCCACCGCCTTCCCACCTCAACCTCATCCATACACTATCATCTACCTTCAACCCCAGCATATACATCACACCTTCCCATTTGCCCAAGCCCGAGGTGTTTATTCTAGAGAGCACTTTATTAATGATATATGCACCTCAATCCCAACCAAAACCCCAAAACCCTGTGGTAGCAGATGCTTTGGAGCCAAAATTGGATGGTATGATAGATATTCTCACAGGCACGCACTTTTCTCGTTATGGTTTTCTCGAGCCATGGATTGATCATGCAACAAGGGAGCACTAGAGAAGTTCTGGGACTGACACTGGTTGAATCTGTGATAAATCTTGAGACTAGCATGGGACCAGGAAACTTGGGGGATATTGTGATCATTTTTGTGATTGGGGATGACCACCTGTTGATTGCACGAGCTTTATTTTGAATGTGGTTGATGGCCTGCACTTTACATATTGAGAATGGTTTTATTCTGAGTTTTGAATTGAATGTTGAGTCTGAGTTTGATTTCACCCAATTTGTAGAGTTAGGATCCGGCTCGAGTTAGTCTTACAAGTCTAAATTTGTTGATTTCAGGAGTGCTAACCTAGACATCTTTGTCCTGTGTAGGTTTTCTTTATTGCTTTCTTTTGAGTCTGTTGTTATCACTAAGTCGGAGTTTCTTGTGAATAAGTGCTATACATTCTGCCTACTTGTAACACCCCAAAAATAATACAATAAATCCAACTCATAAGCGGAAGAATAATAGAAATAAAATACTTTCATTCATCAGAGTTCATTTACAAAAGTTAACACATGCGATATACATTCACAAATATTCATCCGAAATCTACAGCATGTGTTATAATGATAAGAGAATTGAAATTGAACAAATGGTCAGATGCCCTATAGGCTTACATCTTTCTAAGTCATTACTTGGTTACACAAAAGTGAGCCTAGCTCAATACAATTAAAGCCCTTGGCTGTACAAAAGAATAAAAACAAGATAAAGAACCTCTTGCCTCCCAAAAGTCTTTCCAAGCTATTGCCATGGTGAAAGCATGTCACCTACACCTGAAAATGGTTTTTCCAAATAGGGTGAGCCAAAGCCCAATAAGAACAATCTAACACAGCACATGAGATTTAGCAGAGATATAATTACAATGTGCATATACAATACTTGTGACAAAACATTCACATTTTTAATAATCACAAAGTACTATGTTCATATCTTATTCCATTTTTCTTCAATTCATTTTAATCCATGAGCCAATTTCATAATCTTTCAACAACCCAACTAAGACTACAACTCAATGGTTATCTAATCAACACAATTACCACACAAACACTTCAATCTGCCATTTTATGGAAATTTCGTTTGTGGGATCGGTACCCATGTATACACAAGATTTCAGGACTTTCACCCTTGACACTCCGGCCAACTTAATTTCAATGGAGTCCATCCCCTATCTCCTCCTAAACAATAGAGTACATCCTCTTTCTCCTTCCAAACATCATACATATACAATGTGTTTAAAATACAATCATATTCAATGACAATCAACAATGGATTAGTTTTAATTCATCTAATCTTCATGCAATTTCTACAACAATCATAGCTATCCTCCATTGATAGCCCAATATAGTTATTTCTAAACAAATATTCAATTTCAAGACAGATAATTTATTCAAAACTTCCAAAGGTGAGAGGTATCACATACTCAGCTCCACCATCTATTTCAATGTTCACTCAATTTCATGTTTACAACACCAATTTCATTTATTTATACAAAATAAATATTATAATCATTTTAGGGCAAACTCCCCCTTTTTAAATATCAACCCAAGTACCAAAATCAACAGTTTTGACGCAATACAACCTTATTTTCAAACTCCATAATCATTTATTTTCCATTCATCAAAAACCCCTCTTTTTGTTTCACACCCAAACCCTAGGTTTGTTCAAACTACTCCCAAATCCCACCATTGTTACACAACTAAGCTAAAGGCCACATAAAAGTGTAGAAAATCCCTACCTTAAGAAGAGAAGACGAGCAAAGTAAGGTTAAAGCTCCAAAGACACTAAAACCCACTTTTGTTTGGATGAAAAGAGAGCCGATGAACTCTACCTTTTTCTCAAAGGCACTAGGGTGAGGAACCCAATGGATCTTGGTGAAATAGAAGAGAGAAGGTGAGTTTTGGATAGAGAAACTCAAGATCAAGGGTTTTGGAGAGTTTTAGAGAGAGAGAGAGAGAAAAATGAAAAAGTGATGAAAAAGGTCATCTTCACGGACTGTTATACATGCAGTTCGCTCGAGCGTGGAAAGTGACGCTCGAGCGTTAGACACAATGTTTCACTCGAGCGTCAAATATGCACTTTCAAAAGTTTTGCAGACGAAGGACATTGCTTGAGCGCAAGGTTGGACGCTCGAGCGTAGGAAACGCTGCTTGAGCGTAGAATACACTCTTCCAGTATTTATAGGTCTACAAAAATACTGAGAGTTTGCAAAGCCTGCTCGAGCGCAAGAATGGCCGCTCGAGCGGAGGAGCAAAATTCTGGGCAACATAGGTTTGGAAAATCAAGCAACCATCCTGTTCCAAACACACAACTACAATCCAAATGACCAATCCAAGGAACAACAAGTGAAAAAAGAGATGAACAACAACTTTGAACCATGAAACCCAAGTCTGGAACATAATAAAATGTCGGGTCAAAACCGGAGTCGTTATACAACTTCTCTGTGCCTTTAGTTCATTGCCTTGACCAACAATTTTCAAAACTTTTTCCAAAACTTCTGATGAAAATGAAGAGGAAGAAATTTATCGGGATTTGTAAAATTTGATCAACTGAGAGGAAGAGAGGCGTGTTAAGCCCTTGATGGATGAGATTGTTTAGTTAGTGTGGGTAATTAGAAGGATCCTGGCTCAATTCAGATTGATTCTACATTGTCTTTAGAAGAACACGAGTGATTAGTCGCTTTATTAAAAGATTTCAAAAAATATTTTTGCGTGGTCCTACAAAGATATGCCTGAAATTGATCTATAGATTGTACAACATAGAATCCCTCTCGACCTGAGGCTCGGCCTCTCCTAGCTTTCAAACCTCGATTCAGAATGTTCAATAATCAACCAGAGTATGAGACTTGCATAGCCGGATTAAAAGCAATGCTTGAACTAGAGGTCAAAAAGGTCGGATGTGATTATTCAAACTGAGTCATTTCCTAAGCCTATGGAGACTGAAAAGAAAGTCAAACCCTAGAGTTTTAAAGAAAGAAAAATTTAGTGCTGAAGGGAAATTGAGTTCCTATCCATGACCCTAGGGGCAAATTCAAACCCAGTTAGCCAAGTCCCTGCACCATTATGTCTATCTGGTCAAGTGTAGCAGCCATTCTCATTGATTTAGATAGCCTTGAGATCTCATAACCAATCAACATAGAAGCTACAAGGTACTATCCCTAAGAGGCTCGCTGGGCCAAAAACCTGAAAGGGCAACCCAGGCAAAAGTTAGAGCAGAAAAACAAAAAATATATAGAAAATGAATAAGAAAAAAAAATGAAAAAGAAAAATGAAAAAAATAAAGAAAGGCTCGCAAGGTCAAAAACCTGAAAGGGTGGCTTTGGCAAAAGTTAGATCACAAAAGGAGAGTAGTAATACCCAAGTGAACCTTAGTTGGAACTACGTATGGTTTGATTCCTATCTTGGGGATACGTAGGCAGTTTCATCTTGAAGTTCGACCTTAATTATTTTTCAACTCACTTATCCCATCCATGTTTGGCTGGTGTATGTTTATTCGACTCGGCTATCCAATCTATGTGTGATTAGCTTGTCTCGTTTGGTTCGGTTGTCCCTCATGACAAGTTCAGTTGTGAGGCAGATTCAAATGTGTATCTCAAAGGTTGATTCCGTGTTGGTCGGGTTGTGGCCATTTTGCAAAAATAGATTTTGAGGACCTTTAATGAACTTGACTGATTTTCTCGAAAATTATTCTATTTTTGCAAAACCAGACCATTTCTTTTTTTCCAAAAGGGAAAATTTTCAGTACTCACAGCTTGATTTACATGATTTCAAAACAGAGAAGCATGTTAGTCTAACTCTCATGTTGGTCAAAATCTTTTTAACAGAAAATCAAAAAATAAAAGTTCAAGGCGATGAACTAAGGGCATAGTCAAGTCAGGTTTTCTATTTTTCCACCACATTTTCGAAAGTTTTCACTCACTGAAAAATGCACAGTAGTTGTCTCCGGCGTCGGGCAGTTGATCGGTGTTGTTCTGTTTTGTGTCCATTTTTTCTAAGAATCGCAAAGGGGTGTGTTTGGGAGGGTTTTTGCTTTGTTTTCCTTTCATTGAGTTGTATTTTGGGTTTCTGGTCAGTTATAGGCTCGGTATTTAGTTCAAACCTCATTGAAATTCAATCATTCTAAATTTCGAAATTCAAAACAACACATGGTTTTCAAGTGCTGTGCCATTGCCATGATGTGCAAAACAAAATTGTTTTTATTGAGTATTTAGGGTGAAGCCCCAATTACAGTATTACAGAAAGAGAAAGAGATTTCAAAAACAAAGCAAAAATATGAAGCATTGGAGCTCATTTCTTAAGCAAAAGTAAAAAATACAAAAAAAAAAAAAGGAAAAAAGGAAAAAAAATAGAGAAAAAAAAAGGGACGAATATCTTTGGATCGCTGGTGATAGTTCGGCAATACCAAATTCATGTGCAGATTGCTTCATTGCTCGACTCTCTGTCAATGGCTCACCACATCTTCACTCCTTAGAAGCTCTTGAAGACTCTACTTTAGTATTTACAAAGCCTCTGAAAGAGATTATTCCCTGTTGGCCATCAAATGTAGAGTACGAAGGTACTCCGAATCGGGCCATGGAGGTGGCCTGTCATTTCAGCTCTTTGTTTGCATTCTTCAGTGTGCTAATCTTTGCTCAGGCATCCTTGTACATACTCTGGAGCAGAGATAGTTGGGCGTTTAATCGGTGCACCTCACTTGTCATGTTCTGTAGTCGGTGGGACAAATTGGAGACCACAGTCACCGTCTCCACACAGGACTTCAAAGTGAAGTGGTTCGCCTCACTATCAGACTATGCTTCCATTATTTGCTCAATTGACAGCGTATGAAAATTGGGAACAAGAGCAGGGGTAGGGGCACTTTGTCGAGGCGCAGTGGAGCTGGCCTTATCATTTTCAGTTGGTAGAGTGTTAAGGTCAGGGAAGAGAGTGAGGGGACGGCGAGAAGAAGTCATTGACAGGGGATTGTAATGCCTCAGAGAGGAAATTTTGCAAAGTAGTGGTAGGGATGCAGTTTGTAGCTCTCTGCTATGCCCTTCGCAAGTTGGGTTTAAGAAGAGGCTAGAAGGGAAGAAGAGGCCAGAGGGGAGCAGATTGTCGAGGCAATCTTTGACAAATGAGGGTTCGTCTAGCTATTGTCGGCCAGGTGTCGTGATTGTTGAAATCGCATGCTAAACGCGATATTCGACGAAGATAAAGGGGCAGAGAAAGAGAGAGAGAGAGAGATAGAAACAGGGAAGAGAGAGAGGGAGGTCTGTATATGTGTATATATATAATTTGCATATATTTTGTATATATATGTATTTGTAAATCGTATATGTATTTGTGTGTGCGTATACGTATATGTATGTATATATTGGTGTGTATTCGTATATATACCATATATGTACCTGTATGTTTCTGTATATATATACATATATCTTGTCACGCCCTGAATTAACAAGGTCCGACTCACATGAGTAAACCACTCGACGATGAACAATGGATAACAACTCTCATGCAAATGAATATTATATAGCCACACAACATATGTGTTTATCCAATATTATACATTCCTAGATACAAAATATAAGTCGAATGGATGTTCTGTGACAAAAACATGTGCAGATGTTATAAAATCAAATTAAATGCCCTGAGGCTTACATCATACACAAAGGTGTAACCCTTACAAGAATGGCACAAGGCCAATAAATAACATAAATGGCCCTTGGCTTACAAATAACTGAACCACCCTACACGGTTCGAACATAACTTCACATCAGAATCTGCATCCACATATGTACACCTAAAAAAATTTTTAGCCACGTAGGGTGAGCATAAAGCCCAGTAGAGAATATTTCAAAAACTAAACATGCTCCACCAGCAAAAATAATCATGATGCAATATATATATACAATATATCCAAATGCATTTTCAAAATCTATTTGATTACTCAACAAAATCTTTTCTTTCCAATTACCAAAACCTTACGTTTAATCAAAACGGTTTCTCAGTTCAAATCATCTGTTTGATATAAATTTCCCTTCCAAAAACCAATCCTGGTGTAGACACCCCATTTTGGACCAAAGTTATTTTGGATGGTTTTCAGACCTTAAAACCCTCTCTTTCAAAACATTTTTCAAAAAGAATTCCTACGATGTTCCAAGGCTCGCATTTTGTTAAATGTTGCGCTTTTCGGTAAACCGAGCGAGGACAAAGTGGAAATGAATGAAAAAGAGATGAAATCTTTGAAAAATCTTTCAAAACACCTTGTTCGGGGGTTTGGAGTTGAAGAAAAGAGGAGAGAGGGAAGAAACCTAGTTGAGGAAGAAGATGAGCATGAACTGTTAAGAGAGTCGAGCGGCCCTCTCTAAATCGGGCCTATCCTTTTGTATATTTGGATTTAAGCTATGAGGCCACCACCTTTGGAAAGCTTACTTCTGGGGCTTCATTTTTCACTTAAGAATCTCTTAAAGCTGAATTTGGATGGGGGAGATATGATTGGCTGAAGTTGGGCATCATTCCGGTTGGACCGAAACTGAGCAGCCTTCACTAAAAGAGGGATGTCTCTTAGCACACATGGAATTTTGATGTGAGGCTTGCATAATTGGAAAGAATACTTCCGGGGCTACAGTTTAGGCTCAAGAATGACCTGAAAAGGAGTTCAGATAAAGGAGTTAGGCTTTCTTCAAGTCAGGGACCAGGATTGATTTTTGCCATCGGCCTCTATGGAAGTGCATCGGCCACAATTTGACCTCAGTAGCTATAGGTCGGCCAAAAGTGAACCTTATTGGCCAAAAATGTTGGTCGATCGGCCAAAAATGTCTAGAAAGCCCAGAATTGGTAGATCTTTCTCTTCCAGCTGTTTCCATCTTGTGCCACCTGTCCTAGCTCAGATATTTTCGACCAAGGTTGATAATTTGCTATATAATGAAGCCTTATATATCATATTCAAGGGTTAGAACATTTAGAGAACATTTTTGGCAAAAGGTTTGGGAGCTTCTCACACTAGAACTTCTCTCTCCACAATCCTCTCTTGAGCATTTGTGCTAGAAGGCTTGCATACAACCATCTTCAACCTATCATCCCTTAAGAAGACTTGATCACCATTGGGTTGAGGTCTCTTGGAACTTGGTTTGAGCTCCAAAAGGTGGTTTTGGCTCAAGAAAAGTGGCTATTTTTGCTGCTGTGCTCCAAAGGTAATCACTCACCCGCTTTTAGCTTGTTTTGCATACTAGCTTTGCCATAGTTTTCAACTACTTTGGGGCTATTTTTTGGGGGTGGTGTTGAACTACAAAAACCTCTGTTTTTCAGTCCTAAAAATGGTGGTTTAGGCCTATTTTGTATTAGGGGGTTGTCTCTCCCTTTTGTTCCTTAGCTTGTATAGCTTTTGAGCCATCTTCTAAGGCCTTTCAAAACAACCTTTTGTGGCCTTTGAACCACTGAAATCTAAAGGATTTTCAGTGGTAAAAACCCTATTTTGAGGGCCCAAATAGGAGAGGGTGGTCCCCTCTTCTGTTGTCTTGCTTGCTAGTGTTGTTGGCCAACCAAATGAACATGTGTTTTTACTTCTTTATGGCTTTGTTTAGGCTCATTTTTGTGACTTACCAGACTTTCCATAACTCTGTTTTTGGCTGTCATGGTCACCTCTTGCATGCTTATTGCACTTATAGTGTAAATCCTCTTTGCTAGCCTTGTTAGCCTTACAAAGTAGCATGCTTTTGTTGTTTGAATTAGCTTAATTCAAGCATGTTTTTGGTGTTATTTTGACATGTTATAACTCTGATTTTGATTGGTGGACTCACTCCTTGCATGGTTTATACACTTGTAGTGTATTTCTCACAAACTAGTTTTGTATGCTTCATGAAGTAGCATGCCTTTCTAGCATGATTTGATTCTATTTCAGCATGTTTTTGGTGATGTTTTGCCATGTCATACCTCTGTTAAGGTTTGGTTTGGTTCGCCCTTGCATGCTCCATGCATTTGTAGTGCAATTCTATGAATTAGCCTAATGTGTATCATGCTTTAACATGTCATTCTAGCATGATTTTGGCTTAACTCTAAGGATCTTTTGCTCATGTTTTAGCATGCTTAAGCTCTGATTTTTGTTGTTTTGGTCATGCATGCCATCATTTGTATAACTATGGTTCATCCTAGCTTGTTAGCTTTGTGCATCAAGTCCACTAGCATGCATTGCTTGACCTATTTGAATGATTTGGCATAATTTGTTATGTGATTTCAGAGCATGTTTCATTGTCATGCACTCACATCTTTCACATTTTCAATGCGTTGAAGGGTTGGTCCTTTATGCCTTGAACATGAGCCTTTGCGTATGCCTTCATGCCTAAGCTTGCGAGCTATCATTTCAATGTGTATTTGGGGTTATTTTGCCATGATATAACTCTGATTTTTGTTGGCGAAGCCATCTCATGCTTGGTCTTGATAGGTGTAGTGTAATCCACCTTATTTGCCTTGCATCCATCATGCCTTATGCCCTTCATGCTAGCATATTTTGACTTCCTTCCATACATGTTTTAGACTCATTTAAACATGTTTTAGGATTGTTTTGGGTTGCCCTTTCCATATGCTTCATGTTTTGCATAGTTGTAGTGCAAGTGCCTTCCTAGCCTTAAGCTTTGGGCACCATAGCATGCTTCATTTGTATCATGTACATGATTTGGCATCATTCCACATGATATTTCAGAGCATGTAGCATTGCCATGTTCTCACTTCTTTCACTCTTTGAGTGCCTTTAAGGGTCATGCATTATTGCCTTGTTTGTGGCCTAGCTTGTATGCATGCATGCCTAGGCGTTTGAGCTCCCATCTTAGCATGTTTTGGTCATTGTCTTAACCTATTTGAGCTCTTTCCATGCTTGGTTCATGCATTTGTGCCATGTATTGCATGTCTCTAGAGTAGTCCTCCTTGGTAGCTTTGTGCCTTAAGGACTCTTGCATGCCTTGCTTGTGTTGATTGAATGATTTGGTATCATTTCATACCTGATTTCAGAGCTTATAGTGTTGTCACACATCTATGCTTGTCACTCTTTAAGTGCTCTTGAGGGTTGTCCTCTTATGCCTTAATTCTTGAGCCAATTGGCATGCATGCGTGTCTTGCATCTCATGTCTTTACTTCAACATTTTGGCCACTGTTTTGGGCATGACTGAGGTCTGTCCGTATCCGGTTTAAGTCTATATTGCATGCTTGTTTGCATTACATGTTGTTTGCATGCCTTTTGTTTACATAGTTGTTGGCATGCTCATGTTGCATTGGCTTTGTTTGCATGCTTAGGTTGCATTGCATTAAGTTGGCATGCCTTTGGCTTTGATAAGTCAATCATGTTGCATTGCATGGTACTTGCATGCTCATATTGCATTAGCATCGTTTGCATGCCATTAGCTTTGTTAAGTTGTGCATGCATTGCATTGCATCGCATTGTGTTTGGATAGGGAGTTAGTCCAAACACGAGGAATGAGGGATGTTTCATACTTGAAGTGATGAAACGTACCTCAATCCTCGGTCGCCGACCCCCTTGAGCATGCATGATAGAGGTTAAGGCATTTATGTGTTATGTGTGTATTCATTTACATTGAAATGTGCAATCTTGCCTCTTTGGCCATCATGCATCGAGATGCGTGATTGGTGGCCCGAGAATCGAGCACTACACTCCTTTGAGCTTTAAACATGATAAGGAGTGTGGTCGCACACACATTCTTGTAAATACGTTGCCATGCCTCTATTAGTGCTCTGTTGCAGCAAAAGAAGAATTTGCAGGAAGTAGTGGCTGACCGGCCATCAGAGCTGCCGATCGACCACTTAGTATGCCGATCGGCTATAAAAATTGGCCGATGACCATTACACTTGGCCGATGGCCTCTCCTCTTGGCCGACCACTTCTTAGCATGTCCATAAGGTGGGTTAGAAGCACTATGGAAATGGGCACAATTTTTAGAAGTCCAAAACAGTGCACACAGAGGCAACATGAGGCACAACAGTGGATTTCCGAGCGAAGCAGACTGAGCATGCATCATTCATCATTCCGAGGCAGAGCTGTGGTAGCCTATTTCAGTTTCTTACTTAGTTGGTTTTGTAAATTAATTAATTTGATTAATTAGTTAAAGTTTTGTAATAATTAATTAGCTTGTTAGTTAATTAGTTTCGGTTTGTAACTAAGTAGCATAGCTTAGTGTAGCTTTTATTCGGACCTTCCGTCGAGAGGGCAAATTTTGTAATAAGTGTGCGTGAGTGTGTGAATGTCTTCCAACCCCACGTCTTTCTCCCTTTTACTTAACCGCTTACGATGGTTAGTTCTAGGTCATGTTTTGATTAGCATCCTTATGCTTGCATGTTTGCATTCATTCATCTGTCTTGCATGCGCCTGTAACAGGTCCGCGAGGGAACTCACTGGTTACAGTTCGGACTCAATTTTGTGTCACGGTTCTGAATCTTGAACCAAAGAGTCCAACTCTATCAAATCATTTTGAGAAAAACAGATTTTGAAAAGAAGTGCCAAACATGGACTGCTTTGCCAGATACACAGTCGCCACCTAAATATTTTTAAAAATGGGAAATTTAGGAAACCCTGACTCGGTGCCGAAGGCCACGTGTCCGTCATCACCAAAGTTGTCTTGGCTCGGGAGCTTGGGTACGATCGGGGAAGGTCAGCTATGAGCACCCCCTTTCGCCCGGTCCGAAGACCGGCCTCTACTAACCGTGATATCCGATTTTGAAAACATTATGCGTTCTTATTCCAGTTATTAGCCTAGAATTACTATGTTATGCGCACAACAAATAAGTATAGACTAGATTGCCTAATTTGGAAGCAAACATTGCATATCCGTTCGTTTTGAAAGCGTTTCGGAATTTGCTACTCGCAAGCAGGCTAAAACACGGATTTCAATGAGTTTTCCCAACTCAAGCAATCCAACCTCCACCCACAGGCATTCAAACAGTTTATCTCACATAAGCATTTAGCCACACGGTAAGCCTACTGTCATGTTAACATTCACACGCATGCGATATGCTAAAGCATAAATACTTACATTGTACTCCATGCCAAAACAAAAACTAGTTAGCAAACATGCATGCCCTAGTTCATGTTAAATGGCTAATGCAATGCATACAGAGTGCAATCTAGACAGGCTCGATCATCCTAATCATGGCATGTGGAATGCGACAGATAACACGTATTCAATTTGGAATTGAAATACAATGCAGTTAGCGTGATGTACCGAGCCCGGTGCATGCAAATACTGATGAATGATGCACGCATGCTATCATACGGTATGCTAAATTAAACGTGCCCTAATCTACCATCATAAGCAGGTAAATAAAAGGGAAGAAAGACGTGGGGTTGGAAGACATACACACACCCACGCACACTTATTACAAAATTTGCCCTCACACGGAGAGGCCAAAATAAAAATACAAATTAATTAACTACGCAAGCTAATTAAATATTACAAATTGCCTAATTAATTAACAAATTAACCACGCTAAGAAAAACAGTAAACCGCCTCGGGGAGAGGGCTCAATGCATGCGCGCTCGGATTCCGCTCGGAATTGCACTGCCATGCCTAGCCTGCCTCTGTTTTCCCTGCTTTTCTTCTCTGAAGACTGCCAAAGTCTTAAGGATGCCTCCCTGGATACTGGGAATCACCACCGGCTAAGTAGAATGACTACCGGCAGTGAATTTGTGGTCGTCGGCACAAAATGAATCCACCGGCCATTGATTGACTGCCGGTCGGCACTAAATACTGCCGACCGGCAATGAATTCCTGCAGAACCTGCAACTCACAGCAGCAGAGGACAGAATCTTGCATGGCAATGCTATTCAAGCTATATATGCACCAAACACAATCCCTATTATGTTAATGACTCAAGGGAGGATGTGCCTCGATTCTCGGGCCACCAATCACGCATTTCCATGCATGATGGCCTAAAGAATCGAGTGTGCACTTTCAATTTCAAATGCATCAAACCATATAATCACACAAGGAAGCCTAACCTCTATCACACTCACTTCAAGAGGCCAAGCATGCACAATGCAATGCAATCCTAGGCATGTTGGCTCACATGCAATATGGACAATGCAAGGCACTTATACAAACATACAAGCAAGCATGCAAGGCAAGCATGCAAACCAAATAAAAGATGGACTTAAACATGAATTAGGCAACTCCAAATAGGCCCAAAATCAGTAGCCAAAACCAAGGAAGTGAAGGCCAAAGTGCACACACACATGCAAGCACTCATGGTCCAATACTTAAAGCATAATGGGGCAACTTTTAAACACATTTAAAAGGGCACAAATATGAACAATTAGCATGCAAGTTAAGCTCCGAAATCATGTTAGAAGAGGTGCCAAACCAACTCAAACAAGACAAACAAAAGCATGCAAATGGCCTAAGTATTTAAGGCAAGCCAAAAGGCATTGAGCTACACTTGTCAAGCCCTAACATGGCAAGAATTAAGCAACTAAAATCAGAGCTTTAGCACACAAAATCAGGCCTAAAGGACTACTTAGATGGCATCTAAATGGTTTGAATTCAAAGGCATGCACAATGGTCAAAACATAAGGCATACAACACATGCTCTCAAAGCAATAAAGAGGCAATTAAGGCAAGCATGTGAGCATGCCAAAGGGACTGAAATTAGATGTTGGGTGGTTCCAAACCACCAAAATGATGCAAGCAACACATGCTACACATTCACATACTTGAGGCCTACAAGCCCGACAAGCCATAAATGCAAAGGAGCTATACTAAGCATGCCGAAATCAATCCAAACAATTATGGACAGACCTAAAGCATGGCGAAATAAGCACAAAACATTCATAAGTCTAAGCCTAAATCATGCTCAAACAAAGGCTAACAACCCAAGGCATGTCAAGGGATCAAGGGGGCATTACATGGCAACTATACTAAACATGCATGGAGTACCAAAACCAACTTAATACAAAGTTATAACATGGCCATATAAACATAAAACACAGCCATGGTATGCTCAACACGCACTTGAACAAAGACTTCCTTAAGAGACCAAAAATGGTCCCTTTCAAGGACAACAAGGAGAGGGGGTGGCCCTCCCCTTTTGGAGACTTCAAGGCACCATCTCCACCACTGAAATCCCTCAAGATTCCAGTGGTGAAGAGGCCCAAACACTAAAGTCTCGAAACTTGCACAAAATGGCACAAAATGGGGCCTTTCAAGGCCTAAGGGTGGTCAAACACGCCCAAACCACAAAACACTCTTAACAAACAATCAAGAGGGCCTAAAAACAGAACTTTTTTTTATGTTATACACTAAACACAAAAACAGCTCTAAGATAGGTAGAAATAGGATGCAAAAATGGGGTAAAAAGTACTAGTTTCTTACCCTTGTTGACCTTCTTTACAAAAGGTGCTCTTGTTGCCTCCTTAAGCTCCAATCCAGTCAAAAATATCAAGAACCAGCCCTTAGAACCTCAGTAGCCCAAGGAAGGTGAAGCACTAGGTGCTTGTGTGCAATAGTATGGACTAAAACACACACAAGACAACAAAGAGGGGAAGGTATAGATATAGGATAGATATATGTCCTAAAGCTAAAACCAGAGCTCTTCTCCCTCTCCTCTCCAATTTTTTCTAACCCTAGAATAAGGGATAGAAGGCCTCCTCTTATAGAGGAGGCAATCTTGTAATGCTTAACTAGTAAGCAAACAAGAGGGACATCCCTCCATACACGTGTATGGAGGGGAAGCAAATGCCAAACAGCTGTTTCAAAATATCTGAAAAAGCAGATGAACAGTAGTCGGCTAGCCAAAATGTCTTTTTGACAAAAATGACTGCCGACTGGCAACAAAGAGTGCCGACCGGCAACATATATTGCCGGTGGCAAGAAAAACCAGCCGGTGGCCTCTAGCTAGTGCCGGTGGTGTGTGGGGATGCCTCACAAGGCATTCCCTGCCCCTCCAAGGCAAAACACAAGTGTTTGGTGCAAAACCAGACACAAAACAGTCAAGTTCGGAGATCCTGAGGCAAGGCGCGTAGCCGAGAACTCCGGGAACTCCAAACAAACACAAACATGGATAATCACCGAGTGTTCAAGCGGTGACGTCCAAGTCTTGAGGACGGTCAAAAGTGGGGTGTCTACAGCGCCGGGCTCGGCGCATCATACAAACTGCATTGTATTTCAATACATTTACTTGAATACGTGTTCAACAGCATGTTATCAAGTTGCATTTCATATGCCATCTTAGAATAGCCGAGCCTATTTCTAGTTGCATTTTGCATGTGTTGCATTAGGCATTGTTGACATAGCTAGGATCATGCATTGATTACTAACTAGCTTCTTGTTTTGGCTCGGAGTACACTGTAAGTGTTTATGCTTTAGCATCCTTGCATGTGTGTTATTGATTGCCATGACAGCATGCTTGCCATAAGACTATTTGCTTAAATGATATAACTGCCTGAATGCCTGTGGGTGAAGGTTAGATTGCTTGAATTGGAACAATTCATCAAAATATGAGTTTTAAGCCCACCTGAGGTGGTAAAATCATATTTTCTAAGCCCACTTGAGGGTGGCAAATCCCCGTCTTAGCCTACTTGCGAGTAGCACCTTCAAACCATTTTCGAAAAAACAAACATAAGATGTTTTGTTCCAACTTAGGCGATCTAGTTTATACTTGTATGCTGCGCGTATCACGTAGTAATGATAGATTAATAAACCGGAATAAGAACACACGTGTTTTCAAAAATAAAATATCATGTTAGTAAAAGCCGATCTTTGATCGGGCGAGCGAGGGTGCTCATTGCATGACCTTCCCCTCTCGTACCCAAGTTCCCGAGCCGAGGCAACTTTGGTGATGACGGACACGTGGCCTTAGGCACGAGTCAGGGTTTTCTAAATTCCCCCCAAAATAAAACAGTAGGTGGCGACTCTGTATCTGGCAAAGCAGTCCATGTTTGACACTTCTTTATAAAAATCAGTTTTCCAAAATGATTTGTCGGATTTGGACTCTTTGGTGATTTATCGGTCTTGCATTGCATTTTGCGAGATTAGATTCAAAACCGTGACTTTGAGTTTGAACTGTAGTAGCTTAAGAACAAAACGGATTTCGCGCCATTTGCGCACGGAGCCGAGACGTTCGGACACGTGTACACCTGGTATCTCAATACCAACCAGCAAATACATTGCTAAATCAAATGCGAATACATCGCTAAACAACAACAAATATCTTGTTAAAACCATATTCCAAACATCTTGTGCCAGAACCAACATAATAGTAAATAAATGGGTAAATCTCCAAAACAAATACAACATTTCCCGAAAATTTCGTCCGGAAGAAACCGTAAGTTGAGACCCATGTAAACGTAGGATGTACAAGCACTACTATTGCCATTTTACCTAAATTTAGTCCGCGGAATCGACACCCATGTATACGCGTGGTTTTTGGGACTTTCACCCTAGGCACACAGGCCAACTTATTTGATGTAATAGTAACTATCTCCTAGATTCACCATTTCATTTACCTTTTTCAATAGTACAATACACGTAATTCAAAATACTATTTTTTCCAAACAATGCAAATATTACAAAACATAATGTAAGAATTTCGAAAACCTCTTTTCAAAGCATATAGTTCAATTTCCAAAATCCATTACATGCTCCATGATATGAATGATTTCAAATTGCCTAATCCACATGCAATTTCTAACACATGGCAATGTTATCCTCTATCAATAGCCAAAACAGTTATCTTTAATACAATAATCAAAAGATAACCGTATAGATATATTTTCCAAGAGAGTAATAACACCAATTTCCAAAATCCCACAACCATTTCCTTTCCAACCAAATCATTTACCACAAATCAATCCAACTCCCAAAACAATATCACGTAGAGATTGTCTACCAATTGGGGCTTTTCCACTTTTAGAGATCCATATGCAATTTTGATTATCAAAAATAACTGTAGTAGCAAAATCATAGCCCAATAATTCCCCAATTTCACAAAACCTCATTTTCTTTCAAAATTACTTTTGAGTAAAGGAAAGCCACCATGTCAACATATCTCAACTAACTTTACAAAATCATAACCTTGTTAAAACACTTTTTTGAAAAATCTTTCTTTCACATTTCAAGATCCATACCCTAAGTTTAACCCAAAATGCCAAAATCCATAGATCTTTTGAAATAACAAATAACAAGGGTAAAAATCATACCATATGACTACCAAATATACATAACAAAATACAACACAAATATGCTACCGAACTCATATTGAGTTTAGGAAATAGACCTTACCTCTTGAAGCGAAGAGGAGAACTCGAAGAAAAACCAGAGTTAATGAAACCGCGAAACTCTTGGATCAAAAGAAAGCTCTTGATGAGATCTACAACCTTTCTCAAATGACTAAGGTGGAAAGATGACTCTAACCAAGTAGATCTAGAGATTTATGTAAGAAAGTTGAGTTTCTAAGAGAGAGAGAGGGATTCACAGGTTAAAGAGGGAAAAGAGAGAGAGAGAGAGAGAGAGAGAGAGAGAGAAAGAGAGAGAGAGAGAGTGAATAAGAAAAGTGTGTTTGGGGTCTATTTATAGTGGTAGAATAATAACCCTAAAGTCAAAGGAAAGAATAAGTCAAACCCCCAAAAAGTAGAGCTTAAAACCGAACCAAAAATCTGAAAATTTACTCATAAGCGTTGACCCTTCAGACAGTGGTGTCGACCCTTTAGGAAGAAAAGCTGAGACACTAATATATGCAGAGGACAAGGGTAGACCCTTGGAACCAGTGGTGCCAACCCTTTTATTTCAGAATGCACCCAGAACAAAATAGCAAGGGAAGGGTCGACCCTTAGAGTCCCCAGGGTTGAAACTAGCAAAGACACTAAGGACAGGGCAGCAAGGTGGTGTTAACCCTCAGGAAGGTTAGTGTCGACACCAGAATAGATTTTCCAAGTTTCCAAAGAACTTTTCAACGTAAACAAGCGCGAACAAGCAATCCCAACAAGTTTAAGTTAAATCGTACTCCTCTAAAACCAACATACGACAACTCCAAAGACTCCCAAAATGAAAATAAAGAAATTTAATACACTCTCCAATAGTTTAAAGGACACAAGTGCTACATATATAGTTATCGTATATGTATATATTTTTTCTACGTATTCGTATCCATATGTCCATATGAGTCTATGTATGTAGTTGTATATGTATATAGTGTGTATGTATATATGTTTTCTGTGTGTATGTTCATAGTATGTATTTCCGTATATGTATATATGGTATTTTCAAAAACAAAAAAAAAAAAAGAGAGAAGAAAATTGTGAAAAAAGAAGAAGAAAATTTTGAAAAAAAAAAAATCATTTTGTGTTTTGCATCCATTATGTCATTTTGTGCATGCATCATATCATCACATCGCATATTGTATGTCTTACATTACCCCTTTGTGCTTTGCATACACCGTCACACTTGCACCGTTTGTTACATCTATCATGCATGGTTACAATCCATTCACATCACTTCAAACTTTTGCACTGTCCATTACATTTGTTATGCATGGTTATAATCCATTCACATCACTTCAAACTTTTTAATTACAACTTTTCTCCTCTACCCGGTTGAAACCATCGCCTTATTTCGTATCAAGGTACGGTCTAGGTCTCGTATATTGGTTAAGACCCCCCTTCTCTTTTGCCCGGTTGAAATCATCGCCCTATTTTGTATTACGGTATGGTCTAGGTCTCGTACATTGGTTAAGATCCCCGACACTTTAACCCGGTTGAAATCATCGACCTATTTCATATTATAGTATGGTCTAGGTCTCATACATTGGTTAAGACCCCCTTCTCTTTTACCCAGTTGACATCATCGCTCCTATTTCGTATTACGGTACGGTATAGGTCTCGTACATTGGTTAAGACCCCATTCTCTTTTACCAGGTTGAAATTAATCCCCTATTTCATATTAAGGTATGGTCTAGGTCTCAATGTTTGATTAAAACCCTCTTCTCATCTCTTGTATGAGTGTGTTTGGATTGCACCCTCTTTGTTTGCTTCATTTTCAAGAGGCTTGCCTCACCGTATATTACATCTTGCATTGCATAAAAAATAGAAAAAAAAAAAGGAAAAAGAGAAAAAAATCGACTTCCACTTGCATTAGCATATTATTTGCATGGTTACACTGTTGCATCACTTGGCTACAATCTATTAACATCAACATTTGATTACACCATTTTCCCATCAGTTTATGTTGGCCCCCTTCTTTTTGGGCTGTAGGATCAAACCACTTGGTCATGTATTGGCCCTTTTTGAGGATGATGAAACTATCCCTTCCTCGAGTTGGCAGTCCTGACCATCATTGGTTAATACCTCCCTTTTCTTAGGTTGGTTAATATCTTCCCTATTTTGGGACAATTTATCAATTACATCTCGTTTTCTTAGGTGGATGTGTTTGGGTTGTATCCTTTGTTGTGTTTCAATTTACCTGTTGCATTGAATTGTAAATCAGAAATTTTCAAAATAACATATGGCCTTCTGAAGCCTGTGAGCCCAGTTATCAAATTGTATTTCAATTGCATTTGGTCCTTGAACTACGTTGGTTTGATTCCTTGCAAAGGAATACGTAGGCAACCTTCGGGTTCAACCACCTGCATTGCTTTTTGTTTGTTTGTCTAAGTCTTACGACCTTGTCAAAAAACCAGTCTTCAGGCTTTGACATTCACTCATGTCAAAAAATGACTTCGAGCTCTGTTAAAAAGGAGCAACTGTAGACACCTTGTTTTGATCGACCCTAAGACTTGGGCACTTTCTTTTGATTATTTGATGATGAAATTAAGAGCATGTTTCTCACAAAATTCTTTATAAAGAAAGATGGAATTTAAGCTTTATTTCTTCACTTTAGGCCAA
Source organism: Camellia granthamiana (assembly GCA_036172215.1). Lineage (NCBI taxonomy): Eukaryota > Viridiplantae > Streptophyta > Magnoliopsida > Ericales > Theaceae > Camellia > Camellia granthamiana. The sequence continues at coordinate 25,918,380 of CM069914.1, forward strand.
TTTAGAACAAGTGTTTTGGACCCCTTGGCCACCTGGAGCGAACTGGGGCGGAACCTGAGCGAACCTAGGCTAAACCAAACAAAACTAGGCCAAACTTTCCTTGGCCGGTCGTTCGCTCGGACGACCAGCTAACACGACCAAGTTTTGCTTTACTGTTTCAGTTTGTATGGGCACTCTGTTATCCTATTTTCTGATATATTTAGGCCCCAAATTGCACACGCTCAGCCTCTATTGCCTAAAAGGCTTGATCCTTCAGAAAAGAGAGAGCTAAAGTAAGAGAGTGCATGCTCCATTAAGGCAGAGGTGCTCCACCTTCATAGTAAATGCTCCACCTTCACTGATACACTTCACCTTCCACTAATATACGTTTCCTATATACGACAAGGGTCTGAGGAATGAATAGGGGGAGGGATAGAACAAAAAGAAATTAGAGGAAAGAATGATAAGGTGAGAATAGCCTCAGAGAGAATCAAAACTCTGAGAAGTCCTTTGCATTCTGTACACTACTATATGATCAAACACATCCAAGTACACTGTTAACATTGCAAACACACTTATATTTCTTCCTTGCATTGTATTGGTCCCAAAATTCCTTCATAGCCAATTTCTGTAGCCTTGATCAAGGAGTGTTCAATTTGTTTCAAAAATGAGAAAACAAGAGTGATTTGTGAAATTCGGGTTGTTCACCACCCTCCCACACACACTGTTAAACAACCCAAAAATTGTCATTTTGGCTACAATTCCAAATTTTCGAATGGATGATTGAAAACATAATTCATAACCTTGATGGTAATCAAATGGAAGTTTAGAAATCAAATCTTTTCTTTGAAAGGTAAATTGTGAACTTCTCAATTTCTTGCATTTTCTTATATTTTTTATCTTATACTTATTTTCTTACTTTGGGTTCATATAAGTGTTGTTGTAAGCTAACCGGTAGTGGTTGGTTGAGCCACCTCCATATTTCTTGTTTGTCCCTTTTCTCGGTTTTGTAACAAGACAGGTGTTGTAAGGCCTAGTTGGCTGGCTGGCCGGTGAGCTTCTTTTGGACAAGACGGTGTAGTCTCCCAATGTTGACCAATTTTTGCCGATGGTTCCAAGGCACATGAAGCTTTTATTTTGTTTATTTTTATTTTGAGTGTATTGTGAGGTTTTATTTATTTTTTAATATTTTCCTCCTCCTCTCTAATTTGGTTTGTAATAATTAATTCCAAGCATTGTAATAATTCCCCGCCTGTTTCTTTTTATCCTTTTTTTTTTAATTTGCTTTCCTTATATGTGAATATGTATCATATTTTTGTTTTTCATTATATTCATGCTTTGTAGCCATGTTCATGCATCTTAATTCGGCTAAGTTTGCATTTATGGATTTAAACATTTCTTATGTGATTATATGCGCTACCTTATGTTCTTGAGATGATTCACATGTCATATCTTTAGTTGCATCTCATGTATGAATTACATTAGGATTTTGTATATAAGATCATGCATATTTTTGTTAACTTTGTTTTGTAGCCTGTTCGTGGAACGTCAGTAAACATATAAGTTTTTATGTTTTAGCATCCCGCTTGTGTGTGTTTTTCTTACTATGTTTGGCATCCAACAATGAGGCTACTTGCTTACTTGATATAATTGTATGAATGCCGGTAGATGGAGGTTGTGTTGCTTAATTTGGAATGATATTGATTTTTCATGTTTGTAAACTCCATTTCTTTGAGTTTTACATCTTCAAAACTCTTTTAAAACGCATGAAATCAAATTGTTTCAAAATGAATGACATAGTTTATACTTGTATGCTTCACATAGTAAATTTTAAGATTTATTAAATAAATTGGAACATGAACATATAACGTGAATAAAACTCATATCATGATTTAGCAGAGGCTGGTCTTTGATCAGATGAGCGGGGGTGCTCATTATTCACCTTCTCCTCTCATACCTATGGTTCCGAGCCGAGCATCTTTCGTTACGACAAATAGTGGCCTTGGCACGAGTCACGGGTTTCCTAATATTTTAGAAATATTAGGTGGCGACTCTGAGATTTAATGACGTAGTCCATTTTTGGCAATGTTTTTGCAATAAAATGGATTTTTTTATAAAGTTGTTAAATCTGGACTCTCATCTATATTTCACATTGCACTCGTGAGATTAGATTAAAAAAATCGGGGGTTCGAACTATTTAACGTGCATGGGTACCCTTGGGCGATGTTACAATTTATCAAGCTAAAAAATGTATGTCAAATTTGACTCGATAACTAATCTAGCTCGTTCAAACTTGATTCGAGACTCGATAACGAAATTTTTTTTCCTATTAATTACGTTGTTTAAATATATAAATAATTTTTTTAAAGATAAACAAGCTAGTCTTATTAGAACTTGAGGTTGACTCGTTTATTAAATGATCACAAAATATGGCTTAAGTTTGTTTATTTACTTAACAATTCAAGTCAAACCGAACCTTTAGCCAAGTTGAGGTCGTCTCGTAATCAGTTCAATTCGTTTGCAACCCTAGTGGTAAGCAAAAGAAACATATAATAAACATCTTGAAAGCATTTTGTATTCTCTTAATTTAAATCTTTTTATCTCATGTGAGTATTTCAAAATATGATATAGTGAATAAAAAATAAAAAGATAAAAATTTAAAGCATAAGATCTTATGCTAGCACAACTTTCCCTCCAAAGTGTTTATCAAAATTAAAAAAAAAAAATTGTATATATATAAATTATTCTTATAAAATTTTTATAAATATGATATAGAGGTGATTTTGTTATAATTAAACTTCTAACAGGCGTTTTGTTTTAAACCGATAAGTATCAACGTAGTCACATTAGGGCCAGTTTTGGCCCAAAGTTGACAATGCAGTTGCTTTAGGCCTTAAAAAATTAATTAAAAAAAGGTCTCAAATATTTTTAACTATTATACTAGCCAATAATATACAAAAAAAAAAAAAAAAAAAAAAAAACCACTTATATTTAGAAGGTCTCAACAAAGTTTGGTGAAAATTCAAAACTAATAAATGATTGTTGTGATAAATTATTTGAAATTAATAAATGATTGTTTTTACTGGAAAGTAATTAAAAAACTGGTGAAATATTTAAAATTAATGGATTATTATTTTCCAAACGTATAGATTGTGTGTAGAATATGATTAATTATATCAGTTGCATTGTTTCTAGAGAAAAAAACTTTTCACATTTCAAATTTAAATTTGATTAAATTTTACCTTCGACCAACTATGTCACAAAAAATATTGAATGAAACTAACAATTTTATCCATTAAAAAAATTTAGTTAATAAGTTGGATTATGTAGATTTGTTTAGCAATTTTGTAGCTTAAAATGTGAGAATGGTGATTGTACAAACAAATTTCGTATTTTATAATTAAGATAATAAATAAATATACAAATAATCAAATTTATTAATTAAAATAAAATGGGTAAAAGAACGATTTTCTCGCCGGGGCTCTAGTTCGCGGTGCTAATCTTGAAGGAGATGAGAGTGAGGATGATGTGTTGAGGAAGAGGGAGACAGACAAAGGGAGAGAGGGAGATGATGTGCAGAGCTCTGCTTTTTTGATTTTTTTTTTTGCTAATATGAGATTTGATATTTTTAAGAAAAATTAAACCCACTTCGGTGACCTTATTCTTCCTCATTTCTCTCTAAAAACTACCAAACCCACTCCGGCGACCCTTTCAACCATGGCCCTTACAAACGATGGTGGAGTGAGAGAGAAGACCACCCATTGAAAAATGGAGAAAGAGAAAGAGAGAAGACCACACCTACCAACCGACTACCCCTTCTCTCTTCTTCTTCTACCCCTTTTCCTTCTCCGTCTTCGATATGGCCAGATTGCGACTTCCTATTTGGCGGGTGAAGCCATCTCCGGTGTCTTCTCTTCCTCTTCATTCTCCTCCTCCTCATTTTTCTCTATTCTTCATTGTCCTCTATTTCTCTCGCTGTCACCTCACCTATCTGTTTGTTAGGGTTTGGTTCTCAAATCTTTGAGAGAGAAACGAGAGGGAGAAGGGAAACAAAAAAAAAAAAAAAGGTGCCAAAACGACATCGTTTGAGGCATTCAACCTATTCGGGTAGCGAATTTTCGAGCTACCCAGTAAAATTGTTTATTTATTTGGTTTCACGTCTCTTATCTGTTCCAATGAAATTCATCCATTACTCTCTCTCTCTCTCTCTCTCTCTCTCTCTCTCTCTCTCTCTCTCTAAATCCCTAGTTATCTCTTTCTCTAAAACCTCACCACTGATGATGGCCGATATGGCTTTTTCAACTCGTCCCTTCTTGGTCCCGCGCGATTTCTGAGGCGGTTGATCGGTGTTGTTCCATTGTGTCCATTTTTTTGGGCAAGCATAAATGGGTGTGTTTGGGAGGGTTTTTTCTTTGCTTTGCTTTCATTGAGTTGTATTTTGGGTTTTTGGTCAGTTATAGGCTCAGTATGTAGTTCAAAACTCATTGAAATTCAATCATCCTTAATTTCGAAATTCAAAACAAAAATGGTTTTCAAGTGCTGTGCCATTGCCATGATGTGCAAAACAAAATTATTTTTATTGAGTATTTAGGATGAAGCCCCAATTACAGTATTATAGAAAGAGAAAGAGATTTCAAAAACAAAGCAAAAATCTGAAGCATTGGAGCTCATTCCTTAAGCAAAAGTAAAAAATACGAAAAAAAGGAAAAAAAAAAAAGAGAAAAACAAAAAAGATGGAAGAATGTCCTTGGATCGCTGGTGGTAGTCCGGCGATACCAAATTCATGTGCAGATGGCTTCATTGCTCGACTCTCCATCAGTGCCTCACCACATCTTCACTCTTTAGAAGCTCTTGAAGACTCTACTTCAGTATTTACAAAGCCTTCGAAAGAGATTATTCCCCGTTGGTAATCAAATGTAGTGTACGAAGGTACTTCGAATCGGGCCATGGAGGTGGCCTGTCGTTTCAGCTCTTTGTTCGCCTTCTTCAGTGTGCTAATCTCTGCTCGCGCATCCTTGTACATACTCTGGAGCAAAGATAGCTGGGCGTTTAACCGGTGCACCTCACTTGTCATGTTTTGCAACCGATGGGAAAAATTAGAGACCACAGTCGCCGTCTCCACGCAGGACATCAAAGTGAAGTGGTTGGCCTCAATATCAGACTGCGCTTCCATTGTTTGCTCAATTGATAGCGCAGAAAAGTTGGGAACAAGAACAGAGGTAGGGGCACTATGCCGAGGTACAGAGGAGCTGGCCTTAGCATTTTCAGTTAGTAGAGTGTTAAGGTCAGGGAAGAGAGTGAGGGAACGACGAGAAGAAGTCATTGACAGGGGATTGTAATGCCTCAGAGAGGAAATTTTGCAGAGTAGTGGCAGGGGGTGCAATTTGTAGCTCTTTACTATGCCCCTCGCAAGTTGGGTTTAAGAAGAGGCTAAAAGGGAAGAAGATGCCAAAGAGGAGCAGATTGTCGAGGCAATCTTTGACAAATGAGGGTTCGTCCAGCTGTTGTCGGCCAGGCGCCGTGATTGTTGAAATCGCATGCTAGACGCGTTACTCGACGAAGACGAAGGGGCAGAGAAAGAGAGAGAGATAGAAACTGGGGGAAGAGAGAGAGAGAGAGGTCTGTATATGTGTATATATATAATTTGTATATATATGTATTTGTAAATCGTATATGTATTTGTGTGTACGTATATGTATATGTATGTGTATATTGGTGTGTATCCGTATATATACCATACATGTACTTGTATGTTTCTGTATATATGTATATTGTCACGCCCTGAATTAACAAGGTCCGACTCACGTGAGTAAACCACTCGACGATGAACAATGGATAACAACTCTCACGGAAATAAATATTATATAGCCATACAATGTATATGTTTATCTAATATTATACATTCATAGATACAAAATCTAATTCGAATGGATGTTCTGCGACCAAAACATGTACAGATGTTATAAAATCAAATTAAACGCCTTGAGACTTACATCATACACAAGGGTGTAACTCTTACAAAAATAACACACGGCAAATAAATAACATAAATAGCCCTTGGCCTACAAATAACTGAACCACCCTACACGGTTCGAACATAACTTCACATCATAATCCGCATCCATATATGTACACCTGAAAAACATTTTAGCCACATAGGGTGAGCATGAAGCCCAGTTGAGAATATTTCAAAAACTAAACATGCTCCACCAACATAAATAATCATGATGCAATATATATATAGACACAATATACCCAAATGCATTTCCAAAATCCATTTGATTACTCAACAAAATCCTTTCTTTCCAATTACCAAAACCTGATGTTTAGTCAAAATAGTTTCTGAGTTCAAATCATCTGTTTGATATAAATTTCCCTTCAAAAACCAATCTCGGTATATCAATACTAACCAGCAAATACAATACTAACCAGCAAATACATTGCTAAATCAAATGTGAATACATCGCTAAACAACAACAAATATCTTGTTAAAGCCATATTCCAAACATCTTGTGCCGGAACCAACATAATAGTAAATAAATTGATAAATCTCCAGAACAAATACAACATTTCCCGAAAATTTCATCCGGAGGAAACTGTAAGCCGGGACCTATGTAAACGTAGGGTGTATAAGCACTACTATTTCCATTTCACGAAAATTTCGTCTGTGAGATCAGCACCCATGTATACACGCGGTTTTCAGGACTTTCACCCTAGATACACAGGCCAACTTATTTGATATAACAACAGCTATCTCCTAGATTCACCATTTCATTTTCCCTTTTCAATAGTACAATACATGTAACTCAAAATATTGTTTTTCCAAAACAATGCAAATGTTCCAAAACATAATGTAAGAATTTCCAAAACCTCTTTTCAAAACATATAGTTTCAATTTTTAAAATCCATTACATGCTCCGTGATATGAATGATTTCAAATTGCCTAATCCATATGCAATTTCTGACACACAGCAATGTTATCCTCCACTGATAGCCAAAACAGTTATCTCTAATGCAATAATCAAAAGATAACCGTATAGATATATTTTCCAAAAGAGTAATAACACCCATTTCCAAAATCCCACAACCACTTCATTTCCAACCAAACTATTTACCACAAATCAATCCAACTCCCAAAACAATATCATATAGGGATTGTCTACCAATTGGGGCTTTTCCACTTTTAGAGATCCATATGCAATTTTGATTACCAAATAGCAAAATCATAGCCCAACAATTCCCCAATTTCACAAAACCTCATTTTTTTTTCAAAATCACTTTTGAGTAAAGGAAAGCCACCATGTCAACATATCTCAACTAACTTTACAAAATCATAACCTTGTTCAAACACTCTTTTGAAAAATCTTTCTTTCACATTTCAAGATCCACACTCTAAGTTTAACCCAAAATGCCCAAATCCTTAGATCTTTTGAAATAACAAATAACAAGGGTAAAAATCATACCATATGACTACGAAATATATATAACAAAATACGGCATAGATATGCTACCGAACTTATATTGAGTTTAGGAAAGAGACCCTACCTCTTGAAGCGAAGAAGAGAACTCAAAGAAAAACCAGAGTCGATGAAACCGCGAAACTCTTGGATTAAAAGAAAGCCCTTGATGAGATCTACAACCTTTCTCAAAGGACTAAGGTGAGAAGATGCCTCTAACCAAGTAAGATCTAGAGATCTATGTAAGAAAGTTGAGTTTTTAAGAGAGAGAGAGAGAGAGAGAGAGAGAGAGAGAGAGAGAGAGAGGGATTCACGGGTTAAAGGAGGAAGAGAGTGAGAGAAAAAAAGAAACGAAAAAGTGAATGAGAAAAGTGTGTTTAGGGTCTATTTATAGTGGTAGAATAATAGCCCTAAAGTCAAAGAAAAAAATAAGTTAAACCCTGAAAAAAATAGAGCTCAAAATCGAACCAAAAATTTGAAAATTTACTTATAAGGGTCGACCCTTCAGATAGTGGTGTCGACCCTTTAGGAAGAAAAACTGAGATACTAATATGTGCAGAGGACAAGGGCCGACCCATGGAACCAGTGGTGTTGACCCTTTATTTCAGAATGCACCCAGAATAAAACAACAAGGGAAGGGTCGACCCTTAGAGCCCTTGGCGTCGACCCTCAGGAAGGCTAGTGTCGACACCAGAATAGATTTTTCAAGTTTCCAAAGAACTTTTCAATGTAAACAAGCGTGAACGTACAATCCCAACAAGTTTAAATTGAATCGTACTCCTCCAAAACCAAAATACAACAACTCCAAAGACTCCCAAAATGAAAATAAAGGAATTTAATACATTTTCCAATAATTTAAAGGACACACGTGCTACATATACAGTTATCATATATGTATATATTTTTTCTATGTATTTGTATCCATATGTCCATATGAGTCTATGTATGTAGTCGTATATGCATATAGCGTGTATGTATATATGTTTTCTGTGTGTATGTTCATAGTACGTATTTCCGTATATGTATATATGGTATTTTAAAAAAAAAAACAAAGAAAACAAAAAAAAGAGAGAAGAAAATTGTGAAAAAAGAAGAAGAAAATTTTGAAAAAAAAAAAAAAATCATTTTGTGCTTTGCATCCATCATGTCATTTTGTGCATGCATCATATCATCATATCACATATTGTATGTCTTACATTGCCCCTTTATGCTTTGCATACACCGTCATACTTGGACTATTTATTACATCCATCATGCATAGTTACAATCCATTCACATCACTTCAAACTTTTTGCACTGTCTATTAGATTTGTTATGCATGGTTACAATCCATTCACATCACTTCAAACTTTTTAATTACAACTTTTCTCCTCTACCCGGTTGAAACCATCGCCTTATTTCGTATCAAGGTATGGTTTAGGTCTCGTATATTGGTTAAGACCCCCCTTCTCTTTTACCCAGTTGAAATCATCGCCATATTTCGTATTACGGTACGGTCTAGGTCTTGTACATTGGTTAAGACCCCCTTCACCTTTACCCGGTTGAAATCATCGGCCTATTTTGTATTATAGTACGGTCTAGGTCTCGTACATTGGTTAAGACCCCCTTCTCTTTTACGCAGTTGAAATCATCGCCCTTATTTCGTATTACGATACGGTCTAGGTCTTGTACATTGGTTAAGACCCCCTTCTCTTTTACCAGGTTGAAATTAATCCCTTATTTCATATTAAGGTACGGTCTAAGTCTCGATGTTTGATTAAAATCCCTCTTCTCATCTCCTGTATGAGTGTGTTTGGATTGTACCCCCTTTGTTTGCTTCATTTTCATGAGGCTTGCCTCACCGTATATTACATCTTGCATTGCATAAAAAATAGAAAAAATAAAAGAAAAAGAGAAAAAAATCGACTTCCACTTGCATTAGCATATCATTTGCATGGTTACACTGTTGTATCACTTGGCTACAATCTATTCACATCAACATTTGATTACACCATTTTTCTATCAATTTATGTTGGCCCCCTTCTTTTTGGGTTGTAAGATCAAACCACTCAGTCTTGTACTGGCCCTTTTTTGGGATGATAAAACTATCCCTTTCTCAAGTTGGCAGTTCTGACCATCATTGGCTAATACCTCCCTTTTCTTGGGTTGTTAGTTAAGACTATCCGTTGGTTAATATCTTCCTTGTTTTGGGACCATTTATCGGTTACATCTCGTTTTCTTATGTGGATGTGTTTGGGTTGTATCCTTTGTTATGCTTCAATTTACCTGTTGCATTGCATTGTAAATCAGAAATTTTCAGAATAACTTATGGCCTTCCGAAGCGTGTGAGTCCAACTAACAAATTGTATTTCAATTGTATTTTGTCCTTGAACTATGTTGGTTTGATTCCTTGTAAAGGAATATGTAGGCAACCTTCGGGTTCAACCACCTGCATTGTTTTTTGTTTGTTTGCCCAAGTCTTACGACCCTGTCAAAAAGGTCGTATTTGGGCTTTGACATTCACTCATGTCAAAAAATGACTTCGAGCTCTGTCAAAGAGGGGCAACTGTAGACACCCTGTTTTAACCGGCCCTAAGACTTGGGCACTTTCTTTTGACTACCTGATGATGAAATTAAGAACATGTTTCTAAGAAAATCCTCTATAAAGAAAGATGGAATTTAAGCTTTATTTCTTAACCTTAGGCCAATTTGGAGCAAGTGTTTTGGACCCCTCGGCTACCTGGAGCGAACTGGGGCCGAACCTGAGCGAACCTAGGCTAAACCAAACAAAACTGGGCCAAACATTCCTTGGTCGGTTGTCCACCAGGATGTCCGGCCGGACACCCGGGCAACACAACTAAGTTTTGTTTTACTATTTTGGTTCATGTGGGCACTTTGTTATCCCATTTTCTGATATATTTAGGCCCCAAATTGCACACACTTAGCCTCTATTGCCAAAAAGACTTGACCCTTCAGAAAAGAGAAAGCTAAAGTAAGAGAGTGTATGCTGTATTAAGGCAGAGGTGCTCCACCTTCATTGATGCACTTCACCCTCCACTGATATATGTTTCCTATATACAACAAGGGTCTGAGGAATGAATTAGGGGGAGGGATAGAACAAAAGGAATTAGAGGAAAGAATGATAATGAGAGAATAGTTTTGGAGAGAATCAAAACTTTGACAAGTCCTTTGCATTCTGTACACTGCTATATGATCAAACACATCCAAGTACACTGTTAACATTGCAAACACACTTATTTTTCATCCTTACACTATATTGGTCCCAAAATTCCTTCATAGCCAATTTTTGTAGCCTTGATCAAGGAGTGTTCAATTTGTTTCAAAAGTGAGAAAACAAGAGTGATTTGTGAAATTTGGGTTTTTCACCATCCTCCCACACACACTTTAAACAACCCCAAAATTGTCATTTGGGCTACAATTCCAAATTTTGGAATAGATGATTGAAAATATAATTCACAACCTTGATGGTAATCAAATGGAAGTTTGGAAATCAAATCTTTTCTTTGGAAGGTAAATTGTGCACTTCTCATTTTCTTGCATTTTCTTATATTTTCTATCTTATATTTATTTTCTTGCTTTGGGTTCATATAAGTGTTGTTATAAGCTAACCGGTAGTGGTTGGTTGAGCCACCTTCATATTTCTTGTTTGTCCCTTTTCTTGGTTTTGTAACAAGACAGGTTTTGTAAGGCCTTATTGGCTGGCTGACTGGTGAGCTTCTTTTGGACAAGACGACGTAGACTCCTAATGTTAACCAATTTTTGCCGGAGGTTCTAAGGCACATGAAGCTTTTTATTTTGAGTGTTTTGTGAGGTTTTATTTATTTTGTAATATTTTCCTCCCCCCTCTCTAATTTGGTTTGTAATAATTAATTCCAAGAGTTGTAATAATTCCCCACCTCGCTTCTTTCTATCCCCTTTTTTTTATTTGCTTTCCTTATAGATGCATCATATTTTGGTTTTTCATTATATCCATGCTTTGTAAACATTTCTTATGTGATTATGTGCGCTACCTCATGTTCTTGAGATGATTCACATGTCATATCTTAGAAGCCGAATATTTGGTTGCATCTTATATGTGAATTGCATTAGAATTTTGTATATAAAATCATGCATATTTTTGTTAACTTTGTTTTGTAGCTTGTTCGCGGAACATTGGTAAACATGTAAGTTTTTATGCTTTAGCATCCCGCTTGTGTGTATTTTTCTTACTATGTTTGGCATCCTACAATGAGGCTATTTGCTTACTTGATATAACTGTATGAATGTCGGTGGATGGAAGTTGTATTGCTTAATTTGGAATGATGTTGATTTTTCATGTTTGTAAACTCAATTTCTTTGAGTTTTACATCTTCAAAACTCTTTCAAAATGTATGAAATCAAATTGTTCCAAAATGAATGACATAGTTTATACTTGTATGCTTCACATAGTGAATTTTAAGATTTATTAAATAAATTGGAACATGAACATATAACGTGAATAAAACTCATATCATGATTTAGTAGAGGCCGATCTTTGATCGGATGAGCGGGGGTGCTCATTATTCACCTTCTCTTCTCATGCCTAAGGTTCTGAGCCGAGCATCTTTCGCTACGACGAATAGTGGCCTTGGCACGAGTCACGAGTTTCCTAATATTTCTAAAATATTAGGTGGAGATTCTGAGATTTAATGACATAGTCCATTTTTGGCAATGTTTTTGCAATAAAATGGATTTTTTATAAAGTTGTTAAATTTGGACTCTCATCTATGTTTCACATTACACTCGTGAGATTAGATTAAAGAAATCGTGGGTTCGATCTGTTTAACACGCATGGGTTCCCCTGGGCGATGTTACAGTTTATCAAGCTAAAAAATGTATGTCAAATTTGACTCGATAACTAATCTAGCTTGAGTTCAAACTTGATTCGAGACTCGATAGCGAAATTTTTTTTCCTATTAATTACGTTGTTTAAATATATAAATAATTTTTTAAAGATAAACGAGCTAGACTTATTAGAACTTGAGCTTGACTCGTTTATTAAATGATCTCAAAATATGGCTTAAGTTTGTTTATTTACTTAACAATTCAAGTCAAACCGAACCTTTATCTAAGTTTGTTTATTTACTTACACGTCCATACATCTCCCTCTCATCTCCTTCACAATTTGCACGATTATCGTTCTCTACTGACGACTGCTATCCACCATTCTTCATCGGCAACCACCGTCCATCAGCAGCAAATTCAGCACACAAAAAAAGCAGCAATTTCAGCACAAAATAACAACAAAACAGCAGAAAAAAAATCAACAAAAAAAATAGCAAAACAACAACAATTTCAGCACCAAAACGATAGCAATTTCAGTAGCAAAACATCAGCAATTTCAGCACTAAAATAACAGCAAGAACAGCAGTAAAACAACACCAAAATAGTAGCAATTTGAGGAAAAACAAGACCAAAACAAGAGCAAGAAGGATTTTCTCGTTGGGACTCTAGTTCGCGGTGTAAATCTTGAAAGAGATGAGAGCAGGGATGATGTGCAGAGCTCTACTTCTTTTTTTTTTTTAAGCTAATCTGAGATATGATTTTTTTAAAGAAAAATCAAACCCACTTCGGTGACCTTATTCTTCCTCCTTTCTCTCTCTCTAAAAACTACCAAACCCACTCCGGCAACCCTTTTAACCGTGGCCCTCACAAACGATGGTGGAATGAGAGAGAAGACCACCCATCGAAAAACGGAGAGAGAGAGAGAGAGAAAAGACTACACCCACCTACCGACAAGCCCTTCTCTCTTTTTTTTCTCTGTCACAAACCAAACCCGCCCCTATAGATTTAGTGTCGTAACCGGCAAGTAATCCTTGAATTACCAAAGGTCTCTGAACATAATAACTCATAAGAAGGGGTTACAGAAGCAATTATAGAAACATATATAGTCCAATGAGCTGCGGAGACATACATTGGACATAATTTTTTAAAAAACTTCATACACATATACATAACATCATAATGCAGTAATCTTACATTACATTCACTATAGATATAGCCAAAAGGGACTTAGCCCAATATATAGATAACAGAAAACTTGTTCATAATTCAAAAGAAAACGAAGCTTTTTTATGTTCACAAAAATATGGCTACAAGGCGTATGGAACCTCCTCGGGAGACACAAAGGCTAGCTGATCATTGAGCCTAGTCACGCACTTGATCACCTACATATATAGATATAAATGGTGAGCGAAACCCAGTGAATAATAACAAAGTAAAGAATTTAATGAATGATGTCCCATATCGGATTTCAAATCAGAAACAGATTCATATTCACATACTTTCCAGAAATCATCAGCAGGTGTTTGTTGTACATTTAGCTATCATGACATATCAAATTCACATAGTCGGTACCAACAATCATTAAGGTTCATATATTGTACACAAGTAGCCATGGTATTGTTATCGCCAGGCGAGGGCCACGTGAATATAAGCCTCGGTATTGTTACCCCTGGGCGAGGGCCACGTGAATATAGACCTCGATGTTGTTACCCCCGGGCAAGGGCGACATGATTATGAATCACAGTATTGTTACCCCTGGCGAGGGCCACGTACATATTGACCACGGTATTGTTATCCCCCGGCGAAGGCCACGTGAATGTAAGGATACCACAAATATATTTCAGAAAGATGGACATTCATTCATGATTCATAAAAAATAGCATTTTAGAAAATAGATCGTATCATATCAGTCAAAAAATACTTATAACTAAATATAAATTTACAGAGTTATTACTCACAAATAGCCCCAAGCAAACACACAAAGTAGACAAATCAGGTAACTTGTGGCACGTGACCTAAATAGATACAGAATGAATACGTACAGAATTACACACCCGGAATCATAACTTAATTTTCTCTTATTTTGGTGTGTTCTACTTTTATTCCTCATTATTTTGGCTTAATTAGGGCTTAGAAATGTCTATGATGAAATGAGGATGCCAAAATGCATTTGCAAACACTTGGTCAAGAATTCTGAAAATAAGGGTCCCGCTCGAGCGGACATGAAAAATGTGAGTAGTCGCTCGAGCGTAACTTCCTTCGCTCGAGCGGTCTATAAACTTTGCAAAAGTACTAGTTGCTCGATTTTTTGCTCGATGCTCGCTTGACACTCACTCGAGCATGAGACTTAGGTCCTTGCTCAAGCGCAACTCTTGTCGCTCGAGCGGGCTGCAAAAAGGTGAAACTTCTGGGAGCTTGCATTTCACGCTTGAGTAAACTTCTGGTCGCTCGAGTAGAAGTGTAAGATCACAGAGTGGTCGCTCGAGCGAAGAAGCAGAATCTGGAATTTCCAGTTTGCATTTCCTAGCTCAAAACTCGGATTCAACCCTTCAAAACACAACTCTTGGGCCCCAAAACTTGAAGAAACAAGTCTAAACTTGGAAAACATAAAGAATTAAAAATCATTTCAAGAAATCAAGGCCCATAAGTGTGTCAATTATACAAACTCAAGCTTGAATTGTGAAAACATAACATGAATATGACATGCATGGAGTGATTTAAGCTCCAAGTTTCTAAATCATGAGCAAATGAGATGTTTAGATCAAAAACTTGTTGAATTCCTTAAACAAAACCAAGATATGGACATGCATGTGGAAATCCTTGAAAATAAACTTGCAAAATTATGAGAATTATGTATTCATGCATGTGATGCTCTTCTCTCCTACTTCCTTAGTGCAATTTATGCAACCCATGGCCCAATTTCTTAAATGCATGTACTAACCAAGTAAATTACAAGACTAGAGGCTTGATTGATTACCTTAGATGCTTAATGGTGTTCTAAAGGTTCAATTGCTTGAGTTTACAAATCCAAACCTTCAACTCTCTACAAGTCCTCTTCCAATTCTTGAGTTCAAACACTCTTTCTAGGCTCCCCTCACACTCTTCCACGTTTTTGCTCTCAAAGAGATAAAATGAGAGTGTAAAAATGCACTCTAGAGCCCACTCATGCCTTATATAGGCTCAATTATGGAGGCTTAATTAATGGTTAATCAATTGACATTATTTACTCTAATTTAATCGTTCCGAATCGAATTTCAATTAACCCTACCATAAATTCCTAAAAATGCCAATTAGCACGTATACTAAGTCAATTTCATGATTGGATGCCGATAAGGCCTTCAATTCACAGAACAGAACCAAAAAAACAAACAGATATTTCTACGATAGACAGATAGAAACACAAATAATGCAACACATATGTAATGAAGTCAGAATTCCATCTTAATTACTTATTAGCATCCTTAATCATGGTTTAATAGTTAAGCGTGGATCAGGGTTGTTACATTCTACCCATTCTCCTTCTCCTTCTCCTTCTCATTCTCATTTTCCTTCTTCTTTTCCGTCTCCGATATGGCTAGATTGCTGCTTTCTATTTGGCCAGTAAAGCCGTCTCCGACGTCCTCTCTTCCTCTTCATTCTTCTCTTCCTCCTCCTTTTCCTCTATTCCTCATTGTCTTATCTTTCTCTCACTGTCGCCTCACCTCTCTGTTTGTTAGGGTTTGTTTCTCAAATGTTTGAGAGAGAAACGATAGGGAGAAAGGAGAAAAAATAAAAATAAAAGGTACCGAAATGACATCATTCGAGACATTCGAACCATTCGGGCAACAAATTTTTAAGCTACCCAGTAGAATTGTTTATTTGTTTGGTTTTATGTCTCTTATCTGTTCAAAATGAAATCCACCCATTACACTTTCTCTAAATCCCTAGTTTTTTCTCTTTCTAAAACCTCACCACCGACGATGGCCGATATGACTTCTTCAACTCCTTCCTTCTTGGCCCACACTACTTTTGTGGCAAAGAGCTCCTCACTTGGGCCATAGATCCTCGTTTCATCTCATTTCTTTCTCTACTCACGCTGTCAAATCCATCGCCGCCGCTGAACGAAGATCATCAAGTGAGAATGATGATCACGAGATGAACAAATTGAAAAACCTCTCTTCTCCACCGCTGCTGAACGAAGATGGTCTCTTCTGGTTTTGTTTCTCTCTCCGTATCTCTGAATTCTAGGGTGTGGTCTGATGATCGGAACAAATTGTACACAAATCTTGAAGCTTGTGAGTCTCGTGAACAGATCGGAACAAACTTTTTTCTTGATTCAACTTTAGAACTGATTGTATTGCAATGTGTCGTAGCTTGATTTCTTGATTTCCACCATGAGGAATGACGGTGTCACGGTGAATATCTCAATCGTGATCGCCAATTTCCCTTTCCTACCGCTCTCTTCCGCTTCAACCTTATGTTGGAGTCTCTTTTTCACTCAATTTCATTGCCATCTTCGTCACCATCGACTCTAGCGTCGACATCACGTTGCTCACTAGCCTCATTGTCTCGAACCTCATCTCCTCATTCTCTTCCATTTTTTTTCCCCATGAGTAACAACGACAAATCGAATCCTTTCGACAACAAAATTATGTGAAAAGCATTCAAAGTCTCTATTTCCATATATATATATATAGTGAGAGAGAGAGAGAGAGAGAGAGAGAGAGAGAGAGAGAGAAAGTAGATAATTCAATATATTGGTTTGTATAGTCCTTTATGTGTTCTCTCAGTGAGATCTCCATTCGCAAAGAATTTGAGTTCTAGATAGAGAGATGATCAGATAAAGAAGGAAGAAACAGAGATCTCTCTTTGTAAGATGGCTGTGAAAGAAGAAGATGATAATGGTGATGATGATGATGATGAGTTGTGTATGTGGGTGTCTGTTTACGAATAAAGGACTTGTATGTAAAATAATTTAAATAGATAACGAATCATCTGTGTGTGTGGATGTGTGTTCCCTCTTCTTTGACTTAGAAAATAATTTGAATAGATCACTCTAAAAGGCTCAAATATTGACACAGATAACTTTCAACAAAAAAGAGACAGATTTAGAAGGGAAGAAAAGGAGAGATGTGTGAGAAAAAAAATGAAATGGGACATAGAGAGAGGTTGTGACTCAAATCTGTTCAAAAAATTGAATAGTACGGAGAAATATGCTTGATAAATTTCAACAGATAAGGGAAAAATACTTGATAAATTTCAACATATAGGAAAAAGTAAGCTGAATTTTAGCAGATAATTTCAACAGATAGATTTTTGAACAAATAATTTCAGCAAATAGATTTTTGAATAGATAGATTTTTTGAATAGATAATTTCAAAAGATAGTCAAAAAAAATTAAACATATAAAATATTTGAATAGATAGTTAAAAAAAATTCAACAGATAAATTAAGGGATAAAATTAAAAACAAAATATCCTTCAAACAATAAAATATACTTCTCATCACAATATTTTACAAATAGTATACTTCTTAGCCAAAAAAATAATTATAAAACTTAATATCTTATGCCCTCCTTAAATTAGACTTTTAATAATTTTCTCAATAAAAAATTAGGTACATATTATATTGATCACACACATAATAATAATAATAATAATAATAATAATAATAATGTATGAAAGGCTCATATCGGAGACCGCCTTGAGCATCAAAATTGTCAGAGCTGGCTCAGAGTCACATTATCCTTTATGCAAAGTATTTATAATTTGAAAAATGATCCAGACTACCAATTAGTGGTTGCACTAGGGATGTGACTGTCACATGTGTTTTGTGTCTTAATTTTTTTTTTTTTTTTTTTTGGCTTACCACATCATTAGTGGTGATGTTAATGGTGATGTTTCAATGGTCTATATTATTATTGTTATAATTTTTCTGTTTCTATACAATTACTCAAATTAAGAAATTTGGCTTCTCTTTTTTTTTTTTTTTTTTTTTTTTTTTTTTTTTTTTTTTTTTTTTGTCCTTCTCTCTCTCCGTCTCAAATTAATCTAATTCTTTATTATTATTATTTTTACGCATTTATACATAAGTTCTAATTTATGAATTTATACTCCATTAAATTCTAACTAAGATTTTTTAGACTTTCAAGTCCCATTAAATTTTTAATAGTCAGAATTACCCTCTAAATAATGATTGTTCATCATTTATGATTATCTATGAAGAAACATGATGATTTGACATTTATTTTGATTTTTAAAACTTTAAAATATCAACTTTCAAATTGAGAAAACAAAAAAAAAAATTATGTGCAAAAAAAAACAAGAAACCAATTTTTTTTTTTGTTGAGAAAACTGAATTATTATTTTGTGCACAACTGAAAATTTTGTGTCTATAAAGGAGTATGATAATGAAACATTGATGTACAAAACTAGAAAAAAAAAAAAATTAAACATGAAAAAACTGATAATGTTCTCAATTTTAAAACTGAAAAAAACTGTTAATATTCTCGGTTTTATTGTATAGTTAAATCAAACTAATAAGTAGAAGGAAAAAAACGTTTAATCTCATGCTCTATTTTTTTATCGGTTAGTGAAACAATTATTTGGAATATTACTATTCAAAATTGATAATGTTCTTAGTTTTAAAAATTAAAAAAAATTGATAATATTTTTAATTTTATTAAGTAAGACTTATTGGTTCAAAAAATCTTAAATAAGACCTAAACTACCATAAAATTTGTAAATAGGATTTTTAAATAATTATTATTATTATTATTTTTTAATGCGATCATACTTTTACGGTTAGCTTTTGGAGTGCATGTACCAGTAGACTAAAATTTAAATACAGATCAATTTGTGGTTGCACCAATGATCTTCTCCCATTTGTCTGGTTCACTGGCTTAGAAGGTGATTTTTGAATCCCAAGTTTACCTTTTTAGGATAAATTCAAAAAGCCTAGGAAGTTCTCAATATGATCTAAATTTATTTTAAATATAATTTTCGTCAAATTTAAAAAAAAAAAATTGAATCACACATTATTTTTTATTTTATTTTATTTTATTTTACGTAATTTATGTGTAGTAACATTATTGATGATGCACTTAATAAGTTCAAATCACACATTATTATTATTATTATTAAATAAGTTAGAAGAGGTGATTATAAATAGTTGTCAGCAAGAGGTGATGATTGGAAGTTTTTTTTTTTTAGGTGAAAGTTAGTAATTAGGTGTTAAATTAGCACCTCCGGAGAGTTTAACTCTCAACCTCTCTTTAGAAGTATTTGAGTCTTGCCTCTTATTTCACTTCTAAAAGTGAAACTCAAAACCTCCCCTTAGGAAAGACTTAATGGCTAAAAGGCTAGTCATATTAGTCTACAATCCTTTGAATTTTTAAGTGGTTATTGACAATTGAAAATAATTTCTGAAAAATAGCTCTCTATGACCAAAGGTAATTGTTACCTAGAGGTCGTTGTCGATATGTAATTGTCGATAGTTAGAGATAGTTTTCAACGGAAAGTGTTCGTTGAGGATGTCACCAACGATAGTGGTAAAGAAGATCGCCAACGATAACTAGATGTGATGGGTCATAGAACTGATTGATCTGCGAAAACCAACCGACCCAACTCAATCCACTTGTTTTTAAGCAGTTTCGATAGTATAGGCGGGCGGATAGACACAGATGAAGATTTTTCAAATCCACCTATGTTTGGACGAGTGACGAATGCGAGGTCACCTGACCTAACTCAATCCGCCAATCTCTTAAGAAAATGATGTTATTTTTTTTTATACTTTGGATGTTAAAAGAAGACCTTCTATAGTAATAATATTAGTTAGGGCCAGTTATACTAACAGTTCGTATAGTTTAGGGCTTATGTCAGTTTAGTCCCTGATTTTTCAATTGTAATATATTTGATCATGAATTTTGAATATTGTTACAAATAAGGACAATCAAAGATGTTTTTTTTTGCAAACGGCCCATTTCAACTTATATGTTGTTTGAAAGGTAGTGGCCTTTTTTTAATGAATAATGTTAAAATTTTCTTGGTTATAAAGTTTTGTTTTGTTTAGTTTTCCAAAATCTATTTTCAAAAAAATTTTCTAAGAAACTAAAAATTAAATTAGTGAAAAAAATTAAAAACACATCATTTTTATATAATTTTATTTTTCGGGAGGGTAGAAATAAAATTTTTAAATAATTTTTTTTATATTTATTTTTGTCAAAATAGTTTTTATTTTTTCAAAAGTTAAACATGTCGACAACTTTGATGTCATTATTCAACCAATCCATTAAATAAAAAAATCTAAAACCAAAAACAATTTATATATTAAACACATTGATTACAAATTAAGAACTTAATAACTATCTATTACATGATAACCATAAAAAAATATCTATCAACAACAAATACAACTATTTATTACATGATAACCATATAAAAACATCAATAAAAACAACCATCCATTACATGATCATCATCCAAATACATACTAAAAATTGATTTGGTAAAAAAAATAAAAATGTAAAAGATTTATCATATTTATATAATTTTATCTTTGATGGGTAGAAATAATTTTTAAACATTCAAAAATAATTTTTTGACATTTGTTTTTGTCAAACTAGTTTATATTTTATCAAATTGACAATTTTACCCTTGAAATAAAGTAATGTCCTTATTTAGAATGAGATTCAAAATTTAGGGTCAAATATATCATAATTGAAAGATTAATGATCAAAATGACATAGGAAGAGTATATCCCTATTTGCTATTTATGAAATATGAAAATTTGACGTTTATTTTAATTATAAAAATGAAGAGTATATATATATAAAAAAATATACTCAAATAAGGTTCAAAATAGTAAAAAAAATTCCAAAATAGTTTTAAAAAAAATAAAGTCTAAACCGTCAAATCAATTCATATCTACCCACAAACCCGCATGGTCCCTCAATTCGCATCTACTAACTAAGCTGTTAGATACATATTGATTTTTCTAATTCACCAAACCTGACCCAATTCGAACCGATCTATGAGTACCCTTAGTGGTGGGGGGTGACTAGAGGGTTGGAGAAAGAGAGAAGAATTAAAACTTATTTTCAAAACAAGTAAAATAATTTTTTTAACATAGATTTAATAAATTTTAAAGAAAATTATAAAAAAAAAAAAAAACAGATTTGACCCTTACAACAAAATAAATTATGATTTTTTAAATTTTATCAATTTAAATACCAAACTTTTAATTTGTTTTCAATTTAAACCATTTGCCTATTTTTATAAAGTAAAACTAACCCGAAAAAAAAATGATATTTTTGTTATTAAACATAAGGAAAAATGGTATTTTTGACATTTTATATACACTGAATTTAATGACTAAAATACCATTTTTTTAAATCAATTTTACTTAACAAAAATAAACTAATGGTTTAGATTGAAAATAAATCAAAAAATAGAGTTTAAATTAATAAAATAAAAAACTCATGGTTGATTTTGTTACAAAGGTCAAATTTTATTTATTTATTTTTAAATTTCTCCTGAATTTATAAATTTCTTACAATATTTTGAAAATAAAAATATACAACAGAACAAGGTTTTTTTTTTTTTTTTTCAAATTATTTGTAAACATAAATGGAAAACTATAAAGGAACCATTAATTAATATTTGTAAAATAAAAGAAACTGATTTTAATTACATTCCAAATTTTATCATTTAATAAACAAACTTAAGCCCGTTGGAGAATAGGGAAAATTGTGGATACGATCAGGAAGAAAAGTGGCATCCCAAGTGTTCTACGTGAAGAACCCTTGTCAGTATTTCAGAGCCTTTGTACTGTCAGTTGAAGGTAAGTGTTCGATGAGCACGAGGGGAGATCCCCGTCAAAGTAGAGCGGTTTATCGCCACTCATCCCGTGAGGTGCTTTCTAAAGCGCCGCTATGTTTGTTTATTGCATTCTTCAAACATCATGCATTGTATTGCATTGTACCTATCAAGTTCCTTTCTCATTCATGCATGATATTGTATGTACGGTTCATTCAAAGAGGTTCCGTTTGAGATCATTCACTTAGTGTATCAATCACACTTCATTCACTTCGTTTGTTCAGTGTATCAATCACACTTCATTCATTTCGTGTATCTATTACACATATTCTCATTTAGTGTATCTATCACACTTTGCTTTACTTGGTGTGTCAATCACACTTCATTCACTTTATGTATCTATCACACATATTTCTCTTTGAGTATCTATCACACCATTCTTCTCTTCATATCACATGTTTTGCTTTGTGTATCAATCACACTCTGTTTACGTCATGTATCTATCACATGTTTACTTTAGTGTATCCGTCACACCTCATTTACTTCCGTTTGCTGCATGTATCTCTCACATGTTTACTTTAGTGTATCCATCACACTTGTTCACTAAGTGCATCTATCACACTTTGTGTTCACCTTTAGTATATCTATCATACTTGTTCACTAAGTGCATCTATCACACTTCGTGTTCACATTTAGTATATCCATCATACTTTGTTCACTAAGTGCATCTATCACACTTCGTGTTCACATTTAGTGTATCCATCACACTTGTTCACTAAGTGCATCTATCACACTTCGTGTTCACCTTTAGTATATCTATCATACTTGTTCACTAAGTGCATCTATCACACTTCGTGTTCACATTTAGTATATCCATCATATTTTGTTCACTAAGTGCATCTATCACACTTCGTGTTCACATTTAGTATATCCATCATACTTTGTTCACTAAGTGCATCTATCACACTTTGTGTTCACCTTTAGTGTATCCATCACACTTGTTCACTAAGTGCATCTATCACACTTGGTGTTCACCTTTAGTATATCTATCATACTTGTTCACTAAGTGCATCTATCACACTTCGTGTTCACATTTAGTATATCCATCATACTTTGTTCACTAAGTGCATCTATCACACTTTGTGTTCACATTTAGTATATCCATCATACTTTGTTCACTAAGTGCATCTATCACACTTCGTGTTCACATTTAGTATATCAATCATACTTGTTCACTAAGTGCATCTATTACACTTTGTGTTCACCTTTAGTATATCTATCATACTTGTTCACTAAGTGCATCTATCACACTTCGTGTTCACATTTAGTATATCCATCATACTTGTTCACTAAGTGCATCTATCACACTTTGTGTTCACATTTAGTATATCAATCATACTTTGTTCACTAAGTGCATCAATCACACTTCGTGTTCACCTATTGTGTATCCATCACACTTGTTCACTTAGTGCATCTATCACGCTTTGTGTTTGCCTTTTGTGTATCTATCACGCTTTGATCACTTCATTCATCTAGTGTATCAATCACACTTTGTTCATATAGTGTGTCTATCACACACTCGCTTTGTATCTATCACACTATGCCTACTTTGCGTATCTATCACACGCTCGCTTTGTGTATCAATCACACACGCTCACTTTGTGTATCAATCACACATGCCCCCTTTGTGTATCCACCACACACATTCGCTTAGTGTATCTATCACATATTTGCTTAGTGTATCCATCACACTCGCTTCACTTTGTGTATCTGTCACACTTTGCTTCACTTAGTGTATCAATCACACTTTATTCGTATAGTGTATCCATCACACGCTCTTCACTTTTGTGTATCCATCACACATGTTTGTCCACTTAGTGTATCTATCACACTTCGTTCACTTTTGTGTATCTAACGCACATATTCGTGAGAATTGCATAATTCTCTTACATCCTTTCTGCATGAGATGTAGTTTGGTTCATGTTTACTTGCTTGCACAGCATTCGCTTAAAATGTTGCATTTATTTTGCATAATTGCTTCATCGCAGCTCTCTTTGCATGATCATAAGTATTGCACTTGCATTGTGCATCACTTTGCATCCTGTTCCTGAACTACGCTGGTTTGATTTCTTGCAAAGGGATACGTAGGCAGCCCGCGGGTTCAACCAACTGCATCTATATTTTGTTTGTCCAAGTCTTCGGCCTGGTCAAAAATGGGTCGTCTCTGGGCTTTGACATTCACTCCCGTCATTGTTATGACTTTCGAGTTCTGTCAAAGAGGGGCAACTGTAGACACCCCATTTTTGACTGCCCTCAAGAATTGGGCACTACTGATGGTTTTACTTGGTGGAGAAAACTGTGCAGAGCAAAAGTTCAGTTTCTTCGGCAAGGAGAGAGACAAATCTCAACTTCACACCCCATTTTGGACTAAAATTATTTTGGATGGTTTTTAGACCTTAAAACCCTCTCTTTCAAAACATTTTTGAAATAAAATTCCCACGATGTTCCGACGCTCACATTTCGGTAAATGGTGCGCTTTTCGATAAATCGAGCAAGGACAAAGTGGAGATCAATGAAAGAGAGATGAAATCTTTGAAAAATCTTTCAAAACACTTTACTTGGGGGTTTGAAGTTGAAGAAAAGAGGAAAGGAGGGAAGAAAACTAGTTTGGGAGAAGTTCGGCATGAATCCGGGTAGAAGGGAGTCGAGCAGCCCTCGCTGAATCGGGCTTATTCAATTGCATACTTGGATTTTAGCTATGCGGCCACCATCGTTGGAAAGAAGACTTCTGGGGCTTCATTTTGCACTCAAGAATCTCCTAAAGCCAAGTCCGGGTGGGGGAGATATGGTTGGTTGAAGTAGGGGATCAGTCCGGCTGGATCGAATCTGCGCGGCTTTACCAAAAAGGGCATAACTTTTTGTACAGGAAGAATTTTAATGCAAGGTTTGTGGCATTGGAAAGCTAACTTTCGGGGCTTCAATTTGGACACCCATCGGCCATTTTTTGACCTTGGAAGCCACCCATCGGCCATCCATCTAGCCGGTCGGCCAGAAAAAATAGCAGGTCGGCCAAATATTGTGCCGATCGGCCATTTATTTGGCCGATGACCTCCTTTCTTGGCCGATTTGACCCTTTTTCACCCTTCAAGCATAATGCATGCCAGCTGTGTCAGCTGGAGTGCACAGACCCGACCCCCCATGCACATGTGTGGTTGTTTTGCACCTTTCCACCCTTTTGGCCCCAAACCTCTTCTAGAAGGTTGACCCCTTTGCTCAAGCTTCTTGAGGAAGCTTGAGCCCTTTGCTTGGCTTCCTCAAGAAGCCTTGGTCCCTTTGCTTGGCTTCTTGAATAAGCCTTGAGCCCTTTTTAGCAAGCTTGCCTTAGAAGCTTGGCTCTTCCTTTGCCTATATAAAGAAGCCTCCTTCTCCTTTGATGAGGTTGAGCAAAAAAACCAGAGATATCCATATATATCTGATATATACACATATATCCCACCTCTCTCTCTATATCTCACTCCTTTGCCTCCAAAACTCCATAGTTCTTGCACCATTTGCACTACACCCCATAGCACAAGACCTCCATCCTCCATTCTAGCACTTTGGGACTGTTTTGCAGAGGTTGAAAGCTTAGAGATTTGGTCGAAAAGCCCCTGATTTGCTGCTCTTCAAGGGTAAGTACCCATTTCCCTCAAACTTGCATTTTCTTGCTTCATTTATAAGCTTTACTTGCAAGCATTTCTGGACTTTGTCATGAACTAAAAAGTGTCATATTTTGAGCTCATCTTCATGTTTGAGTAAGAACTTTTTGCTGTTTGAAGCCATCTACTACCTCTTGTCTTCAAATCTCTCTTTTAGGGCCATTTTTTTGCATGCTATTTTAGCCCTACTTGTGAGCATTTTCGAGCTTTGGTATTAACTGAGAAAAGTCTTGTTTTGAGCTTCTAAGCATGTTTGTTTAAGGTCTCATTTCTGTTGGGGGTCGTCTACCCCCTTGTATGCTTGTTTGCATCTTATTTTGAGCCATATCTCTAAGCCTTGGTTTTGTGCTTTGTTTGGCCTTCTAGCCACTGAAATCCAGTGGATTTCCAATGGCTAGCTTACTGTTTTGAGAGCCCAAATTAGAGGGGGGTGACCCCCTCTCTCCTTGTCTTGTTTAGTGCCCTTTTTGGCCTTCCGAAGGACCTCATAGTTTCATGCTTCTAAGCTTCATTCCAGGGCATTTTCAGTGGGTTTTTGGACCCTCTTGAGCCATTTCCAGAGTTGGTTTTACCATGCTTAATGTCCATGATGCATGTGCTTAATAACCTCTTGCATGGCCCTCTAAAGGAGCTCATCTTTTTTGCATGCATTGGCTGCATATCAGTGGTTATTTGGGCCTATTTTCACATGTTTTATTCACTGATTTTTTCTGGTTTGGTGAGATTCCATGTGCTTCATATACGTGCCATGTAAACCGTGTTTGCTAGCCAATCTTGCATGCTATTTTAGTCCATCTTGCTAGCACTTTTTGGCCACACTTTGAACTGGAAAAGTTCATGTTTTGGGACTGCCTTGACTCTGTCTTCATGCTTCATGATCAAATAATGCATGCTTTGTATAGCTATAAGCCATTGCATGCGCCTAGTTTTGAGTTTCGAGGCTCATCTCATGCATCGGGTGTCCTTTTTTTTTTCCATGTTTCGGGGCTGTTTAGCATCATGTTTCAATACTGAAATTCACATGCTTGTATGCCATCTTGCATCTCTTGCCATGCGTGGGTAGAGTGGCATTTTATGCCTTAGGATCGGTCCTCGGTTTGCGTGCATGCGTGCACGCATCTCGATGGTCTCATTTTCATCTAATGGCCGCTGATGTGAGTGTGGCTGAGGTCCACTCATATTGGTGTAAGCCCATCTTGCATTGTGTATGCCATGTTACAATGTGTTGTGCATGTTATGTTGTTGCATTGCGTCATGCCTTGCATGCTTGTTCGCATACTCATATTGCATACTTAGCTCGCATACTTAGGTTGCATTTGGCATGCATCCCTTGCCTCTTGATCAAACATGATAGAGGTTGGGGCCTTTTATGTGTTTTGTATGTGCATTTCATTTGATATTGAAGTAGCAAACTTGGTCTCTTAGGCCATCACGCATCGAAATGCGCAATTGATGGCCCGAGGGTCGAGGGCCATACTCCCTTGAGTCCATTGCACGATAGGGAGTATGGCCATGCTCACATTTGCTTGAAAATCACATGCCATACACTCTTTGCCCTCTGCTGCTGTCAACTGCAGATTCTACAGGAATAAATAGCCGACCGGCTACTTGTAGTGCCGACCGGCTAGCATCTGTGGCCGATAGTTCAAAACCATGGCCGGTAATCATTCCTTTCAGCCGATGGTATTCTCCTCCAGCCGGTGGTGCTTTACAGTGTCCATAAA
This sequence comes from Camellia granthamiana, assembly GCA_036172215.1. Taxonomy (NCBI): domain Eukaryota; kingdom Viridiplantae; phylum Streptophyta; class Magnoliopsida; order Ericales; family Theaceae; genus Camellia; species Camellia granthamiana. The sequence goes on from CM069914.1 coordinate 25,945,835, forward strand.
AGCATCCTGGGGACTTTCAGAAATTTCAAAGGGGTAATGCAGTGTAAACGGAGGCAATAGTGCTATGGCAGCGGGTTTCTGAGCAAAATAAGTCAAACATGCATCATCCGAGCATTCCGAGGCGGGGCTGTGGCCACTTTAATTCTGTATTTAATTTGTTAATTAAATAGGAGTTCTGTAATATTTAATTAAGTAGTTAATTATTTATTCGGTTGTGTAATATTTATTCGGACCCTCCGAGTGAGGGCAATTGTGTAATAAGTGTGCGTGAGTGTGTGTATGTCTTCCAACCCCACGTCTTTCTTCCCTTTTATTTATTAGCTTTCGATGGTTAGTTTAGGGCATATTTAAATTAGCATACCTTATGCTATGCATGCGTGCATCCATACATTTGTCTTACATGCACCAGGCTCGGTACATCATGCTAACTGCACTCGTATTTCAATTCCAAGTTGAGTACTTGTTAGTTGCAGCATTTCACATGCCATGTTTAGGATAGCCGAGCCTGTCTAGATTGCATCCTTGCATGTGTTGCATTAGTCACCTTAACATGAACTAGGATCATGCATATGATTACTAACTAGTTTCTATTTTGGCTTGGAGTACTAGGTAAGCTTTTATGCTTTAGCATACCGCATGCGTGTGAGTGTTGTCATGACAGCATGATTGCCATGAGGCTAGTTGCTTATATGATACAACTGCTTGAATGCCTGTGGATGGAGGTTGAATCACCTAAATTGGAATAATGCATTAAGACTGTGAGTTTTAAGCCCACTAGATAGTGGCAAAACCATCTTTTCTAAAGCCCACTTGAGGGTGGTAAAATCTGCATTTTAGCCTACTTGCGAGTAGCAAACCATTTTCAAAACAAACATGTAATGTTTTGTTCCAATCTAGGCAATTTGGTCTATACTTGTTTGCTGCGCGCATAACATAGTAATTCTAGGCTAATAACCGGAATAAGAGCATATAGTGTTTTCAAAATAAGATATCACGGTTAGTAGAGGCCGGTCTTCGGACCGGGCGAGAGGGGGTGCTCATAGCTGACCTTCCCCGATCGTACCCAAGTTCCCGAGCCGAGGCAACTTTGGTGATGACGGACACGTGGCCTTTGGCACCGAGTCAGGGTTTCCTAAATTTCCCAAAATAAAATATTTAGGTGGCGACTCTGTATCTGGCAAAGCAGTCCATGTTCGGTACTTCTTTCAAAAATCTGTTTTCTCAAAACGATTTGCCAGATTTGGACTCTTTGGTTCAGATTACGAACCATGACACAAAGGGAGTCCGAACTGTAGCGGGGTCCCTCGCGGGCTTGTTACAATAACCCGATCTCAAGTCTATCTTAGAAAATCAATAAGACCCCTTTAACTAGTCAAGCAAGTCATCTATATGAGGCAATGGATACTTGTTCTTAACAGTTACCAAGTTTAACTTTCTGTAATCAATACAAAGTCGCAATGTACCATCATTCTTCTTGGCAAAGAGAGCTGGTGCTCCCCAAGGCGAAGTACTAGGGCAGATAAAGCTCTTATCTAGTAATTTCTTGAGTTGAATCTTCAACTCACTCAGCTGGTGTGAATCTATACAGTGCCAAAGAGATTGGTGCTGTGCCAGACACTAAGTCAATAGAGAACTCAATCTCACGGTGAGATGGTAAACTAGTGAGATCCTCGGAAAAAACGTTCGGGTATTCACAAACTACCCTCGATAACTCAACTCGGACCACATCACTCTCAACACCCAGGAATGCAGCCAGAAAGAGACTAAGCTCGCCCTGACCATACGGATCACACACTGGCAACAAGGCCTTTTAACTTGGTTTCCCAAGAAACAAAACAATCACCATTCGAGGTGTACATTGTAACTTTCTGACGGTAACAGTCTATAATAACCCGATAGGATGATAACCAATCTATGTCCAAAATTACATCAAAACTAAACATATCAATCAATACAAACACGAAAGGAAATCGCTGCAACCTCTATCTCACAATGTGATAATCCAACCCATACACTACTTAATTATGCATAGGGTTATGTGTTTGATATGAATTTGCAAGTTTAATATGTGAATTATGTGAATTTGGAAAAATATCTGTTGAAAGTAGGAATATCTGTTGCAATTGAGACTTTGAACTGAAATTGAAAGCCTTAAAAGCGCGATAAACAAAAACTGACTTCATATATGTGATTAGCATGATTTTTGAAGCCTATGGTGAGAATTTAAAAAATTACGATTCGTAATGATTAATTAAGATTTATGAGTTATATGTGAATAGGCTCTTGTGTTCTTCATTTTGTTGCGAGCTCTATAGAGTGAGTTAGAGAGAGAGGAAGAGAAAAACCTAGAGATTTTGAAGAGAATCAAGGGGAAAACCTTAGATTTGAGTTGAGTGGGGCAAAGGAGACACCGCGAGATCAAACACACTATGAGTAATAATAATTGTACAAGTATGCTCTTTATTGTGTACCTTGAACCATGAATGGTGAGTGGTGCTGACATTGTGAATTGATTGAAATGAAGAAACTTCATTAATATTATATAACAGAGTGGTATTAGAGCATGAGTTAATATCTCACACATGAGTCCATGTGAGCAATAAGAAGTCTAGAAAAGGTTTACGTTGTATCCATAATGCATTCATAATCAGGTATGACATGAAAATGTGTATTTGTATATGTGACTCATGTACATACTATTTGTAAAAGTTATAATGTGTGCTCCTCTAGATCATGGTGAGAACAAGGGCGAAAAATGGAGAGGATTCAACCTCCTCACAACTTGATAGGATGGAGGCAATGATTATGGACATGGCTGAGGCTTTTAGACAACAACAACAACAACCACCACCACTGCCACCAATGCCGGTGCCACTACTTGTAGTGCAAGACCACCAAGCTAACGACCAAAATATTGCTCTCACAAAGGAATTTAAGAAGATGAAACCACCATTGTTCAAAGGGGGAATCAATCCATTGAAGGCAGAGGCATGGGTGCTTGGCATAGAGAAACTGTTTGAGGTCTTTCCATGTACGGAGGGCCAAAAAATTTTGCTTGCTGTTTTTACACTAGAAGATGAGGCACACTGTTGGTGGATGCTCATCCGAGAGGAACATCAAAGAATGAATTGGGCTCAATTTTTGGAGATCTTCTACGAGAAATACTTCCCGCAGAGTATCCGAGACAGAAAGGTGTCAGAGTTTGAAAACTTGAAGCCAGGGAACAAAACTGTAGCAAAGTATAAGGCATATTTACCGAGTTAGCCGGTTTCACGTCGCACATGGTCGATACAGACTACAAAAAGGTAAGGAAATTTGAGGGAGGTCTCTGAGACTTCATTATTAAGAAGATTAATGTGTTGACGGTGCAGAAATACATAGATGTATTGGATAGAACCATCATAGCGGAAAGTAACCAAGCCAACCACAACTGGTACTCGGATTAGAAGGGCAAAAGGCAGGGTTCTAATATGCACAGAGGGTTGGCGTCCTCGCAAAATAAGAAGCAAAATTTTGGAACTTCCAACACTGCGAGGTCTAACCATGATTCACCACCAACTTGCTTGGAGTGTGGGAAGAAAACATTGAGGGGTTTGCCAACAAAAGATTTCTTTAAGTGTGGGAAGACGGGATATATAATGAGAGATTGTCCTATGTTCGGGCAACAAAAAGAGAATAGGCCAACTGCCAGTTCAGCCGGTTCTACTAATACAACAAAAACTCCGGCAAGGCCTACTACTTCAAGAGACAATGACAGGCAATGGAAAGTCTTTGCTCTTATTCTATGCAATGTTCAGAATTCAGATGTTGTAGTTTTAAGTACGCTTTCCATCAATGGCCAACCTGCTCATGTGCTACTTGATTCGGGTTCCACTCATTCCTTTGTTTCGAAAACATTTGCTCATAATTTGAATAGATCTATGGAACCCTTGAATTATGTGTTGTGCGTGTCTCTCCCATCTGGGGATTATATGTTATGTGCTTCTATGTATCCTGCATATAAGCTTTTACTTAGAGATATTCCACTATGTGCAAATTTGATACCTCTTGATATGATGCACTTTGATATAATTTTGGGAATGGATTGGTTAGCTAAGTATCATGCAACCATCGATTATGTGTCTAAGCAAGTTGTTTTTCGCCTACTGGGTCAAGATGAGTTTACTTTTGTGGGACATGGGGTAGTCCCTTCACCCTATTTGATATCAGCCATGAAAGCTTGCAAACTACTTTAGAAAAGTTATAGGGTTATTTGTGTAGCATTTTGTATGCAGAGATAACCAAGGTAGGGGTTAAAAATATTCAGATTGTTAGTGAGTTTCCAGATGTATTTCCTGAAGAATTTCCATGGGACTTGATAGACCGTGAGATTGAATTTGTCATTGATATTGTGCCGGGTTCTCAACCAATTTCTAAGGCTCCATATAGAATGTCTCTGGCAGAAATGAAGGAATTAAAAATACAGTTGCAAGAAGGGTTCGTCCGACCGAGTACATTGCCATGGGGCGCACCCGTTTTGTTTGTAAAGAAGAAAGATGAGGCCCTTCAGTTATGTATTGATTACTGAGAACTTAATAAGGTAACAGTGACGAATAAATATCATTTACCCCGGATTGATGATTTGTTTGACCAATTATAGGGGGCGCAAGTGTTTTCAAAAATTGACTTGAGATCCGAGTACTATCAGTTGAAAGTCAAAGTAGATGATGTTGAGAAGAACGCCTTCCGAACTAGGTACGACCATTATGAATTTTTAGCCATGCCATTTGGGGTTACGAATGCACCAGCAACTTTTATAGATTTAATAAATCGGGTTTTCAAACTGTACTTGGATGAGTTTGTGGTGGTATTCATTGATGACATTCTTATTTATTTGAAGAGTAGGGAGGAACATGAAAAGCACTCAAGATTAATTCTTCAAACACTTAGGGACCAGAAGTTATAAGCTAAAATGAAGAAATGTGAATTTTGGTTGAATAAAGTTGTGTTTTTGGGGCATGTAATTAACAAGGATGGTGTGTCTGTTGATCCGCAAAAGACAGAAGTTATTGTGAATTGGCTTACTCCTACCAATGTTACAGTAGGCAGCTTTATGGGTCTAGCAGGTTACTACCGAAGATTTGTTAAAGATTTCTCCAAAATTGTAGTGTCGCTTACCCAATTGACTCAAAAAGGTGTTCCATTTGAGTGGACAGAACAGAAGGAGTCCGCCTTCTAAGAACTAAAGACAAGGCTCACAACCACACCGGTCCTCGCCTTACCATTAGGTACAGAAGGGTTTATTATTTGTAGTGATACTTCTCATAAGGGTTTAGGGTGTGTACTTATACAGAATAGAAGGGTAATTGCGTATGATTCTCGACAATTGAAGCCACATGAAAAGAATTACCCTACACATGATTTGGAATTAGCTGTCGTGGTATTTGCATTGAAGATATGGCGTCATTACCTTTATGGAGCAACATGTGAAGTCTTCACCGACCACAAGAGTCTCTAGTATTTCTTTACTCAAAAGGAGCTTAATATGCGACAAAGATGGTAGTTAGAACTCATCAAGGATTATGATTTCAAATTCATCCTAGCAAAGCCAACACGGTAGCGGATGCTCTTAGTAGAAAGTCAACGGGAATGAACTATCACTTGACTTAGAAAGAATGGAGGTGGAAATTGTACTACATGAATAGGGTGGAATGTTAGCCGCAATGGCAGCACAATCAGCTATTATTGAGGAAATTAAATAAAGGCAATTAGAGGACGAATTTCTTGAGAAAGTACATGATGAGATAGAAACAAAGCCATGATCGTGATTTTATTTGGAAGCTCAAGTGTTGAAATTCAAGGGAAGATTGTGTGTTCCTAATGTCCCCAAAATTAAAGGAAGAGTCTTGGAAGAAGCTCACAAGTCCAGATTTTCTATGCATCCCGGAAATAACAAAATGTACCAAGATCTCAAGCAAGCTTTTTGGTGGCCCAATACGAAGAGATAAATTGTGGAGTTCATTTCAAGGTGCCTTCAATGTTAACAAGTGAAAGCGGAGCACCAAAGACCAGTGGGGTTACTTCAACCTCTCCTTATTTCAGAATGGAAGTGGGAGCATATAACTATGGATTTTATTATAGGCTTACTCCAAACACCTCGAGATATGGATTCTATATGGATTGTTGTGGATAGATTGACTAAGTCTGCTCACTTTTTGCCTGTGAAGACTGTTTATAATGCTGATCGACTTACTACTGTGTACATTGCTGAGATTATTCGATTGCATGGTGTTCCGGTTTCCATTGTGTCGAATAGAGATTCTAAGTTTGTGTCAAGGTTTTGGCAAAGCTTACAAAAAGCATTGGGGATGGAATTGAGGTTTAGTACCGCATTTCACGTACAAACCGATGGACAATCTGAAAGAACTATACAGACGTTAGAAGACATGCTTCAGATGTGTGTTTTGGATTTCTGTGAAAGTTGGGAAACTCATTTACCGTTGGCAGAATTTGCTTATAACAACAGTTTCCACTCCAGTATTAGAATGGCACCATATGAAGCTTTGTATGGGAGAAAATGTCGAACTCTGATTTGTTGGATTGAGGTTAGGGATAGGTCATTGATTGGGCCTGAAATTATGCAAGTTACTACGGAAAAGATTAAAATCATCCAACAGCGATTGAAAACTACTCAAAGCTGACAAAAGAGTTATGCGGATCAAAGAATAAGAGACTTGGAGTTTGAAGCTGGAGATCATGTTTTTGTCAAAGTCACCCCAATGAAATGGCACACAAGGTTTGGAAAGAAAGGGAAATTGTCACCTCGATATATAGGGCCATTTCAGATTTTAGAAAGATTGGGTCCATTTGCCTATCGGATTGCATGGAGCAAGTGCACAATGTGTTCCATGTATCAATGTTGCGAGGCTACCTTTGGGACCCTTCTCATGTTATTGAATATCGTGAAATTGTGCTAGATGATGACATGGTTTATGAAGAGAAACCCTTTCAAATCCTTGATCGGCAAGTCAAGCAACTAAGGAACAAGGCTACCCCAATGGTAAAAGTGGAATGGATGGAACATCATGGAAACGAAGCCACTTGGGAACGAGAAGAAGAAATAAGGCAATGATATCCTGAATTGTTTTCAACTTGAAGTAAAAAAGTTTGGAGGACCAACTTCCTAAAATGGGGAAGACTGTGATAACCCAACCCATACTCTACTTAATTATGCATAGGGTTATGTGTTTGATATAAATTTGCAAGTTTAATATGTGAATTAAATGAATTTGGAAAAATATTTATTGAAAGTAGGAATATCTGTTACAATTAAGACTTTGAACTGAAATTGAAAGCCTTAGAGGCACGATAAACAAAAACCGACTTCATATCTGTGAGTAGCTTGATTTTTGGAGCCTATGGTGAGAATTTGATAAATTATGATTCATAATGATTAATTAAGATTTATGAGTTATATGTGAATAGCCTCCTGTGTTCTTCATTTTGTTGAGAGCTCTAGAAAGTGAGTTAGAGAGAGAAGAAGAGAGAGAGGAAGAGGAAAATCTAGAGATTTTGAAGAGAATCAAGAAGCAAACCTTAGATTTGAGTTAAGTAGGGCAAAAGAGACACCGCGAGATCAAACACACTGTGAGTAATAATAATTGTACAAATATGCTTTTTATTATGTACCTCGAACCATGAATGGTGAATGGTGCCGACATTGTGAATTGATTGAAATGAAGAAACTTCATTAATATTATATGACATGTGCAATATGATTGGGCCCAAGGTCGGTTGTTATATGATTGGGTCCGAGGCCGCTTGTTATATGATTGGGCCCGAGGCCGCTTGTTATATGCCTGGGCCTAAGGCCGTTCTATTGATTTGATTATTAGAACCTTATGATCATCTCTTTACACTGCTTTACTGTATTATTACTCATTCAGCTTCGTTCACCCAATATTATGTATGCACATATAGGTGATCAGTAGCATGGAGCACACCCCTAGAGTCAGCTTCATGAGCCATTTCATGACCCTATCGAGTTGTGTCTCCGAGATGGAGTTTTGTCTTTGACTCACACCATACCTTGACCATATTTTGTTTTTGCTTTTATGGTCTTGGGTTTGTAACCAATATGTACAAATTTCTAATGGCACTTATATTTTTGCTGGGCATGTAAATGAATTAATGTGTTACATGGTTAACTCTATAATTTTGCTCATGATTGGCACAACTCAATGGACTTCTATTTATTATATGCTTCCATTTATGGCCCCATTAGCATAAATATTTTGTATGTTCGTTTGAGGCCTTCGGTAATCTACGGATTACTGGTTGGTTATGACCCAAACTTTTAGGGGCGGTTCGGGTTATGACACACAACCCCTACATCCTTGGTCCAACATAATCTCACCACTAATAGGTGACTCTATCCTGAGTGGAGATGCTGACCGAGCCACTTCTAACCCCAATGCTGATACGAATGCAAACGAAATAAAAGAATGGGATGCATCGGTATCAATCAACACATTGGCAATAGAATTAAAAAACATGAAGTTACCTCTCACTACCGAAGGTGCAGGCAACATATTTGACGTGGTAACAGTATACACACGCCATGTAGGTCTTTGCTCCAGTTGCTCACCCTTCGGGACATAAGTCTAATACACTGACTGAGCCGAAGAGACGCCCTGATTGGCCTTCGAGGCCTGAGCTAATGGTATAGGCTGATGGCTCTGTGTCTGCCTCATACCAGACGCACTAGATGTGCCACTTGCCTGAGGGCAAAACCTCCTTAAGTGCTTTGACTACCCACACTGATAATAGGTAGGTGGCTGTCCTCTCCTATGACTCTGGCTTTGAGAACGAGCTGAAGATGGTGCTAACTGTTGCCCTCCACCCCTCTACAGGCAAACTACAGACTTGTGGCCCAGCTGACCACACATGAAGCAAGTGATACCTTCCTAACCACCTCTCCCAGAACCAGAATTCGGTACTGGAAAAGTAGACCTAGACTGTGCTCCCTATGACTACTATGGAGTGGAACCCCTCTACCTCTTACTATCTCGAGTCTCCCCCAGAACCTCCTGACTCATCTAACTAGAGCCCCTCATCCTCTCCACTTCAGTCTGAATCATAATCTCTAAGTGAGTCATTGCCTCCACAAGGTGACCATAATCCCTAATCATAGACACGACTACCTTGAAAAGGAGTCCTGTCCTCAACCTCGTCTCAAACTCCAAACAACTGCGTTCCTCCGTTGCCACGAGTTCTGGTGCAAACCTCGACAAACTAGTAAAGGTAGCCTCAAACTCGGCCACTGATGTGTTAAGCTACTTGAGCTTCAAAAACTGCTCTCTCAACTTCTCTCTAACAGTGGGAGTCATTAACAAATGCCTTCCAAGTCACTCTAATGTGCCCTACACAAACTTCCACCACTGACCCACATCTCCCTTCAGCTGGAAGGATGCCAAGGTCACTCTTAGTCCATCGTCCTTGATACCAAGCATCTGGAACGTTTTCACCATCTGCTTCAACCACTCGTCTGCCTTTAGTGGCTCTTTCAGACCCTCCAAAAAACTCATCCGGATTAGACCAGAAGAACTCTCTCTTCAAAAAAGATGGCCTTGCTTCCGTAACCTGGGCTTAGACTTAATTCTCAGCTCTGAGAATGTCCATGGATTCTTGCAAGGCTCCGACCATCTCAAGAGCTAAGGTGCCCATGGCTTGCTGACCAACTGGTTCAACCACATTGGCCTGATCAGCCCCTTCCTCCTGTGGTGGAATATCATCTAGTACCGGCACCTCCTGCTGTCTAGGCCTACCACGCCTACCACCACGTCCACGTCCACGTCCTGACATCCTAATGAAGGTAATACAAGAGATTAACACATTTACAAATGTGCCGAAGCTAACTCATTCGTGTCCTAAAGTGGTGAACAACAATTAATTCACTCCACATAAGTACTTAGTCACATAAACACATACGAACTTCCTTTCTAGATAATGATGGTCCCGCGACGTTGCCATAGTTCTAGTTAGAAATAGCAGCGATCAAGTGCTCTTCAAACAGGACTTCTAGAAACTCGTAGACCCAATCCATATCTTAGAAATTAAATTTCATACCCACTTAGTCACATAAGTATGTTATCACATAGCATACCAGGTTATTCCTAATATCATCTAATGAGGAAACCCAATGTGATGATAACCACTCTCCACGATCCCAAAGTATTTAAACCCGGTAGCTTTGATACCAAGTTGTAACGCCCTAAAATAATGACCAATATTTATCCTCAGACAGTTATTAAATAACAATACATTTCCGAATACAATATCCTTCCATTCATATACTTCAAGTGTACAAAAGAATAACAGATGTATTTATACATTCATAAGCCCTAATCTTGAATCCATAACATCTGTCATAAATAAAAGATATGAAATAAAAGTTAAATAGATATATAATTGCCCTAGTCGCTACAAATTTCTAAGACGGTGCTTGGTTACAACAAAAGTGAGTTTGAAACTCAATACAAATAAATTCCTAAACTTGTACAACATAAATACAACAAAAACAAAACAAGAAGCTCTCGGCTCCAAGTCCCACAGCATTGGTGAAGGCATATCATCAGCACCTAAAAATGATTTTCCACATAGGGTGAGCTAAAGCCCAGTAAAGATACTTTAACGCAATGTATTAATCTTAACAGAGTTATAAGGTAAATGAATATGCAATGCTCAAACCAAAAACATTTTGCATCTCTTTCCAAAAACCATGTAATGCCAGGCTATATCACAATTTATGAAATCACTTTCTTTACAATAAAAAATAAGGCAGTGGATACAGCACTGGGAATCTCTAGGATATGTCTACAGGTAGGCTACATGCACTACCAATTGCCATTTTTACCAGTACTAACCGGAATGCTCGACACTTATCCGCACAGGTTTTTGGACTTTCTCCATGGATACACAGGCCAATTTAATACCAAAGCTATAAACCCTACCCAGATTCACTAAGGTATTCACCCATTTTTCTCAAAACAATAAACATTTTCAACGGGTTACATATGTTACAATGCTCAATGCAAATGGATGAAAAATTAGTTTCAATTCACCTAATTCTCATGCAATTTCTACAACAATCATAGTTGTCCTCCACCTATAGCCCAAAACAGATATCTCTAAACAGATAATTAGTTTTCAACACATATATACTGTCCAACATTTTCAAATAGAAGTGATAATTCATACCCAACTCCATCACTATCATCATTATCTTTCCAATTTCATAAAACTAACATCAATTCCATTTTCCTTTTACAAAATCCAACATTCACATTTTAGAGAAAAATATCCTTTCTTTGAAAATCAATTTTAAGGATGAAAATCCACCATTTATCACAACACAACCATATCTACAATCCCATATACATATTGAAGAACCCATTTTGAAAACTTCTCTTTTGATTTCAAACCAAAACGCTAGATATTTTTATCAAAAATTCCCAAATCACAATATCCTTTTTAAAGGACAAATAACTAAGTTAAAAATCATAAAAAGAGTCAAAGTAATCCCTACCTCAAAGAAGAAGACACAAAGGAAAGATGGGTAGAACTTGACGGTATTGAAATTGCAAACTTCTCCGATTAAAACGAAGCCCTCGACGTGCTCTACCTTTTTATCAAAGAGACTAGGGTGAGGAAATGTACGGATCGAGAGTATTTGGATCAAATGTTCAAGAACTAGAAATAGAGTGTGTAGATCTGAGATTTTGGAGTGTTTAGAGAGAGAGAGAGATGTGAAAAAGTGGCTCAAAAAATGACTTTCCAGAATTGATACATGCACAGACCTCTCGAGCACAGGAATGGTCGCTTGAGCGACTAGACACAAAAAGAGAGACCGCTCGAGCGAACAAAGTACCGCTCGAGCGAAAGACACTACCCTCCCAGTACTTTTGCAGGCTTGCAAAATTACTGAGAGTTCTAAAAGATCGCTTGAGCCAAGACTGCTCAAGCATAAGAAACACCACTCTAGTGAAGAATGCCATACTCTCAGTAGTTTTGCAGACATGTAAAAGTACTGGAAGTTCTCAAAGTTCACTCGAGCGAACAAGTCAAAATCTGGGTAGCAATCTTAAAAATTTAACTCCCAACATGTTTCAAACACAACCAAGACAATCCAATAACTAAACTCAACAAGGAATGAAACGAAAGGAGACATGAATAACCATCAAGACAAGAAAGTCAGGATCCTAAAACAATGAACGAGTCGGGTTCAGACCAGAATTGTTATAAATTATAAATTATTGAATGTTTATGTCTTAGGAAAATTTTTGGAGCAAAATGCTACATGTCATTGATTTTTTGTCATAAATACTCATGATCAGTTCCTTTGTTTTGATTTAATTATTACATATTAAGGAAAGTAAATAATATTTTGTCATGTACTTTGATGATATAAAAATATGAAGGGGGCGAAAAAAAAAAAAAAGATGATATATAGTAGCTGTGCTCATGATTTTATGATGTGCACCCCAACGTAGAGGTTATATATATATTTTTTTTGGTAAGAAAAAAGTTAAATTTCTTGTAATGAAAAAAATTATTCATTTATTAATTTATATTACAAATTTTTTATGATATTATAAAATTCTTACCATATATACTATTTATCATGTGGCATTTTAAGGGAGAAGAAAAAAAATTTTGCTAACAAGGTAAATTAGGCATTTAAGAAATTTACTTTGCTTACATCATCAACTTTTGTTAAGTCAATTGATGTTTGACCAACAAAAGGGGCTGATTGTTACATATTTTTTGCAAGTAAGGGAGTACAGTGATTTTTTAGATAGTAGAAGGGGTGACAGTGTGATTTTAAGAAAAATAAAAAGGTGTCAATGTAATTTACCCTATTTTAATTATGTTTTATATTTAATGTTTTAATTATTATAGGGAAAATTACACATCAATTGTACTTTCAAAAAATAATTACTAATATATAAAAAATATATATATATTCTTGTGAGGGGAGTTTGTACCGAACAGGCGGGCCAAGCTAGTCACGACTCAACACATCTTTGGATCATGCGACCGGGCTGTCTCGATTGAGTGTGGATTGGGCGAAGTTCCGGATTGGTTCAATTGGGCTGGCCCAAGGTCTGGAGCTTAGACCGAGCTAATTGTTGAGCTCAGATATTGAACCAAGGTATCTTCGATAATACCTTAAACTGGGCTAGGCCGTTCTACCGTGCATCGAGAACAAGCGGCAAGCACATCGAAAGATGAAGATGGAATTAATGCGGAAGACTGAACTGGTTGATTAGCTCGGCCATTGAAGATAATCCAGATTAAGGCCCTAATCCGGTCGACTAAGGGATTTATTTGATCAAGTATTGGGTGGAAGTTGTCCTTGATAGACCAGGTTCAGCTGAGCATGAGCTCATTGTGAATTGGTGAGCTCGGTTAAGCCGATATTCAGAGTTCTGTCAGGACCAGGCATGTAGCACGGTCTTAAGGGCAGATTGTAGCGTCATGCTGAATATAGTACGGTAGGAATTGCTACGTGGCATGATTGGATTGTATGAAAGAGATTCCACCATCCGTACGCGTCAATACTGTTAGGCAGTTTCACCATTTAGTGTTTAGCAGTATTTATACTTACACGTGGAAGAAGACAAGAGGGGAGCACATCCACACGTCCAAGGAAGGACGAACAGAGAGGTGCGCGCAGAAACTATATAAACGGCACGGCGCCTCTATGCACAGGTCTGGAACCCTTACACATTGAGACTTTCTGGTTATTAGAGCTCTCTCTCTCTTTTGTCTTCTCTCTCTCTCTCTCTAAAACTGTGCTAACTTGACCGTTGGAGGAGTATTCTAGCCACCACCCGCTGGGTAGTTCACTGTCGTTGCATTCTTAGGTTATTCGGAATGAAGCGAAACTTGGACATGAGGAGTACAGAAAGCGACAAATATTTGCTCCCGATACAATTCTTAATAATTAAATTCTATAAGATTTATCATTAATCTAAAATTTTGTTTTAAAATATACACTAATAGGTTATTCTTCCATTATTATATGGCGTGTACGATTTTATTTATTTATTTTAAAAAAGTATTTATTCATAAATCTTTTTTCATGTTTCATTTATTTCAAATTATTATTTTTATATTCTAATAAATTTTATGAGTGATATAATTATCAAAATACTTCTAATAATAACAGGATGAAGTGTGCGTTAATGTTCACATTAACAGTATGAACGTTTCATGATTTGTACTTTCATACTGTCAATGTGAATGTTCACATTACAAAGTTGGCAAGTTTTCAAAAAATATTTATAATGGTAAAATTATTCACAAAATATCTTACATATGAAAATTAAGATTTGGTAGATTAAATATCTAAAATAATAAAACTTATTAAAGTATAAAAATATATTATAAATTAATTGAGATATAAATATTTGAAAGACAATTTTTTAATAAAGTTTTCTTAAGTTTTTTTTTCTTAAGATGAGTGATTAAGGTTGGATAAAATAAAGTAAAAATACGTGAGACTCAAGCGCTAATTGCAGACGTGGAGTGAGAAAAGCTTAAGCAAGTGGCGGGTACTATCAGTTGGATAATCAATAATTCTACCACGTGGCTGTCACGGAAAGATTGTCCTGATTTAGTGACGTCACTGTCAAGTCATTTGTTGACGTCATCGAACGAAAGCGTCCCATCAGCCAGTTGGCTACGAGAGCGAGCGATTCATTGGATATGTTTAATGAAAAGAATAATTCCTGGTAGCTCGAAGCTACCAGGCTCGACTTTGGCTCGAGAAAGAGAGGGAGAGGGAGAGGGAGAGAAAGAGAGGGAGAGGGACTGCCGTCCTCGTCGTTCGTCGCCGTCGCCTCGTCCTCGTCTCGTCGCAGCTCCTCCGTCGCCTCGCTGCCGCCGATCGCCGGCCTGTCTCGCCTCCGCCGCAGCAGCCTCGCCTCACCACCGCTATTTTAATGGCCCCTCCAGTTCCTCCTCCCTCCTCCTCCTCCCTCCTCCCCCCTCCCTCCCTCCTCCTCTCTCCCTTCCTCCTCCCTCCCTCCCTCCCTCCTCCTCTCTCCCTTCTTCCTGGTTTTCTTCTTCTGCAAAAAAAAAAAATTGGAGAAGATGAAGTCGAAACCAAAGAAAAAGAAAAGAAAAAAAAAAAAAAAAAACAGGGTCAAAACGACGTCGTTTTGACCCTCGAGCCACAATCTCGAGCCAAAGTTTCGAGCTACCAATCACGGTTGTAATGAAAAATGTTTGATAACTCTAAATTATGAATTTTAAATGAGTTTTAGCGGATGAGTCTCACTTATTGCTGTGATATTTTTGTTTTAAGTTTATTTTTTTTTTGAATTTTTATCTCATTAATGCTCCTATATTAGTGGGATGAATTATTGTTGACATTTAATTTGCATTTTGAAATATATTTTTTTAAGAAAAAAGTTTTAAAAATATGTTTGGTTATAAATTTTCTTAAAAAAATTCAAAATCAATTTTCTCTCTATTACGCATCAATTAATCATTTTTTATTTCTCCTATCTCTTATATTCTTCTTAATCATTATTTTTCTTACATACATTTACTCAATTACAATAAAGTATCAAATCATTCCAAACTTTAAAAGTATTTTTAAAATATATAACCAAACAAATCAAAAAAAATTTGAAAATTTATCTCAAAACATAAACCAAACACATTATTCAGTAATTTCGGAGTATGGACTCGTGGTATTTTATAATATTATGATTGATGAAGAAGATGTCTAGGTGGGGTATTGTGTCGGGTGATTGGAGAACATGACACGACATATTGAACGATGATTGGTTAAGAAGTACAGACACGTGATATTTCGAAAATATTTAATAATTTCCTCTCGCACCATTACTTTGTCTATTATATGCTCGTTTGGTATATCATATTTGGGCTAAAATAGTCACAAAAAAAATGAAATAGGTTAAAAAGTTTATAAAACAAAAACATCACATTCAAATCATAATTATTTCATTTTTTTCTCTCACAAAAGTCAAAAAAACAAAAAAACACATCCCAAACATGGCTTTTTAGTCCTAAATTAAAATAGCCAAAACATTAAAAAGCCAAAAAGCCAACTCACATATCAAACGAACCCTATAAAAAAATTCAATTTATTAATGATATACTCCCTCTGTCCTAAAATATTAGTGCTTTATTTTATTTTTTATTATCCCAAAATATTAGTTTCTTTTCAAAAATCAAGAATTAAAATAATATGAATTTTTTGCTTTACTTTTCTTTTTAATTCATTAACAACAGAAAAAAATACAGTTATGACAATTGATATTCTAAAAAAAAATGTAACATCAAAGGATAGTTTTGAAAAATTAATATTTTTAAAGTGCAATAATTATACTATCAAAAAAAGATGAATTCCCCAAAAGGGACTATTTTTTGGGACAGAGGAAGTATATAATTATTATATTTTAATTTCAATTTTGAAATATTTTTTCTATTACTGTTTTTTCTATTTGAATTTTAAAATGTGTTTATAGTAATTTATAAAAAGTAATTTAAAAAATTTAATAAAATTTTAGTATCCCAAAATAAAAGTAAACAAACATTTTAGAACTAAAAAGATGAACTAACAAAATGAGCCAGAATAAAATGGGCAAATTCTCCTAATGTTTCAACTTTTCCTTTTTGTTTGGAAAAGTACGGCCAGTGGTAAGTTACTATGGAAAAATTTATAATTTTAGTTATTAATATTCATAAAAATAGCTGCAAATTTGTTATTATTTTTTAAGGCTCATATTGATCTTAATTCCCTTTTTTTTTTGGGATAAATTATAAATACATAATCTAAAATTTATTTAAAATATAAATTGTCTTCTATAAGTAATTTTGAAAATTATATCACCCTTAAAGTTTCTAATTACATAACAAATAACTCGTTTTATTATTAAATTATTAAATCAATTAGTATTTTTTAATAATATCATAAATATATTTCAATTAAGATTTATATAAATTTATTGTTATATGGTAGAGTAGTTAAAAATTTTATTTTTTCATATTAATTCTATTAAATAAAAAATTCTTATAAGGAGGTATTTATAATTTTAAAAAGTAGAAGAAGCGATCAATATTTCAAGCAAAAATGAAAAAAAAATAAAAAAAATTATAATTCACTTTCCTTTAATTTTTTTTTTAAAGATGAAGCACCAATAAATCTTAAAATATGATCTTATAAACTGTTTAGTCCTATTTTTTATTATTATTTTTTTTTAATGAATCCAAAGGTCTCATTAAAGTAGAAATTACATAAAAGAGTAGTCACTTACATGTTTGGATTTAATTTTTTAGAGGACAAAATTGGGTTTCTCATGTAAAATTACAAATTTGGGCAATCAAGGTTTTGAATTTTCTCTCCTTCTGAAACAAATCACACATTCCAAATAAAAATATAATACTCCAATGTAACACATTAAAAAATTCTTTGGTATACTTTCCCCAAACATATTAGCGTAATGCTAAAAAAAAGATTTCATTAGTGTATCTTTTTCTAATGTAACACTCCAATGTAACAAAAAAAAAACTTATTGTATTTTTTTTCAAACGTAATACACACTCCAATCAATGTAATCCCAAATGTAGCATTTCAATATAACATATTCCAATCTAACACACAAAAATACTAAAAAATTTGTTTAGTATACTTTTTTCAAACGTAACACTCACAATTTAAAATTATATATTTACCTAAAACTTATTAAGTTATTTTTGTACTTCTTTTACAATAATTTGAAGAATTCCACATCCTTTTGGAATAGTTTGAAGAATCTCATATCATTTTTTAGAGTGTTACATTGGAGTATTACGTTTGGAAAAGTACCTTAATGAATTTTTTGTATATTAGATTAGAATGTTATATTAAGGAGGTTTTTTTTTTAGTGTTATATTGGAATATTGCGTTTGAGAAAAGTACACTAAGGAATTTTTTTTGTGTGTTACATTAGAGTATTACATTAAAGAGTTTTTTTTAGAGTATTACGTTTGAGAAAAGTATACTATTTTTTTTTTTTTTTTTGCATGTTACGTTTAAGTATTATATTGGAGTGTTACAGTTTGAAATTATACATTTGTCTAAAAATTACCAAGGACTTTTTGTACTACTTTTGAAATGTTTGAAATATTCTACATCCTTTTAGAATGTTTGAAAATATCATATTTCAAGTCATTTTTATATTCCTTTTGAAATATTTTCTACATTAAAAAATTTCATGTAAAAATTCATTCCAAATTTGATTCTCGTAGATTTTATACCTTAAATTTCTAGCACAAAAGAAAAAAGAAGAAATAAACATAATAGAAATAAAAATATAACCGTAAATCTAATTTTCAAATAATATATTAATACATTTTCAAAATCAATTAAACTAATTGGTCTATAAAAAAAATTGGAAATAAATGAATCATAATTTCTCAATATGAAATTTATTGGCAATTTTTTTTTTTTAGTTTATATTTTATTAATTAAAATAATGAAATTTATTTTTTATGTGTTTTGGTTGCTTTCCCCGACATAACTAGAGCCTCGGTCAAGACGATATACGGCTAACGGCACCGCTACAGAGCTCGAGGAATACGGCTCGAATACAGGCTCGACACCAAAACGACGTCGTTTTGGTGTCGAGTCTGTATTTTTTTTTTTTTTTTTTTTCTCTAGTTTTTGTTTCAGTTTCAGAAGAAGAAGAAGAAGAAGAAGAAGAAGAAGAAGAAGGGAGAAGAAGAGAAGGGAGGAGGAGGAGGAGGAGGAGGAGGAGGAGGGAGGGGAGGGGGCCATAAATCTGCTGGAGGGGAGGCGGGGCGAGGCGGTGGCGGTGGCGGTGGTGCGACGATCGGCGAGGAGGCGACGAGCAGCGGCGGCCGGGGTGACGACCTCTCCTCCTCTGCGACGACCTCTTCCCCTCCCTTTCTCCCTTTCTCCCCCTCTTCCCCTCCCTTTCTCCCTTTCTCCCCTCTGTCTATTTTCGAGCCAGTATTCGAGCCCAAGAATTCGAGCACTGAAACATTTCCCATACGGCTAATATCCTCTAGTAAGGCCCACACGTAGCATCCTTGACGGCGGCTATCCCAAATTAGCCATCCATAGTTTTCAGCCTGCTTTGTAGCATATCTAATGGTGTTTACTAAAATAATATTATTATTGTTATAATTTAATAATAAATAATGTTATTTTATTAAATTATAATAATAGTATTTTAATAGTCACATGTTATTTTGAAAAATCTTAACTAACTTTGTTTTCAAATTTGTAGGGATATTGTTTGGATATAAATTTTTTTGTGATTATTTATTTATTTATCTTTTGTGACCTGTTTTCGATTGTTTGTAAAAAATTTTTTTATATATTTACATTATACCCGACTAGACAAATATAGAAAATAAAAAAAAAATTGAAAAATTTCCAAAAAATTTGAATATAATTCACCCCGTAAATTTAAAAATAAAATACTCAAACTTACATTAAAAAAGAAATGACATTGCAAAATTAAAAAATACATTCTCCCGTAATTATTCATCAAGAGGCAGGAGAAAATAATAATTTGGATTGCTGGCATGCCACCTGGCGAAAATCTCATTTTTGCGCATTATGTAACACGCTTTCGTCTGAGGGTTTAAATGACAAATGTTCGTAGTCATTATCAAGCGTTCTTTCTTTTTGATCTCAAGGTCTCTCATTTTTTGCAAATGTTCTTCCTTTTCGATATCTAGTTCTTTCATCTCTTGCAATGCTTAAATCATTTTTTCTTCTCTTTCAGCTTTTTTTTTTCACTTCCTTTTCAGTGAGGTGTTTGTTAAATGTCTTCAACAAATTGTTATATTTATGGATTTCAGCTTGAACAACTTCACTTTTTCGAAACAATTCTTTTGTAGATTTCCCACCCATAGGCCTTTACCCCTTGCAGAGACACTACCCTCACCGATTGGATTATTACCAACACTTGGACTGTTGTTGTTTTCAAGAGAAATGAAGTTATCCATAGGGGATTCTGGGGCTGAATTAGGGGAAAACAGTGTATATAACCTTGACTTCACGGTGTTCGTAGGAGTTACATCTTGTAACCTAATATTGTTTTGCAAGATTGGCCAACAACGGTCAAAAGCAAAATGTTTGTTTTCATTTTGATGGTATAAAAGTTTTGCTTGAAGCATCTGTTTCAATAAAATATTAAATTAATAAATTAGTTAATTTTTATATGAGACAAAATAAAATAAAATAAAAACTAACATAATAAATGAAGATGAAATCTTATTCATTCAACTTGAGACATCCCACTTGGGTGTAGATTTTCGACTTGCGCCAAACACCCACAAAATTTGTCGCAACATTTCATTATTACATCCCATCAAGATGAAATAGACTCTTGTATTCTTAAGTGATCATTCTGCAGCGAGCAATAATTTTTAAAAATTCTTTCCCAAAAATGAGCATGAGATTGTGAATTCCTAACAATTGGGTCTTCAGTAATGTGATCTCCATCAGAATTCAGTCTCTTTCTCTCTCTCTCTCTCTCTCTCTCTCTCTCTCTCTCTCTCTCTCTCTTTACCCATCGGTCATCATTTTTGAATCTGGAAGCCCTATCCCTTAAACTATCTCCCCTAAACCGTTTTCTCACTCTCTCCTAGCCTCATCACCGGTTGTCTCCCTCTCACTCTCTTTCTATATCTCTCTCTTTAACCTAAACTGTTTTCTCACTCATATGTCACATAGCCCTGAAAGCCCTAACCTTCTTCTCTACCAAAATCGCAGACACTCTACAGCTGAAACCCTATACCCAAACCTTTCGAATCACTCATCCAAATCAGCACTCTGATGGAGAAGATGAAGATGAAAAAGATGATTGCTGAAATCTGCTGGAATATGAACAAAAAATGGCAAATCCAAATATTTATTATTTGAAGTTTTGTTCATATTCTGTGAGATTTAGTGCAGATTCCTTGCGATTTGTTAAAATTGTTTCTAATTTTTATGAAATTGCTTGTTGAGATTTATTGAAATTGTTGAAATTGTTTGAGATTTTGTTGACATTTATTGAATGTTGTTGACTGATTCTATAAAAAAAAAAAAAAAACTTTGTTGAATTTGGGTAAATTAAAAAAAATATATATTGTAAATTTTTTTTGGTGAATTCTGTTAAAAAAATGATGAAACAAGTTTGTGTCAAATTTGTTTTGCTGGGAGGAAGGGGGGGAGGGAAACGATTGGTTTTGGCTGAGTTGGCACAATTGGCAGCTGCCAAAGCTTGTGTCAAATTTGACATAAGTTTTGGCATTTGTCAAAATTCAACCATTGGAGCACCACTTTTCAACTCCAGCTGCTACTGTACAACGTTCACTTGTGACCTTTCACTAATTTCTGGTGTTTGGCATATACTTAGGCTAGTTCGTAACTTTGACTATTTTAGTTAATTTTTTAATTTTTTAAGAAAGGATGTACAGAAAAATAGAGATGTGATGTGACCAAAATAAGTGCATTTATTTAGTTGATGCCAAATAGTGCCTCAGTTTGATTAAAAAAAGTTATGTTTAGGATGATAATTGACTTTTTTTAGTTGATTTGATGGTTGTGAGAGAAAAAATAAAATATTTATGGTTTGGATATGATATTTTGTCTTATTGGTTATTGTGAAGGGATTAAATATTGGCCCAAGCCCAAATCAATTAGGCGATCAACCCAAAAGAAAGGCGGGTAGAAGTGACTAACAGCAAGCTAGCGTGTGCCAACGATCTTGGGGGCAATCAAGCATGTAAATATCCTTTTAGAAGAAGGATCCATAGAATGAAAGAGAAACGTCGGATTCAACTTCATCCAACGGTAGAAACATCAAGCAACACATACAGGGGCATATGTTAGGTCTACTAGATGGTAAATTCGTTTGATCAACTTGATCCGATGAATACAACACTTGGTAAGTTGGCCACTAGGATCTGACATAATCTAAGCCGTCCATAAGAGGATGATCTAATGATCAAAAGCAAAAGCAACTTGGCCACTTGCCTGACCATATCCAAGTATGGACAGAACCCTCAGAGCAAATATTGATTCAATAGATGAGATTTAAGTTAGGAAAATTATAAAAGGAGAAACAGGTGAAGCAAATAAGACAGACCAGAGGTAATCCAAGAACCCTCTTTTAATACAAATAATTTTTGATGGCTAAATAGTATTTTGACTTGACTATTGGAAAGTCCTTCCAACCTATCTTGGTCAGGGGTGATCACTGACATTTTGGTTTCTCTTGGTAGAGTAAAGGAGCTTTCCCTATGGAGAAGAATTCTACCTGCCACAATTAGCGCCATTGGTGGGAACGACAAGAAGATAAGTGTACATCCCTCTCTAGAAGAGATACCAAGTGATCATCAGAATACCTTGGTCGGTAATATGCTTGGCCAGAATTTTGGCCACGACTCAAAAATGGCACCAATGGATTCAGGAAAAATAACTCCCCTACTAGGTGATGATAATCAATAAACCCAACTTGTAGACCAGTTTACAACTTAAATCAAAGCCCTCAAGGAAGAACTGCAATTAGCTCGGAGGGGACGAAAGATCCAAAAAAAAAAAAAAAAAAACGACCGAAGTGCGTAGTGGTTGAGCAAAAAAGGTTGTTCCCTAGGAGGCCTCAAGCCAAATGGCCAGCAGTCATCCCGATTGCAGACGAAAGAGACGCCAAGCCATTAAACGGACGACTTGCCGGATCTCCCAAAGAGTGACATGAGAAGCTGGCTCGATCAACGCACTGGAGGTAATCCCTAACCAGTTCAGAGAAGGCTTTTTGTTGAAGAGATAGCCTACCCTTAGTGTTGATCCTCTGAATAGATTCACCTCCTAAAAGTTTAATTTATATGACGGCAACAAAGATCCGACTAGTCATATCCAGCACTATACGCACGCTATGACCTTATGGAGCAACAATGAAACAATCATGTGTAGAATGTTCTCCTCGGGCCTTAGGGAGATGGCCATTCGGTGGTATTACAAACTAGAAGCCAGATTAATCAACAACTGGAAGTAGCTTCAGCAGGCATTCAGCTCGCGCTTTATTTCCAATAGCCGACCACCAAAGGAGGTGGACGTGCTCTTTACTATGAAGAAGGAAGAAACAAAAGGCCTACGAGAGTATGCTAGCAGGTATTTGGTGGCCTACAATGAGATTGACAACTGCAATGAACAATTAGCAATTGTCTCTTTTAACTAGACTTGCAGCGGACTAGCAAGCTCTGTTAGTCTTTGACTAAAAGGCCTTCTACTAATATGGGTAGCTTGATATACTGTGTGGAGCAGCATTGTACGATCGAGGACGAAGAAGAACTGAGGATCCGTAGCCAACCTTGTTTCTATCAAAAAGCCCAAGGAGAGAAATGAAGAAAACTTCCAATCCTAAGAGAAAGGAGTCGAATGCGATTGCCAAACAACCTAAGCCACGAAAGGAAGCCTTCAGAGCGAACATCACCACCTTTACAGAGCCAATATACTAGATATTGATAATGACTCAAAATGGACCCTATTCCTTGTGGCCCCTGAAAATGATCGGAGACCCATCTTTTCGAAATTGAAAATGACAGTGTTTTTACCACAAAAATTACAAGCACCTCACTGAAGATTGCAAGGCATTGAAGCAGTTCCTAGAGGAGTTAGTGCAAAGTGGGCATCTACGAACATACATTGATCATTCCGTAGACCACAAAGGGAAGCGCAGAGAGAATGAAGGAAACGCTCAACCATCAGTAACCAGCAACATGATATACTCGATCCCCCCGAAGAAACAGATAAATCAAGTCAGGAGAGAGATCCAAAGGTCAGTACTCCTAGCGGAAGTAATGGCCCTGTCAGAAGGCTCCGCAAAGAGAATGCATTCATCTGAGGTCAGAATCTCATGTTCTAATGAAGACTTAACATGGATTCATCATCCACATTGTCACACCTTGGTGGTGACCTTGCAAATCGGGAAATTCACCGTCAAAAAAATATTAACAGATCAAGGTAGCACTTCAAAAATCATGTACTACAAGTTATTCAAGAATTTAGGTTTGTTGCATGACAACCTCCATCCCACTGACTCACCGCTATTCGTCTTTAATTCAAGCTCGGTTTTTCCTTTGAGAAAAATCTTTTTGCCGGTAAGGGTAGAAATAATGATTCAGCAGGTGGAATTTCAGGTAGTGAACGTCCCCTCTTCATACAATACGATAATAGGAAGGGCATGCCTCCACAAAATGAAAGCAATTTCGTTCACTTTTCATCAAGTCATACAATTCTCAATAGGAGATGGCATTAGTGAAATCAGCGGCAATCAAATACCTGGCAAACAATATAGGGCAGTGTCTTCTTCCAACAAGGGGATTCAAGAAGTCTGCCATGTGAAGAGTGTGAAGAATATATTGGCATGGAGCCTTCCGTGAAAAGTACAAAAGAATTGGAGAAAGTATCAATTGATCCAACAAATGAAGAAAAGTTCTTCGTCGTGAGGAAGAGTCTCAGCTTGGAGGAGGGAGACCAATTGATCTATTTCCTACTACAATTTAGGGACGTATTCGCATAGACCCCATACAAGATAGAAGAAATTGACCCAGAAGTGGCCTACCACAAACTGAACGTGGACCTAGATTTCAAGCCAGTAATATAGAAAAGTCAGATATCGACATGATAGTATGTGAACGTCCTCAAGGAAGAAGTAACAAGGTTACTAGAAGGGTTAAAATCTCATGAAAAATCGAGACTTCTGCCTTGCAAAGAGATCGGAGCCATTCCAACTTATGCAATGAGACCTCCAGACAATGAGCAATTAGAGAGATATAGGAAATAAGCACATAGCCTCATGGTAACATGCTATACATAATAAGAAGCAATCATAGGAAGGATGCAAAGATGAAAGAGGCTCACTTAGTACTCCTCTGCACCATACCAAGAGTGTAAAGGGATAGAAAGCAATGCATGATCCTAGATGCCAGACTAAATTACATGCAAAGAAAGAGGGTAGGAATGCTCACCGAGTACTCCAGCCAAACGAAAATGAAAAATAATCTAAAATAAGAAATGCGTGATCCTAGATATAATATCTAATGCAAAATCCACGCACAGTGAATCTTGCGGGGCTTTGGACACTATTAAGATGACATGGATATCAACAAAGCATATAATACATAATTTAATTAATTATAAAAAATGATGGTCTAAGCCCGAATACATGTTCCTACACTAATCATGGGATCATGATGGCAGTAGAATCAGATTTAACACTACAAGAAAAAACACAATTGCTAACCAAATTTCCCGACTAAAAAGAATTTGGTCGCTGAAAGTATAGCTTTTAGCGACTAAAAAAGAATTAGTAGCCAATTGTGAAGCTTTTTGGCGCCTAAACAAATTTAGTAGCCAAAAGTCCACAATTGGCGACTAAAAATAAGTTTGGTCGCCAATTATATGGGTTTTACCGACTAAAAAATTTTTAGTAGCCAAAAGTATAGTTTTCGCCGACTAAAAAAAATTTAGTAGCCAAAAAGTCAACAATTGCCAACTAATTATAATTTTGGTCGCCAATTATGTGGGTTTTACCGACTAAAACATTTTTAGTAGCCAAAAGTACAGTTTTTGCGGACTAAAAAAAATTTAGTAGCCAAAAAGTCTACAATTGGCGACTAATTCTAAGTTTGGTAGCCAATTATGTGGGTTTTACCGACTAAAACATTTTTTAGTAGCCAAAAGTAAGTTTTTTGGCTACTAAAAAAAATTTAGTAGCCAAAAAGTGTCCAATTGGCAACTAAAAACAAATTTAGTAGCGAAAAGTGGTCTTTTTTAGTGCGAAAGTCTCTTCACCAACCAAAATTATTTTGGTCGCTAAAAGTTAAATTTTTATTTTTATTTTCCTAGTAAATAATTTATTTTCACATAAATTATTTCAATAAAAATAATTATGTATATTACATATATATAAATAATATATATTACATATATAATCATGTGGTGTTACGTTGGCGT
Organism: Camellia granthamiana; assembly: GCA_036172215.1. Lineage (NCBI taxonomy): Eukaryota > Viridiplantae > Streptophyta > Magnoliopsida > Ericales > Theaceae > Camellia > Camellia granthamiana. The sequence continues at coordinate 25,971,870 of CM069914.1, forward strand.
AGTGGGAAGTGGGTGGTGCATAAGGCTTATGTTGTGGGAGGTCAATGGTTTGAGTCTTCATAAGAGCAGATTGCAAAGCTTAACAATGAATTATTTTTTTTCACGGATGTAGCTTTTGGCGACTAAAAATGTTGGTCGCCGTTTGGTAGCTTTTGGCGACTAAAGATTTTGGTCGGCGATTCCTTGACTATTGGCGACTAAAACATTGGTCGGTGAATGTATCATTTTAAAGAAATATAATTGACTATTGGCGACCAAAATTTTGGTCGCTAAAGAGTAGCTTTTTGCCGACTAAAGGCTTTTTAGTCGGCAAAACCTTCCCTGACAGGTTTTTGGCGACAAATGTAGCGACCAAAATTTTTTGTTGCAGAATGGCTTTGGCGACCAAAAAACAGACAATTGGCGGCCAATATTTTAGTAGCTAAAAGTGACTTTTTTTGTAGTGTAAGTGATCAAAAAAGGTAAAAGCGTAGAGAGTAAGAGTAAGGAGAAGAGAGACTCATCCCAACACACACAACAATATAATAAATGGAAGGTAAGATAATGACGAGACATGAATAAAGAAAACTCCAACGAAGATAGAGCGGTTCTCTTCCTGTTACGCATGAAACTGAGTATATACTACCTAAATCCATGAGAAATAGTGACGAGAGGGGTGATCCGACCTATCCTTATAGAGGAAGCCATATCCGGGTTTCTATATCATCAAAGTTAGCGAGAAAGGCAAAAAGGAAAAAAACTCTAATGAGAAGAGGGAGATTTTCATTCTCCTACTCATGAAAGGGAGTGCAAACCGCTCAGATCCACGTAAAATAAGTTCAGAAAGAGAGAATCTTCCTTTTCTCATAGAGGAAACCGTGCTTGGGTTTCCATCCCATAAATTCAAAGAAAAAACAATTTTGGTTTGGCCAGAGCCACTATATAGGCCTCTACTAACTACGAAAAGAGGGAAGAGAGAAAGAGAGAGAGAGAGAGAGAGAGAGAGAGAGAGAGAGATAAATCAAACTAAGTTAGCAACAATTCCAATCGAATCAATCCCAATAAATTTTCAAAGCAAAGAGGTAGAGATGGACTTAAAATTAAAGTGAAAGTAGGGATTACCTCTAGAATATTAGAGATAGGGTCCAAGATGATCACAAACTCTAACCCAAGCTCCCTTTGATCAATAGAAGTCTCCTAACTCGAAATCCTCCAAGCAAATATAGGTAGAAAGTAGTCCAAATTTCTCACCAAAATTCTCTGTCTTTGTATATTTGTTTAAAAATGTTAGAGGGAATATTAGGGAGTATATAGAGAGTTTGAGATTGGGAACCCTTTTCCCTCAAGAGGGGTGGTGATTTATAGGCATTTGGAGATTGGAATATGCCTTTAGATCCTATGGATCTAGGTGGCATCTTCCAAGATCCCTTGGATATCTCACAAGAAAGCTGCTTGGCTGACGCCGAATAGGGTGCACCGGATAATATTTGTCCAGCTAGTGGAAAATAGTTCAGCGATTTCCTCAAAAATTTGCCCAACAGGGCTAGAGAAGACTTGGAGATGCGTCCCTAGATCGAAGTTGTTTGGCGCGTTGCCTAGAAAATGTTTGGTAGATTGGAAAAAGATCCAGGCAGGCATCCACGGGGCAAAATGGTTTGGTGTTTTGCAAAGAAGATGTCCGACCGAACTGATATTATTTGGTTGGTTTTCTTGGAAGGTTTCCCATGCTTTCCCATTTATTCTGGCTTTCTGAGCTAACTTCTTTTGAAAAGTGGATAAAATATTTTGGAAAGCATACTGCCTAGAATTACCAAAATGAATGAAAATGTGCCAATTGCCTTAAAAACATTTTGAAAATAGGTTTTTGGATCCATAAATTTTTTTTTTTTTTGTCTAAAACGAGTGTAGAGCAGGTTTGCTTTCTTTCCATCCTTTACATGTTAATTGGAGCAACCCAACCCATTGTATCTTTATCGGGAGCTTCAGGTAGAGCACCCAAGTCTTAAGGTCAATAATAGGGTGTCTACACCTATCCTGGTCATGGGTGATCACTGACTTTTGGTTTTTCTTAATAGAGTAAAGGAAGGGACACATTATCTCGCTTTCCCTGTGGAGAAAAATTCTACCTTCTACAACTATTTTAGTTTATTTTGTCTTTATTGACTGTTTTAGCCAAAATACAATTTCCCAAACACCCCCTTAAAATAGTTATATATTTTTTTTCTAAACTTTTTTTTAGTGATTTCTTTTAAATTATATCAATTTTTTTGAATTTTTTTATTCATTTTGTGTAAACAAATTTAGAAATTAAAAAAATTTATAATAAAAACTAAAAACAAGTAAAAAAATTCCACTTTATTGTCATTTTTGGATTTTAAATTTTTTTTTTTCGATCCATCTAGTCGAGTAGAACTAGCAAACTAATTTTTTTTTTTTAAATTTAAATTATTTTACTAAAGACAAAAAAAACTTAAGAAACACTAAAAATATAAACCCCAAACACTCATAAAAATGAACGATGCGATTAGATTAGTAGTGAAGTGGAGTCCATAAAAATCATATTTGTTTTAAAAAATTGTCATAGAATTAATAGCCTCATGGTATGTAATCCCTCCAAGGAGAGGGACTAGCAATCAATGGGAAATGTGGTATTAAAGTTGGATGTAGAAAAATTTATTTTGTCTCTCATTTTATAAAAATAACAGTCACCTTTTATATAACAAGAACTTTTACGTCAACTTTTAGATTTAATTCTAACAAACTAATATTACTATACTAATAGATAAACAAACACAATTTATCTTACGTATCCATTCTAGTACCACCATACGTTTACCCAAATTCACCATTTGAGACAAACAAACAGGACCTAATACTCTCTTGCTAAGCCAGGATAGTTGGCCTAGTGATTATATAACACCTTTTATAGTGTGAGGTTTCAGATTCAACTTTTATGGAGAGAAGTTTGATACCATTTTGACAGTTTATCTTTCATCAATTATGAGGTTGTATGTGATTAGTAATGGTTTAGTTTGATTTATTGATTGTGTTACACTTTATTGACTTTCTAATTATTGTGAACTATTAGTACGTTTGATAATGGGGATATTTACTAATAAATTCTATCTCACCAACAAGTACTCAAATTAGTTCCAAGTTTTTTCTATTGATCTATTAAGTCATATTAGTGGAGAGTTTCGTTCCATGTGGTCTTATTTTTTATTTTGATAGTGTTTTGGTAGACAACTATACCTTTTAATTAATATGACATGTGATACTCTAATGTGACAGGTATTAATGTGACACTCCAATGATGTGACACTCCAAAAAAACTAAAAACTCCTTAGTGTACTTTTTTTCAAATGTAACAATGTGATAGGTATGATGTGACACTAAAAAAATAAAAATTCCTTAGCGTAGTTTCCTAAATGTGACAACATGGCAGGTATGATGTGACACTATAAAAAAAATTAAAAACTCCTCAGTGTACTTTTTCTAAACATGACATGGACACTCCAACGTGACGGGTATGATGTGACATTCTAAAAAATTACTAAAAATTCTTTAGTGTACTTTTTTTAAATGTAACACTCTAACGTGGTAGGTATGATGTGATACTAAAGAATTCCTTAGTGTACTTTTTCTAAAAGTGACACTCCAATATAGTGGGCAAATTACTCATTACACATTCAAAAGGACCAGATTGATCACAAGAAAAAGATATGAGACTATATGCATTACAAAGCCAAAATATAGAACTTATTGGGTAATCTCGCATGATAATATAAATATTTATCATATTTATCATTATTCTTCTGTTGATTAAAAAAAAAATACCCTATACCACATAAACAACTTTTCAATAATAACAAGACACGTGTTCCAATGTGTCGAAATCACCAGAAAACTTATACAATCTTGTGATAGGGGTGTAAATCTAGCCCGGCTTGGCCCGGCCCACGACCAAAGAATTAGGCCCAGGCTCTATTCCAGGCCAAGGGGTATTCAGGCCTTGGGCGGTCCGATGGGCCAAACCTCGGACCGACCTAGTAGGCTTGGGCCCGACCTCGAGCATGGGCGGGCTTGACCAAATTTTTTTTTTTTTTTAATTTTTCTACCAAAATTTTATTATTTTCCACTAAAAAAGACACTGGGCCTCAGGCGGGCCGGGCCTTAAGTAGGACTTAAGCGGGCCAATGGGCTAGGCCACGGACTGGGCTTCAAAATGATGGCCTAGGCCTAGGCCTAGGGCCTCGGACTGGGCTCAAGGCCAAACAGGCCTAAACGAGCAGGGCCCACCACGGGCCATGGACCATTTTTACACTCTTACCTTGTGATCATCTGGTTGAATTATTATTGACAATGGCGCATCTCAACTGTATAATGCTGAGGATTATTTTGGAAAGTTGGTTAAAAATTGTTTTTTTGATTTTTTAATTTTTTTTAGATCATTTCACCTTTTTATTGTTTTTTATATTTTTTCAAAAAAAATTAAAAAATCAAAAAATTAACTTTTAACCTACTCTCTAAAATTTGCCTAAATAACCTTAAAACACTATCCTTATTAACATGCATGCCTTTTAAATTTTGGGAATTGCTATGGTGTGCACTCCTAGCATATGCACCCTATTACAAAATGTGTAATTTTATTACAAAATTTTTTAATATCAATTATAAAATACATAATTTATCATAAATTGATGTAACAAAAAATATCTTGACCAAGTCACAAACTTTTGCAACATCAACTGCAAAATTCTTGACATTTTGGTATGCCAGTTTGTGGTGAGATTATGTGTTTTGTGATTGATATTATGAAATTTTATGATAAATTTACACATTTTATAATAGGATGCATATGGTAAGCAATCCTAAAAAGGTGCACACCATAGGATTTTCCATTTTATCTAATACTAATGTGACAAGAATTTAAGTTTTAATTAATTAATTTATAAACAAAATAACAATTAATATACAATAATTCCAGTCATAATGGACAAATTTAAAAGTAATATTTTACAAAAATTTAAGGGTAAATTATACTTTGTCACGCCCCCAAAATAATTACAATAATTCATCTGCAAATGACTAATACAAGATGACAAAAACAAAATAATAGACTTTCACTAATCAGAGTTAATTTACAAAAATGACACATGCGATATACATTCATAAGCTCTACCCTGAATCTATAGCATGTGATACTAATTTAATGATCAACAAAATAAATGTCCTATAAGCTTACATCTTTTCAAGACTATGCTTGGTTACAACAAAAGAGAGTATCTTAAACTCCATACATATAAAGCCCTAAGATTGTACAAACATTAAATACAAAACAACAAAATGGAGCCTTCAGCTCCCAGGTCCTCCCAAGCTAAGTCCTCAGAGGAGGCATGTCACCAGCACCTGAAAATAGTTTCCCAAGTAGGGTGAGCCAAAGCCCAGTAAAGACAATCTATCACAATATATGAATCTTAATAAAGATATAAGCAATATGCACATGTTCAATGTCCAATGACAAAAATCTTTTCCAACTCTTTTCAAAAACCATGTTATGCCAAATTTACATCTCAATTCATTTTATCCCGGTTCATTAGGTATACCCACTTCGTTTAATCAATCAAACAGAGAATACACCTCACAGGTCTCCAACCAATATAATTATCATACAAATACAATCACTTGTCATTTTACGAAAATTTTGTTCGCGGCAATCCGCACCCATGTCTACGCGCGGTTTTCGGGAGTTTCACCCTAGACACATAGGCTAACTTTTAGTTTAATGGAGTACATCCCCTTTCTTCTTCCAAACATGGAGTACATCCCCTTTCTCCTCCTAAACATCATACATATACAATTTATACACATCATAATCATATTCAATGATAATGGCTAAGAGATTAGTTTCAATTTGCCTAATCCTCATGCAATTTCTACAACAATCATGGTTATCCTCCCCCGATAGCCCAAAACAAATATTTCTAAATAAATATACAATCTTTACAATAGATAAATTATCCAAATTTCCATAGGTGTGAGGTAATACATATCTAACTCCACCATTCATATAAACATCCATTCAATTTCATATTCCCAATACCAATTCCATATTTATACACAATAATTATTCAAGAGATTTTAGAACAAAACTCCCTTTTTTCCAATTTCGTCCCAAACACCAAAAATCAACCATTTTAACACAACACAAACTCATATTTACTCCCATAACCATTTTCAATACATTCATTCGACAACCCCTCTTTTAATTTTAAACCAAAACCCGAGGTTTGTTCAAAATCACCTCAAATCCCAATATTTCTTACACATCAACAAACAACTAAGCTAAAACTCATAGAAGAGTGTAGAAAGTCCCTACCTCAAGTTTAGAAGTCGAGAGAGAGAATGGAGACATTTTATAGACACTGAAATCCAACTCTATTCTGATGAGAATGTAGCCCTTGAGATATTCTATCTTTTTATTAAAGAGAGTAACGTGGAGAAACCACTAAATCTAGGTGAAAAAGTAGAGAGAGTGTGAGTTCTAGAGAGAGAAGCTCGAGATCTAGGGTTTTGAGAGAGAAAATTAGGAAAAAATGATGAAAAAGGGTGCTGCTGCGAACTGATATATGTACAGTCTGCTCGAGCGTCAGACACTATAAGTCGTTCCGCTCGAGCGCGCAAGAATGGTCGCTCGAGCTGAGCCCGCTCGAGCGCAGAAAGATTGCTGGAGTGTAGAATGCACTCTTCGAATAGTTTTGCAAACCTGCAAAAATACTGAGAGTTCACATAGCCCGCTTGAGTGCAAGAAGTGCCACTCAAGCGGAGGAGCGAAATTCTGGGCAACAAGAGTTTGGAAACTAAGCAACCAACCTATCCTAAACGAAACCACAACAATTTAAAAGCCAAACTTAAGGAGACAAAAGGGAAACAAGGTGTAAACAACAATTTGAAATCGTCAAACCTTGAGTCCGGGATACAATAAGGATTGGGTCAAAATCGGAATCCCTATAACCTCCCCCCTTAAAGAATCGTCCTCCAAATTTCAAATCAGGTTTTACAGTTATGTTTAAACCAAACACAATAAAAATAGAAAATCAATTCCAATACCATGACCCATTCTCCGCTCATCCATTTTCATCAACTTGATACACAAGTTCCAATTTTGAAAGTAAAATCCACATTTCCCAAAAAATTTACAATGCTTATATTAAATTCATGTTTCCAAAACATACACAACATATACAATGTTCCCATATATCCAAAACACGTATAATGTTTTTGTATTTCATTAACATAACAAAATTCCATTACATGTTCAAACATCAACAAATAAGTCCAAATATTTCTCACGGACTTCTAACTCACGTTCCCAAGTTACTTCCTTAACCCTGTGATGTTTCCACAATACCTTAACCAAGGGAATTGTCTTGCCTCGCAAGACTTGGTCCCGAGTATCCAAGACTCTCGCTGGTCTCTCCTCATAAAAGGCATCCTCATTTACCTCTAATTCGGTCCAATCCAACACGTACGATGGATCCGGCTCATACTTCTGAAGCATGCTAATATGAAACACATCATGAAGCCTAAAAAGTTGCGGCGGTAAGGCCAAATGATAAGCTACCTCTCCAATCTGCTCAAGAATCTTAAAAGGCCCAATAAAACGAGGGGACAACTTCTCAGTCTTTCCAAACCTCATCAAACCCCTTCGAGTTTATATCTTCAAAAGGACGTGACCCCCCACCTCAAAAGACAAGGGTCTCCTCCTACGGTCGGCTTAACTTTTCTGGCGACTCTGAGCCGTAGCCAACCTCTTACGGATAAGTGCAACTTTCTCCATTCTTTTCCGGATCAACTCTGGACCCAACATTGGTGTATCACCCACCTCGGCTCAACACACATGAGATCTACATGGCCGGCCATACAAGGCCTCAAACGGTGCCATGACAATACTCGATTAGAAGCTATTGTTATAGGCAAACTCCACTAAGGGCAAATGCCTCTCCCATGACCCCTTAAAGTCAATGACACAACCTCAAAGCATATCCTCAAGGGTCTGAATGGTACGCTCGAATTGCCCGTCAGCCTGAGGATGATACGCAATGCTAAAGGTCAATCTCGTGTCCAAGGCAATCTATAGGCTTTGCCACAACCGAGCCGTAAGACGCAGATCTCTATCCGAAACAATCATTACAGGGACCCATGCAACCTCACTGTGTCCCTAATGTAAAGGTCAGCAAGATAATCTGCCGAGTCACTCATGTGCATAGGTATAAAGTGCACTTAGTCAACCAGTCAACTACCACCCAAATGGCATCACTACCCTGTTGAGTCCTCGGAAGGCCCACAACAAAATCCATCGTGACATGTGTAGACACCCCATTTTTGACCGACCTCAAGACTTAAACGTCATCGTTTAAGCACTCGATGATTGCGCATGTTTGTGCTCGTTTTGAGCGCCCGAAGTTCTCGCCTGAGTGCCTTGTCTTTGAGCCTCTAAACCCTCTGTGTTTTGGCCTTGTTTTTCGGCCAAACCTTGGTGCCTCTTGCCTGGAGAGGGGAAGGGTCTTGCCGGCCACTTTTCTCCTTTGTAGGCCACTTGAAGTGGTCGGTCGGCTAGGGGAGGTGGCCGGCCGGCCACCTAAAGTGGCCGACGACCAATTTTCTCTTTTTTTTTTCAGATCTTTATTTCCAGCTGTGCCAGCTGGTGAGCACTGAAGCTCATCTCCATACATGTGTATGGAGGGATGAATGCAAGCTTTTAGGTTGCATTTTTATAAAAGGGGAGGTCTCTCCCCCATTTGGGGGGTTAGACAAATTTTGTGAGCAAAATTTCTACCTCTCCCTCTAGAATTCTCTCTATATATATATTGTGCTTAAAACTAAGTTTTCTCTACACATTTGCACTAAGACCCTTAGCCAAACACCTTCACCTTGGAGCTGAGATCCCTTGAGGCTTGGTGTGAGGTCTTAAGCTTGGTTTTGGCTCAGAATTTTGGCTGTTTTGCTGCTGTACTTCAAAGGTAAAGACTTCCCCTTTTTAAGCTTTGTTTTAGTTGATTGCTTGGCTATCTCTTTACACTGCTTTGACCTAGTTTTTCAACCATAAAAAAACTCTATTTTTAAGATTTCAAAATGATGGTTTAAGTCTTGTTGAGTTAGGGGGGTTGTCTCCTCTTTTGCTCTTTGGCTTGTGAAGCCTTGTGTGCTACTTTTCAAAGCCTTTTGAAACAAATTTTTTTGGCCTTTTAACCATTGAAACTCAGAGGTTTTTCAGTGGTAAAAATTTGGTTTTGAGGTCCAAAATAGGAGGGGGTGGCCTCCCCTCCTTGTATGTTGTTTGCATGAGTAGATGGCTTAAGATGTGAGCATGTTTTTCAACCTCTTTATGACTTGATCTCAGCATGTTTTAGCTACTGATTTAGCATGCTTTAGCTTTGTTTTGGGTGGTCTTGGTCATATGAGCTTAGTCTTGCATGGTTGTAGTGTAAATGGCCTCACTAGCTTTGTGTTTCAAGGCCTCTAACATGCTTTGGTTGAGATGATTGCATGCTATAGCATCATTTAACATGTAATTTCAGTGCATGTAGCTTTGTCACACTCTCACATATTCCACTCTTTCATCGCTTTCAAGAGTTGTGCTTTTTGTCTTGTTTGTGAGCCAACATGCGAGCATGTTTTTCTTGTCTTTCGTGTCTAAATTTCAGCATGTTTTGGCTACTGATTTGATATGTTTAAGCTCTGCCCAGAGCTGGTTTGGTCATTTAAACTTAGTATTGCATGCCTCTTGTGTAATGCTCTTCACTAGCTTTGATGTTTTTGGCTTTTAACATGCTGTGCATGTGTTGCTTGCATGATTTAGTATCTTGAGCATGTCATTTTAGCACTAAGAAGTCTGTAACCTCCCTCATTTCTTCATTTTCCATTTGTTTTGAGGATGGTTAACCTTATGATTGTGTTTAAACTTGAGATAGAGCTTGTGCTCAATGGCTTTAACTCTCTCTTGACTTCTACTAGCCAAAGGCATGATCTCTCTCATGTCTTAAATCATCCTTTTGTTGACCCCTCTCCCATTAGAGGACAATCACCTTGGACAAATTGACTAAAGAATGGCTTGGTAATGCTAAAATGTGTAAACAAAATGAGCAAAGTAAAACATGAACAAGATAAGCATTTGTGTTGCATTTGCATGTGTTTGGATCGGACGTTAATCCAAACACAAGAAATGGGGGACGTTTCATAGTCAAAATGATGAAACGTGTCACATTTCTTGGTCGCCATCACCCTTGATCATGCATGATAGGGTGGTGGTAATTTGAGTCTTATGTGCGCATTCATTAAGCATGTACTAGCTTGGTTCTTTGGCCATCATGCATGAAAATGCTTGATTGGTGGCTTGAGAGCCAAGTGCCATACTCCTTTGAGCTTGAGAAATGACAAGGAGAGCGGCAGTACACACATTTCCTTGCAAATACATTGTTGTGCCTCTGTTGTTCTCTGTTGCAGCAAAAACAAAAGTCTGGAAAAGTAGTGGCCGACCAGCCACTTGAGGTAGCCAACCGACCACTTTCACTAGCCGGCCAGCCAGTTGAGGTGGCCAACAGTCACTTTTTGTGGCCGACCGGCCACCAGTCCATTTTTGTGCAAAAATGATCATGTTTTGGAGCAGAAACAGTCTAGAGGTTGGTTCAATGTTCTGAGATCAAGGCAAATGCAAACAGAGGCAACCGGTGGCATAGTGATGGATTTTTCGGGACGAAGCCAACCGAGCATGCATGTCTTCCTCACCCGCGAGGCTACTTTATCGCTTTTTAGCTAGTTGTAGCTAATTAATACATGTATTGTAACTAATTAGTTTAAACTGTGTTGTAATATTTTAGCTAGCTTAGAATAGTTAGTTAATTTATTTCAATTGTGTTGTAATAATTAATTAGAATAATTAATTAGTTGGTTTGTAATAATTAGCTTAGCTTAGTATAGCTTAGCTTATTTATTCGGACCCTCCTTCGCGAGGGCGCAATGTTGTAATAAGCATGCGTGCGTGTGTGCATGTCTTCCAATCCCACATCTTTCTCCCTTTTATTTACCCGCTTTCGATGATTAGATTAGGGACATTTTCAAATAGCATACCTTATGCTCGCATGTTTACATCATTCATTTGTCTTGCATGCACCGAGACTCGGCGCATCATTCAAACTGCATCGCAATTTCAGTACTTATTTGAATACGTGTTCAAAAGCATGTTATCAAAGTGTTACAAATTCCATGATTAGGTAGCCGAGCCTGTTTAGTCACATCATCGCTTGTGTTGCATTAGGCATCGTAACATAGTTAGGAATCATGCATTTTTCTAACTTTGTTTTCTTTCTTGGCTTGGAGTACACTGTAAGCTTTTACGCTTTAGCATACTTGCATGAGTGTGAGTGTTTCCATGATAGCATGCTTTCCATGAGGCTATTTGCTTAAATGATTAACTGCATGAATGCCTGTGGATGAAGGCTTTGTTGCTTGAATTGGAACAATTCGATAAATGTGAGTTTTAAGCCCACTTTGCGAAGTGGCAAATCATCATGTTTTAAGCCCATCATGTTTGATGGCAAATCCGCGCCTTAGCCCACTTGCGAGTGACAATTTCAAACAATTTTTTAAAAACAAACATGAATTGTTTTGTTCCAAGTCTCGCGACTTAGTCTATACTTTTGTGTGTGTCACATAGTAAAGTTAGCTAATAACCGAATAAGAACATATAAGGTTTATAAAACAACGTATCATGCTTAGTAGAGGCTGATCCTTTGATCGGGCGAGCGGGGGTGCTCATTACATGACCTTTCCCTCTCGTACCCAAGTTCCCGAGCCGAGGCAACTTTGGTGATGACAGACACGTGGCCTTTGGCACGAGTCAGGATTTCCTAAATTTTCCAAAAATAAAATATTTAGGTGGAGACTCTGTAATCTGGAAAAGCAGTCCAGTTTTGGCATTATTTGATTCAAAATCTGATTTTCCAAAATGATTTGCCGGATTGGACTTTTTGGTGTTTCTTAGTCTCACATTGCACTTTGTGAGATTAGATTCAGAACCGTGACAGGAGTCCGAACTGTAGGACCAATTCGAGCCTCTTCGAAAGGAGGGCGAGCGAAGAAAGTCGAGTCTACAACATGCTCCCACTTCCACTAGGCTATAGACAAGGGTTGCGAAAAATCTGCTGGTCTTTGATGTTCGGCCTTCACTTGTTGACAAGTAAGGCAGTTAGACACAAACACAGCCACGTCCTTCTTCATACCTCTCCACCAAAACTGGCGACTAAGGTCGTGATACATCTTTGTGCCTCCCAGATGCACCGCAAGACATGAATGGTGAAACTCTTGGAGTACTTCCTCTAGGCAAGACTCTAGCACGAACAAGAAATCACGGTATCTGACACTCGTGTCGGAGTACATGTTCAGGCCTTTTTCTACCTTCCCACTAGAGATCTTTCCCCAGAGAGATTCTACCTCAAGGTCACCCTTCTGTGCTTCCATCACTCAATTCATAAGTGTAGGTTGTGCAACTACTGAAAACAAAGCTGCAGACTCAACTGACTCGCCAAGACGCAAGTTAAACTCCCTAATAGCACCCAACATCTCCCATTCCCAGATGGCACTGCTAATTGATTTCCTACTCAAGACATCGGCTACAGCATTGGCCTTTCCAGGATGATAATGTAACTCAAAGTCATAATCCTCTATAAACTCCATCCACCTCCTCTGCCTTAAATTCAAGTCTTTCTGGGTAAATAGATATTTCAGACTCTTATGATCAAAGAACACTTCAAACTTCTCACCATACAAGTAATGCCTTCAAATCTTCAAGGCAAAGATCACTACCGCTAACTCTAAGTCGTGATTAGGGTAGTTTTTCTTATGAGTTTTCAACTGTCGTGAGCCATAGGCTACTACCCTCCCCTCTTGCATCAATTCACAACCTAAACCTTCCCACGAGGCATCACAATACACTGCATAGCCCATATCCCTATGCAGAATAATCAGTACTGGAGCAGTGGTAAGTCGAACATTAAGCTCTTGAAAAGACTTCTCATAAGTCTTATTCCACACAAACTTAACTCCCTTCCTCGTCAATCTAGTTAACGGTGAAGCTAATCTTGAGAAATCCTTCATAAACCGACAGCAATACCCGGCCAACCCCAAGAAACTATGGATCTTAAAAGCATTCTTAGGTTGCTCCCAATCTTACACTGCCTCTATCTTGGATAAATCTACAGTCACCCCTTCCCTGGATACTACATGGCCTAAGAACTTAACTTCTTTCAACCAGAATTTACACTTTCCAAACTTAGCATACAGTTTGTGGGCTCTAAGTAACTCAAGTACTACCCACAAGTGTTCCTTGTGCTCTTCCTCAGAGGGTGAGTAAATCAAGATGTCGTCCACAAAGACGACCAAAAAATGCTCTAAGAACTTACGGAAGATCCGGTTCATCAAATCCATAAACTTAGCTGGTGCATTGGTTAGCCCAAAGGGCATCACTAGAAACTCATAATGGCCATACCGCGTAGGGAATGCCGTCTTCGGGATGTCCTCCTCCCTCACTCTCAACTGGTGATAACCTGATTTCAGGCCTATCTTAGAGAAGTAACAAGACCCTTTCAACTAATCAAACAAATCATCTATATGAGACATTGGGTACTTTTTCTTAACAGTTACTCGGTTCAACTTCCGGTAATCAATACAAAGTCGCAATACACCATCTTTATTTTTGGCAAATTTGCTAGTGCTCTCTAAGGGGAAGTACTAAGGCGGATAAAACCCTTATCCAATAGTTCCTGGAGTGGAATCTTCAAATCACTCAACTCGGCAGGTGCAAATCTATACGGTGCTATAGAAATCGGTTTCGTGCCAGGCACTAAATCAATATAGAACTCGATCGGTGAGGTGGTAAACTAGTAAGATCCTCTGGAAAAACATCCGGGTATTCACAGACTACCCTTGGCAACTCAACTCAGACCTCATCACACTCAGCACTCAAGAAGTAAGCAAGAGAACAACTAAGCTCACTCTGCCCACGTGGATCATATACCGGCGATAAGACTCTATCAACCCGGTCTCCCAAGAAATAAAAGCAATCACCGCTCAGGGTACATACAATAATCCTCTGGCGATAGCACTCTATAACAACTCGGTATGATGACAAGCAGTCCATACCCAATATAACATCAAAACTAGACATATCAATCAACACAAATGCAAAGGAAGTCCGCGACCAGCAACTTCTATGTCACAACCCCGACACCCCTACTTTAAAACAATCTCACTCCTAATAGGTGACTCTACACAGATAGAAGATTCTAACTGAGCCAACTCTAACCCCAAAACTGATACAAATGTAAATGAGATAAATGAATGGGATACACTCATACCAATTAATACATTAGCAGCTAAATTGCAAAACAAGAAGGTACCTCTCATTATCGAAGGCGTTGGTACTAAATCTGGCACGGTAACAGCATACACACACCCTGTCGATCTCTGCTCAACTTGCTCACCCCTCGGAACATAAGCCTGATGCACCGACTGAGCCAAAAAGGCTCCCGGATTGGCCCTCGAGGCCTGTGTTGACTATGCTAGCTGGTGGCTCTGTGTCTGTCTCGAACCAGATACACCGAGTGTGCCACCCAACTGAGGGCAAAATCTCTTCATATGCCCCGCCTGCCCACATTGATAACAAGTGAGTGGCTGCCCTCTCCCCTGACTCTGGCTTTGAGAACAAGTCGAAGACGATACAAACTGTTGCCCTCTTTCTATCTGTGGGCAACCTGGAGACTTATGGCCCAACTGGCCACACTTGTAACAAGTGAAATCTCCCTGACCACCTCTCCCAGAACCCGAACTCGGCACTCGAAAAGTGGACCTCGACTAAGCTCCCTAGGACTACTGTGGAGTAGGACCCCTCTACCTTTTGTTGTCCCCCTGAACATCCTAACTCCTCCTAGAGCCCCTCATCCTCTCTTTCTCCATCTGCATTGTGGTCTCCAGATGAGCCACCACCTCTACAAGGCGTCCATACTCTCTAATCATTGACCTAGCCACCTTAAACATAAGTCCGATCCTCAACCTCTTATCGAACTCCAAATAATGGCGCTCCTTAGTCGCCACAAGTTCCGGTGCAAACCTACACAAACTAGTAAATGTGGCCTCAGACTCAGCCGCCGAAGTATTCAACTGCACAAGCTTGGAGAACTGATCCCTCAACTTCTCCCTAACAGTGGGAGGCAAAAATTTGTCCTGAAAGGCGCTAACAAAAGCCTCCCAAGTCACCCCAATGCGCCTACGCGCATACTTCCACCACTGACCCGCATCTCCCTTCAGCTGGAAGGATGCCAAGGTCACCCGCAACTAATCGTCCTCGATGCCAAGTATCTCAAATGTTTTCACTATCTGCTCCAACCATTCGTCTGCCTTCAGTGGCTCCTTGGGATCACCCAAAAACTCATCCGGATTTGACCGGATGAACTCTCGCTTCAAGAAAAGATGGTCCTGCCTCAGCCACTTGGGCTTGGACTTGATTTTCAGCCCTGAGAATGTCCATGGATTCCCTCAACGCTCAAGCCATTTCATGGGCTAAGGCGCTCATGGCCTGCTGACTTACTGGTTTGTCCATATTGGCCTGACCAACCCCTTTTTTTTTAGCTTGAATTTCATCCAGTAAAGGCACCTTATGCCTTCTAGGCCTACCACACCTACCACTACCATGTCCACGTCCTAACATCCTAATGAAGGTAACAAAAGAGATTAGCACATTTACAAATGTACTGAAGCTACTCACTCACGTCCTAATGCGATGGACAATAGTAATTCACTCCACATAAGCACATAGTCACGTAAACACATACGATTTTCATTTCCGGATAATGACCGTTCCGCGGCATTGCCAGAGTTCCAATTAGAAACAACAGTGATCAAGTGCTCTTCTAATAGGACTTCCAGAAACCCGTAGACTCAATCAACATCCTAGAAACCAAACCCCATACCGATGTAATCACATAAGCACGTTATCATATAAACACACATTGGTCATACTAAAGTCTCTATCAAGCGAGACAAACCCATTGTGGTACTAACTACTTCGCATGTACCCAAAGTATTCAAACCCAGTACACTCTGATACCAAGTTGTTATGCCCCCAAAATAATTATAATAATTCATCTGTAAATGGCTAATATAAAATGACAAAAACAAAATAATAGACTTTCATTAATCAGAGTTAATTTACAAAAGTGACCCATGCGCTATACATTCATAAGCTCTACCCTGAATCTATAGCATGTGATACCAACTTAATTATCAACAAAATAAATGCCTTACAGGCTTACATCTTTCTAAGATTATGCTTGGTTACAACAAAAGAGAGTGTTTTAAGCTCCATACATATAAAGCAATAGGCTTGTACAAATATTAAATACAAAACAACAAAATGGAGTCTTCAGCTCCCAAGTCCTCCCAATCTAAGTCCTCGAAGGAGACATGTCACTAGCACTTGAAAATGGTTTCCCAAGTAGGGTGAGCTAAAGCCCAGTAGAGACAATCTATCACAATATATGAATCTTAACAAAGATATAAGCAATATGCACATGTTCAATGTCCAATGACAAAATCTTTTACAACTTTTTTCAAAAACCATGTTATGCCAAACTTACATCTCAATTCATTTTATCCCAGTTCATTAGGTATACCCACTTCATTTGATCAATCAAATAGAAGATACACCTCACAAGTCTCCAACCAATATAATTATCATACAAATACATTCACTTGCCATTTTACGAAAATTTCATCCGCGGGAATAGGCACCTATGCTGTGATAACCCTGCTCCGTATTATGCTAATTGATCCTTATTATGAATATGATTACGTGTTTGATATGATTTTGAGTACCATTTATATGAATATATGTGGTTTTGAATTTCTATTTGTTCACCGTAGGAAAATCTGTTTGACTTTCTGCTTTGGAATTTAAATTGAAGGCCCTATCGGCCACAGAAACCGAAATTGACTACGCTATTATGATTGGCGTAATTTTTAGAGCCTACGGTGAAATTTAATTGAAAATTGATTCGGATCAAAATAATCAGATTCAGAATGACTAATTAAAGCACCATTACTTAATTTTAAGTGATTTGATTAAGGGAGCCTATAAATAGGCCAACTTGCACTCACACTCATTTGTTTTGAGTTCACAATCTGAGTTTATACTTTAGTGAGAGAGAGAGAGGCTGGCTCTAGAGAGAGGGGGGAGAATTGTGCAATTTTGGCTCAAGGCTTGAAAATCTGAAGTTAAACTCAAAGAACTTGAGTGTTTGAAGCTCCTAGGTGAGTAATCAACCCCTAATTTGTGAGTTTGAGTTGTGATTTTGTGAATTAAAGATTGAATAATAATCAAGAACATGAGTTGTGTTGATTTTGATGAGATATGCACATGCATGCATAGAATTGCTATGAATTTCCATAAATTTGCATAATCTAACATGTAGCATGTCAATTATAAAAGATTAAGAGTTAGATCATACATGCAAGCATGGTTTTGTTGAGTTTCATGAGAATAAACACCATTTGCATCATTTGAAATAGAAATGAAGTCAAAATTGGCATGCATGTTTGATTATTAAAGATATGGAGCTTATATGAGGTTTGAATGCATGAGCCATGATTATACAAAGGAATGTTGATTAATTCTGAAGAATTGGACCATGATTTTGAATGATTGGCCTCATGTTGATTACATCCATATGCTATATGATGTATTTGCATGTTTTGGACCTAAATTATCAGTTTTGGACCTTTGAAGGTCGAGTTTGAGCCTCAAGAACAATTCTGGATTTTCCAGAATTTGGCATGTCCGCTCGAGCGAGGAAAGCGCCGCTCGAGCGAGAAATGAGAACTCCCAGAAGTTTTACAGACATGGGTGTCCGCTCGAGCAGGTAGATTCACACTCGAGCGGGGCCATATAGTGGGACTTTCAGCTCGAGCGCTCGATTTCACGCTCGAGCATAAAAATGAGGCAACCGGTACTTTTGCAGACCCAAGGGGTCCGCTCGAGCGGCCAAAGCCACGCTCGAGCGGGGACCCCTGTTTCAGAAAATTTGTAAAGGAGTTTTGTGTTTTATTTTCCGTTCTCTTTCACTTCTAAGTACTCTTAGGCATGCATTGAGCATTATGAATGAATTAAAAGGATAAGAAAGAAGCCTAAGAGGGATGTATGAATTAAGAACGGATTGAATCATTTATGACCCATATGTGTTATGTAATGTGTAAGGTCGAGCTCAAGGGTGAATCCACCGGCAAAACACTTTGAGTAATATCTTAGTAAAGATATTTCGAAGTATGCTATTTGTCCGATTGCTTAGTTCCCTATAAGTCTTATAAGTCTGTTAATTCGAATTATGGACAAATGTTCGCTATGCCATGTGGTTGGGCCAAAGGCCGTCAGATACAAATGAATGGGCCTAAGGCCGTATGACATGAATGAATGGGCCAAAGGCCGTCTGACATGAATGAAAGAATGAATGGGCTAGAGGCCGTATAA
Organism: Camellia granthamiana; assembly: GCA_036172215.1. NCBI lineage: Eukaryota > Viridiplantae > Streptophyta > Magnoliopsida > Ericales > Theaceae > Camellia > Camellia granthamiana. Next base: position 25,990,426 of record CM069914.1, read on the forward strand.
CACGAATGAATGGGCCAGAGGCCGTATGACACGAATGAATGGGCCAGAGGCCGTATGACACGAATGAATAGGCCAGAGGCCGTATGATATGAATGAATGGGCCAGAGGCTGTATGACACGATTGAATGGGCCAGAGGCCGTATGACATGAACGATTGGGCCAAAGGCCGTCGGACAGGAACGGTTAGGCCAAAGGCCGTCGGATATGAATGAATTGGGCCCGAGGCCGTTTGATGTGTTTGGAATTGCAGTCACTTGACCTATGTATGTATATATATATTAGATAGAATATGAATTGGGCCCAAGGCCGTCTGTTGTACATTATTCTAGTGTATCTTCTTTATTTGATATTATTCACTGGGCTTTCGCTCAAGCTCATTCATGTGTCTGTAGGTGAGCCAAGGGAGGTCCAAACCCAACCTCAGTGAAGTTTGTGTGAAACAGTCAAGGTTTTGAAGAGTCAGCCCAAACGTCTCGCGCACGAGACTTGTCTTCGCCTCTTTTGCCCTTTTGTTATGGTTTTGTTATATTGGCGAAAACATTGGATCACTTTTGTATATAAACATTGGGTTTGACCGACTTAGACTTAATGATCCTGTATGTACAGAACTTTGTGTTATTACCTATTTTGACGTGAGTTATTAGCATGTATGTATATGTTTTGTTATGATGGTCCATGTAAGCACAGCTCTATGGACAATTTGTAAGTTTGCTTCCGTTTGGCCTCTTTACTCTAATGAGTTACGTCTAGCTTGGTTTGAGGCCATAGGTAATCCCTTGATTACTGGCCGGTTATGTCCTTAACCCATAGGGGCGGGTTCGGGTCATGACAGAGTGGTATCAAAGCACGAGTTCATAACTCACACACTTGTCCAAATGAGCAATAAGCGTCTAGAAAAGATCTAGGATGCATTCATGTGATAAGTATGAATCTGAAAGCATCGAGAATACACTTAAATGTTTTAATGTGAACGATTATGTGTTATAAGTTGTGATTTGCTTGCATTGCAAATTATTTGAATATGTATGCTCTTTAGTATATGCATACCTATGAAGTATATGCAAACCTGTGAATCTTTTGTATAAAGTATAATGCAAGTTTAATCAGATGGTGAGAACAAGAGGTGATGAGATAGAGGAGTCCTCTACTGCCAGAATGGATAGAATGGAAAGATTGATTCAGAAAATGGCAGAGACATTGAGGCAACAACAACAGTGGCAACAATAGTGGCAGCAACCACAACCTCCACCTCCGGCACCACCCGTGCCAGATAATCAGAATGATGACCAAATAATAGCTCTCACCAAAGAGTTTAAGAAAATGAAACCACCACAGTTCCATGGGGGATTAGATCCGTTGAAAGCCGAAGCATGGGTCCTCGGTATCGAAAAGCTATTTGAGGTGTTCCCTTGTTCGGAGACACAGAAAGTATTTCTAGCCACTTTTTCACTAGAAAATGAAGCAAGAAGATGGTGGATGTTAATGCGTGAAAATCATAAAGATGTTAACTGGGCAAGGGAGGTCCAAACCCAGCCTCAGTGAAAATCATAAAGATGTTCGCGCACGAGACTTGTCTTCGCCTCTTTTGCCCTTTTGTTATGGTTTTGTTATATTGGTGAAAACATTGGATCACTTTTGTATATAAACTTTGGGTTTGACTGACTTAGACTTAATGATCCTGTATGTACAGAACTTTATGTTATTACCTATTTTGACGTAAGTTATTAGCATGTACATAAATGTTTTGTTATGAAGTGCCATGTAAGCATAGCTCTATGGACAATTTGTAAGTTTACTTCCGTTTGGCCCCTTTACTCTGATGAGTTACGTTTGGTTTGGTTTGAGGCCGTAGGTAATCCCTTGATTACTGGCCGGTTATGTCCTTAACCCATAGGGGCGGGTTCGGGTCATAACGTATGTATATGCATGGTTTTCTGGACTTTCACTCTGGACATACAGGCCAACTTAGTTTAATGGAATCCATCCCCTTTCTTCTCCCAAACATGGAGTACATCCTATTTCTCCTCCTAAATATCATACATATACAATTTATACACATCATAATCATATTCAATAATAACGACTAAAAGATTAGTTTCAATTTGCCTAATCCTCTTGCAATTTCTACAACAATCATGGTTATCTTCCATTGATAGCCCAAACAGATATTTCTTAACAGATATACAATCTTTACCACAGATAAATTATCCAAATTTCCATAGGTGCGAGGTAATATATATCTAACTCCACCATTCATATAAACATTCATTCAATTTCATATTCCCAATAAAAATTCCATATTTATACATATTATTCGAGAGATTTTAGGGCAAAACTCTCTTTTTCCCAATTTCATCCCAAACACCAAAAATCAACCATTTTAACACAACACAAGCTCATATTTACTCCCATAACCATTTTCAGTACATTCATTCGAGAACCCCTTTTTTGATTTAAAACCAAAACCCGAGGTTTGTGAAAAATCACGTCAAATCCCAATATTTCTTACACATCAACAAACAACAAAGCTAAAACTCACATAAAAGCGTAGAAAGTCCCTACCTCAAGTTTAGAAGTTGAGAGAGAGAATGGAGACACTTCAAACACACTAAAATCCAACTCTATTCAGATGAGAATGTAGCCATTGAGATGCTCTATCTTTTTATTAAAGAGAGTAGAGTGGAGAAACCACTAAATCTAGGTGAAAAAGTAGAGAGAGTGTGAGTTTTAGAAAGAGGAGCTCTGGATCTAGGGTTTTGAGGGAGAAAGTTATGAAAAAGTAATGAAAAAGGGTACTGCTACGAACTGATATACGCACAGTCCACTTGAGCGCAAAAAGCAACGCTTAAGCGTTAAACACAATATGTCGTTCCGTTCAAGCGCAGGAAGTGACGCTCAAGCGCAGAATGCACACTTCTAGTAGTTTTGTAGACAAACGACCAAAGCTCGAGCACAAGAATGGCCGCTCGAGCTGAGCCCGCTCAAGTGCAGAAAGATCCGCTCGAGCGTAGAATACACTCTCTTAGTAGTTTTACAGACCTGCAAAAATACTGAAAGTTCACAAAGCCCGCTCGAGCGCAAGAAGTGCCGCTCGAGCAGAGGAGCAAAAGTTTGGAAACTAAGCAACCAACCTGTCCCAAACGCAACCACAACAATCCAAAAGCCAAACTTAAGGAGACACAAGGAAAACAAGGCGTAAACAACAATATGAAACCATCAAACCCGAGTCTAGGAAATAACAAGGGTCGGGTCAAAACTGGAATCGCTATATACTTTGCCCCTTTATGTTTGGTCACTTTCTCATTTTGGTCCTTAAGGGTCGAGTCAAAACCATCTAGCCAAACTTAGCACATTTTTTTCCCCCCACTTTGGCCTTTTATATTTCAAGTTTTTCTCACTTTACTCCTAAAATTAATTTCTGTTAAAAATTAGATAGAAAGTGACACATTGATAGTCACGTAGTATAAAAATATTTTATTATATATGACTAACGTCTCTGACATAAATTTTAACTCCAATATAATAATATATTTTTATATTATATGATAATTATTGTGGTATTTTCTATATAATTTTGAATGAAAAGTTAGCTTTAAGAGTAAAGTGAAAAACTTGAAACATGAAAGGTCAAAGTAGAAAAAAAGAAATTTTAAAAGTCAAAATGAAAAAGTGAGCAAATATAAAAGGGGCAAAGTGTAATTTACCCAAAATGTAAACATTCTTCAATGCATTTCTAAAAATGTGAATAACAATTAATATGAAATAATTCTAGTCATAATTGATAAATTTAAAAGTAATCTACTACTATTATAAAAGTGTGAAAAATTTACCATATTTTCTACTTTTTTTTTTAATTCCAATTTTACCCTGTCTAATCTACTATATTTTCTAAAAGTCATGAACAGTCCTATATAAATCAACTATCTCTTTATTTTTGGAGTTGAACACTCAAAAATGATATATCTACTTCCAAGAGTCTTATATAAATATAAACAAACCGCCTCCTATCTTATCAAAAAAAAAAAAAAGGTTGTATCCCTACATTCATGATGATTAACGAATAAAAAATAATTACTCTTTCTTATTTATTTTTTTTTTGTATCTGCTTCTATACTGATATACATAATATTTATAATTATCCATTATAGATCAAATCACTGTGAATAATTTTGGTTTAATCTTAAAATTATATACATTCGTTCGAATCTAGACAGAGGAAAGCACATGCGTTTTTAAAACAGAGATATGTGTTGCATCTCAAAAATTCGTAAGTTATCTTTATACACTTTCTTTTTGTATAAATTATATTTTATGACTTGTAATATTTTACATGATATTTTAATAACAAAGGTATGATGTCAAAATTCTAAATAAGAATCACTTTCGTTAGTTTTATTTTTCAAATTTGTTTTTCCATTTCTAGTTTTTCATATTTTCTGAGTTTTGATGATTAAAGATAGTGAAATTTCTTCATATTTTATATTTAAATTATGCTTTTACATAAAAATCTAATATTTAATAATCTGAATAGAATTAAAAATTAAAATATTAATAAAAAAATTTATAAATTCAAACATGTACTAATTTTTTAGTATTATATTTTGTTGTTGTTGTTGTTGTTGTTGTTATTATTATTTAATATTAATAATTTTTTTCCAAAAAGAATACACAACAAATTATTTTCTAAGTGTATTTAGATTGAGTGAATCTAAATATAAAAATTAAAAAAAAAGTATTAAATTAAGTGAATCTAAAAAGAAAATAAAAAGGTTATTAAAAATATAGTGTCAAAGACAAAAAAACATATATATATATATGACAACCAAAAAATTCAAAATAAAAGTTTGACAAAATAAACCAAACCAAACACTATAAACTTCTCTGTTTTTTTAAATCTTTCTTCACTAATCTCTAATTTTACACAAATTATTCATAAATTCCTTTCAATTTTTATGTGAATTTAATAATCTAATTAAAAAATGGTGTATACACACAAAAATATAACACTAAACGTCTGCATTATAACTAACTATTTAATTATGAATAATTAACTTTTCATTGTTACCTGTATTATATTGTTGCAAAAGATTTCACATATTACTTTTGTGATATCTTATATACGTCAATATCTACATATATTGACAATGCATGAAAAGTTACATGTATTCATGCATTGTCAATATGTAATGCTATATTACCATTGGATATTTTAATTTTCTAACATGTATTGCTTTAGTAATACAGTTATATTCGCTAGGAAAAAACTATGGAATTGTATATTATTTTCCTTTCAACTTAGGTTCAATACATATATACATACATTTTCATACAAACAAGTGTCCACAACAATCACTTTCAATAACAAATCAAGAATTTGGAAAACACCTCAATCACGACAATAATTGTACTTTTTTTTTCCTTACAGAAAAAATCACATTATTGAGAAAAAGATAGATTTTGAAATTCATAACAATCTTGTTGACACCATAAATAGTAATAATAATATTATTATTATTACTATTATTATTATTGCACGACACGTGGCACTTTCTTAATCAATCAGGAGTTAAGAGAAGTTACAAAGTTAGTGGTCTTGCATATAGAACATGGAAGACAAGGTGGAAGAAGTTAAAGCACATGTGAATAATATGATGGACAAAGTGACTTAGTGGAAGACATGGAGAGATATGTGGCATTGTGGGAATGAAAGTGGAAGAGTGTGTAATTTTAGGTAATTATTAGGTAGTTATTGTTGGAAGTTTTTTTTTTTTTTTCCCCCTCTATAAATAGCCATTGATGGCTACATTTATAGGACCTAGAACCAAATTCAGAAATCAGTCTATTCTACTTTATATCTTTTTCACTTTACTTTCCAGTTCTTTACATTCTAGTCCTTTACTTTCTCGCACTACATCTCAGTTTCTTAGGAGTAGTTCTAAGTTAGTATGTTCATTGCTATAATCCCCTTCGAAGCTGTGGAAGTGTGAAGGTACAAGTAAGGGTGGGTGCAGGTTAATTGCGGCCACGGAACCTCCAATCCGCCATCCGTCCACTAGATTGGCGGATTGGAGAAAATCAATCCGCATCTGTCTGCCAATCCGGCGGATGTGGATTGAGCGGATTGGCGGATGGATGCGAATCGATTTGGCAGTATAAAATTTTATAAATTTCAACTTAATTCAACTTGTGCACTTCATCAAAGAAAAAAAAAAGTATTATAGTCAATGACTTAAAAAAATATTACAATCACTGCATGCGTCATCCAAAGAAAAAAAGTTTGAAACTTTAGAATATTACAATCACTGCATGCCTTATCCGCATATTACAATCTATAACGAATCGAATCAAATTGAATTTTTCCCCTTATTATTATAGTTGTGGTATTGTAGACAATTCTATTTAAATTGGTAAAAAAACAAATTATATTACTTCTTGATTTTGATTCCATAAGGCCCACATGGCAAATTTTTTTTGAGTTTTAATTATTCTTGGGTTTTGTGTAATATATGAGATATAAATTTAATTTATGGGATTTATTTGATTAGTCCATATCATTTTGGTTCATATTTAATTATGTGAATGGTGGGAACCATCTTAAGTCTTTTAAAATTATTTTATACCTTAATTTCAGTTGGAGATTTATTCTAAATTATTAAATTACATTTATTTTGAACTCAATTGATTGAACATTATATATATATATATGAGTGTATGTATATTTATATAGATAGATATTTGAAAAAAAAAAGTATTAAATTGAATCAAGGAAGCAAACCAACGTGGGTGCTGCTCTCACCATTCCTTATTCCTTCTTTCTTCTTCTTTACTTCTTCATTTCTTTTCTCTGTTGTCTCCACTTCTCTCTTGGCTCTCTGTCTGTCGCACTCTCCGACTAAACCACAAAATGCTTGTATTTTGTTTAATCCACAAAAATCCATTAATTTTTTGGCCATAGTTCTTAAGGCTGTTTTGATAAGCATCTTGAGGGGAATGTTTTGACCGGTGGTGATCGAAATCCGACAAAGTCAAAAATTGAGGTTTTTGCTTGTTTCCTCTTCTAGCTTTTGAGGTAGGGATTTTCTAAACATTGTGTATGTGTTTTAGTCTTATTATATGTTATTTTCATAGTGTGATATTTGAAAAGATTAGGGTTTTATTAATGATATATGAAGTGCATGAAAAGGGAAAAGTTCTCAACTTTTTGTTTTTAATCTCTTGTTAGTTGAGTGAGATTTTGTACGACTCATGGATTTTGAGGAATGTTTTTTTTTTTCTTTCTTTCTTTCTTTCATGAGAAATTCCCAAATTTTAGTGAATCCCTAGAAATTTAAAATGCTAAGATTAAGATTTTGGCTAAGTTTGTGAAAAACTTGTAAGGGTTAAAAATATATGTTTATTTGAGCAAATGAGAATTTGAAAGCGGATGTTTAAAGGGATAAGATTGAAGAGAATGTTGTTGGGAACATTGAAAACCATTGAGGTTTCTTTTGAAAATTGTTTAATTTAAAAATATTGAACTTTTGAGAAAGATGAACTTTTTTTATCATGTTGAGGTATCGGGAAATGTTGAAAGAAACTTATGTTATATTTAGTGTTTTGAATATTCTTGGTGAATCCTTGAGTTTGAATAAAAAGGGAAAACTGATGAAATTTATGGAAGAATGTTAATGAGGAGATTGAACATGTGATTGTTACTCCTAGTTGAAATGATTGAAAATATGAGATTATGAGTTATATTTGTCTCTTGAAATTTATATTTGGTATAGAGATAATTGTTTGGGCAACTGTGGAGGGTTATATTGATTATTGTTGAAATTGCATGTGAAGTAGGAAAAATTAAAATATTTGCAAATTCATGCATGTCATTGAACATTACATAATCTTTTGATTTTAATCCTCGCATTGGATTTGAGAAATTGATTTTCAAATTGATTCGTTGACAATATTTGAAATGTGTTATGGGGTAAATACGTTTGGTAAGTTCGGGTAGGGAGTGTAGTTTGGTATTATTTAAGTTGGCCTGAATATTCAGGGTGAAAGACCGAAAACACACGCGGAGGAGGTACCACGTGCCTTCCGACGAGAGACTGGTAAAGTCATGATTGGTAGCGCTTGGTAGGCCTACTTGCACCAGTGTCGTATTTAGCACCCCTTGTTCTATCAAATGGATGATTGAATTGGTTATGCTTTTGAACAAGTGCATGGCATGAGAATTTCAAAATGAGAAAACCTATGATTTTTGGCATTGGCATCCTGTATGCATTGCACCTCATGATATTGTTAAACTACTTGCACTTTATTTAGATTATTTCTGCTGGGCTTTTTGCTCATCCCTTAGTGGAAACCATTTTCAAGTGATTGTGATGTGCCTTTGTCGAAGTGAAGGCAATAAGGAACTTCTAGTGCACAAAGCTCAGTTTCTATTTGTTTTCTTTTTGTAAGCCAAGGGCTATTCGTGTTTGGGTGTGAACACCATTTTTATGTAACCGGGCAAGGCCTTGGAACTTGTAGCCAATAGGGCATTATTTTGTACTTAGCTTGCTTTAAATTTCTATCATCACATGCCATAGATTTATATTTTAGAAATAGTGAATGTATGAATGCATGTGATTTCTTTTATGATTCTTACTAAAAACTCATGAAGAGAAAAGAAAGGGGTTTTGATCCTTACATTAATGAATGCAATATTTATCATTCTCTCTCTCTCATGTTAATGATGGAATAATTGAGAATTAGATCATCTTGAGTTAAATTGGGTTTTTCGAATGTATATATTTTTGGAGCGTTACAACTTGGTATCAGAGCTACCAAGTTTGAATACTTGGGACTCGGGGGAAGTGATTTTTACCATAGTAGGTTCATTTCACTCGTCAGAAATGTTGTATATCTTATGTGTTATATGATAACATGTTTATATGACTATATGAGTATGGGGTTAAACTTCTAAGATGTGATTTGCGTTCATGAGATTCTTAGAAGTTCTTTTAGAAATGCACTTGATCAATGTTATTTCTATTTGGAAGTCTTTGAATGTTTGTGGAATGAACGATTATCTTGGAGGGGTAACTCGTATATGCTCTATGTGACTATGTGCTTATATGGTTTGCCTTATGTGATGCAGATACATGTGTAGGTTTATGTTAATCTATATGCGGCGTGTGAGAACTAGTGTGGAGTACTTACTTCTGAGTTAATTATGTCTCTTATATAAGATGTCAAAACGCGGGAGAGGCCGTAATAGAGGCACTTGAGGTGCCCAGGGTGTTCTCATGCAGGAGGATACCTTTCCCCTAGGAAGAAGGTGTAAGCTAGAGTAATATGGCCGGGATGATTAGTCAAGATGTTGTGGAATTAGCATTGAAGCGTAGATTAACCGATTTGTATGACTGTGGGTGTAACTATGACCTTAAAATACTAGAGATTGTGTTGTGTAGCGACTGGTTTGTTGTTATGAGGAGTTAATTATTTTTCAACTTTATATTAAGTTTGTAGAAGTGGACTAGATGAAAAATCTTAGAAGTAGAGTGAGTTAGAGATTAACCTTGTTGTAATAGTATGGTTTGGTCGTGACATTAGAACACGTAAAACTAGTTCCAAATTTTCTTGGGATAGACGAAGTTGGTTATGGTTGGGTTGTTTCACTTGCTTGGACTACTTGTGAGGTTAGTGATGGGCCTTACGCCAAATATTTTGTATGTGTTTAGGAATAAACGTGGTCTTAGCACAATAGAAATTATAGCGTGTAGTAAGAAATGTGTTTCTTAGAGAGTTTGTTTTATTCTTAATTTTGCTACAAATCCTAAGAGGGCAAATGAGATAAATAATTTTGAAATAGATTGGAATGAGATTAAATTTGATTTGGGTTGCGCCATTTGATGGGATTTTTAGTAGTAACAATATTGACTTGTGAATCGATATTTTAGAATATGTAGGCAAGTTCCGAGTGCCTTCGAGATTGGTGGAGTCCATTGTCTTAGAGTTAGTTGTTGATGTTCTCGAGTGCAATAAATGAGTGTTGAGGGACATGGTGTGATGGATGTTGTGGAGTTGTGTTAGTAGAGGAAATTTTTAAGATTACTTTGTGAGGATATTATAATTCTAAACTAGGTGCTTTAGGATAATTAGTAGGGTGGTAATTTGAGTATTTCCATGGAAATTTATGCTTGACCCATCGAGAGTGATTGATGTTAACTTTTATAGTTACTTTTACGTATGAGTTAGAAATTGTGAAGATGGATGGTATAGGAGAGTATTTTGGGTTAAATTTGGTGTATGTCCTGATGGTGTGGTTCATGTAATAGAAATGGAGATTTTTTTGTATCCCTTGTCCTTTAAATTTGGTGTGTGTCCTGATGGATGGTATTTCATGTTGTTAGTAAGTTGGTCTAATATTACCATTGAGTTCAATTAGAGTGTATTTGACCTTAAGTGGTAAATGTTTTCTTAATTAAAATGTATTTAGTTTTTCCTAATAGAGGATGATTCCTTATTTTAATTTTGTTTCATCGTGTTTTGTGGTGATATTACCTTAGAAGAAGTTATTCAGCAGACCCCTCGTTGGGGGATAAATTGGTATGAAGTACTTTTGTTAGTCTTGGAAATCATTATGGAATGACTATTGTTGACATAGAAATTTTTTTAGAGTGAATGAGTGACATCATAGCTTGTAGTTGTATCTTTTAGAATTTGGGTAAAAGTGAGCTGACTAGAGACTTCAAAGGAGATTTCAAAGTCACTACAACTATGAGTATTTGTTGAGGTAACATTTCGTCTTGAGTTGTGTAGGCCTTTCGTGGTGGATTTGATATGGTCATTGGTGTCATTATTTTGGGACAAGAGCAGTTATGAGGATTAGATTTTATTTTCTTTGCATGTTAGTAGGTTATGGTAGATTACTTCCCGAGTTAAATTGTTTTTCAGTTAGAGCAGATTTCGTAGCGATTGGATTAAAGTGCTGAAAAGATTATTTTTGTTGAAATTTTGAATCAGAAGTGTAAAATTATTTCTTTTGGCAAGGGATGTACATTGAATTTCCTTTGGAGAGATTTTATTATAATTTGAGGTTAATCTATTTATTAACTATTTGGGAATTTTAGAACTGTTTCAATATTAATCTTTATATGTGTTTTATTGTGATTGGTTTTGTATATTTATAGGGTGAGACATAGACTATTCTGTTAACTGGCCTCAAGAGCAATATTAATACTTGTCAATAAGTGAGTTAGTATAGTAAGGGTTGTTCAATTTGGGTTTGTTCTCGTGGGTTATCGAAATATTAGTGTGATGTAGAATCGTGTTGTAACTTTGGAGTTAGTGTCATGGCTTGGGTTTTAAAGAACGAGAGTAGCTTTGAGTTAACTTTTGTTGGGAGTACCTTAGTATTGTCAGAATGTGTATCTAGTCTCGATGAATTCCATGTGGACTCGAAGTGCATTGCGTGAGCATTTGGGTAAATTCTATGTTGGAGTGAAATTGTGTCAGTGGATGTAGACAAGTTTGTGTAAATTGTTAGTCGGTTCGTTGAGTGAAAGAGATAGAGTAGATGGGTAAAAATAATACAAAAATTGCTTGGTTGGGCAATTAAAATTGTGGCTTAGAACTTTCGAGTGGTGTATTCAGTGTGATTGCATTATGCTTCATGAAGGTCGGTGTTTCTTGTTGTTCTAGGAAAAGTAGTTGGGGCTAAGGTGATTTGTGAATTTTTCTGTGTAATAAATTTAGGGAAGAATATGGTTGTACTAGGGGATGAATGGAGGTTCCTATGGGATGAAACATTTTAAGTCATTGTATGTGTTTGCTTTGTTCAAATTAGGTAAGCTAATGCGGATTCGTTTTAATATTGAGATGCGTTAGTTGTTGTGTGACAGTTGCAATTACAAAATATATTATTGAATTGTATCTTTAATAGAAGGATGTTCTCATTGGTTAAGAGTCTTGAGATAATTACTTTGGATTGGTTGCAAATAAATTGTTGCACTAGATTATGGAAAAGATTGTTTGTGGTGAGTCATCTTTACTGGTGTGTAACGTCTGAATATTTTTTTAAGTGCTCTTTAAAATAGTTGGATTCTTCTGTTGTTGTGACCTGTCGAGGTAGTTGTATGGAGTAAGCAAATTTTGTAGGTGTGTTTGAATGTGTTCAGGTGAGATTGCGAGTATGGTTGTATTCCAATTGCGAGTTCAACAAATTTTAATTAACCCTTTATATGTTGCAAGAATCACCTACATTTTTTCCCTTCTATTATAAATTGTTTGTCGAAATCCTAGTACGAGTGGTTTTAAGTTGAGGGGTGGTTTCTATGGAACAATGTATCTTGATATCATGGATAGCTAGTGGGTGTAGAAATTTTCTTTTTGAGTCTATTGAAAATTTGTTACTTATTAGTAAAATAATTTTGCGAATGTAATTAGAATGAGATGTTATCACGATTGTAGGGCCGATTGGATTAGACCGTTTTTCATTCTTGTTTGATTCAAGCTATAAGAAATAGTAGTACCATCAATGAGGAGTTATTGTTGTGTTTATAGCTCTATGACTAAAGTGAGTTTGAGAGTTCGATTTTGGTTACGGTGTCTTTTACTATGGGAGGTAAGAGAGCATTGAATTCTTAAGAGTGAGCTTGTTAAGTGTTTGGGGGTATTGAGGGAATGTTTCAATAAAAAAACGGTTATTGAGAGTTTAAAGCTCAAGTGATTATGTTTAGGAGCAAATCTCATTATTTTTTTTTATCTAGGCGAATTTCGGGGGCGAAATTCCTTAAGGAGGGAAGATTGTAACGAATCGAATCAAATTGAATTTTTGCCCTTATTACTATAGTTGTGGTATTGTAGACCATTCTATTTAAATTGGTAAAAAACAAATTATATTACTTCTTGATTTTGATTCCATAAGGCCTGCATGGCAAATTTTTTTTGAGTTTTAATTTATTCTTGAGTCTTGAGTAATAAATGAGATATAAATTTAATTTATGGGATTTATTTGATTAGTCCATATTATTTTGATTCATATTTAATTATGTGAATGGTGGGAACCACCTTAAGTCTTTTAAAATTATTTTATACCTTAATTTCAGTTGGCGATTTATTCTAAATTATTAAATTACATTCATTTTCAACTCAATTGATTGAAAATTATATATATATATATATATATGACTGTATGTATATCTATATGGATAGATATTTGAAAAAAAGAAAAGAAAAAAGTATTCAATTGAATTAAGGAGGTAGACCCATTTGGGTGCTACTCTCCCCATTCCTTATTCCTTCTTTCTTCTTCTTTACTTCTTCATTTCTTTTCTTTGCTGCCTCCATTTCTCTCTCGGCTCTCTGTCTCTCGCACTCTCTAACCAAACCACAAAATGCTTGTATTTTATTTAATCCACAAAAATCCATTAATTTTTTGGCCATGGTTCTTAAGGCTATTTTGATAAGCATCTCGAGGGGAATGTTTTGACCCGTGGAGAACGAAATCCGACAAAGTCAAAAATTGAGATTTTTGCTTGTTTCATCTTCTAGCTTTTGAGGTAGGGATTTTTTAGACATTGTGTATGTGTTTTAACTTTATTATGTGTTATTTTCATAGTGTGATATTTGAAAAGATTAGGGTTTTATTAATGATATATTAAATGCATGAAAAGGAAAAAGTTCTCCAACTTTTTTTTAAAAAAAATAAAAAATAAAAAATCTCTTGTTGGTTGAGTGAGATTTTGTATGACTCATGGATTTTGAGGAATATATATATATATTCATGAGGAATTCCCAAATTTTAGTGAATCCCTAGAAATTTAAAATGCTAAGATTAAGATTTTGGCTAAGTTTGTGAAAAACTTATAAGGGTTAAAAATATATGTTTATTTGAGCAAATGAGAATTTGAAAGCGGATGTTTAAAGGGATAAGATTGATAAGAATGTTGTTGGGAACATTGAAAACCATTGAGGTTTCTTTTGAAAATTGTTTAATTTGAAAATATTGAACTTTTGAGAAAGATGAAATTTTTTTATCATGTTGAGGTATCAAGAAATGTTGAAAGAAACTTATGTTATATTTAATATTTTGAATATTCTTGGTGAATCCTTGAGTTCGAATAAAAAGGGAAAATTGATGAAATTTATGGAAGAATGTTATGATTCTTGATTAAGTTGGAAATGAGGAGATTGAACATGTGATTGTTACTCCTATGTTGAAATGATTGAAAATATGAGATTATGAGTTATATTTATCTCTTGAAATTTATATTTGGTATAGAGATAATTGTTTGGGCAACAGTGGAGGGTTGTATTGATTATTGTAGAAATTGCATGTGAAGTAGGTAAAATTAAAGTATTTGCAAATTCATGCATGTCATTGAACATTGCATAATCTTTTGATTTTAATCTTCGCATTGGATTTGAGAAATTGATTTTCAAATTGATTCATTGACAATATTTGAAATGTGTTGAGTTATGGGGTAAAAACGTTTAGTAAGTCCGGGTAAGGGGTGTAGTTTGGTATTATTTGAGTTGGCCTGAGTGTCTAGGGTGAAAGATTGAAAACACGCGCGAAGGAGGTACCGCATGCCTTTCAGTGAGAGACCGGTAAAGTGGTGATTGGTAGTGCTTGATAGGCCTACTTGCAGACACCAGCCAAGGGATTACCAGTGTTGTATTTAGCGCTCCTTGTTCTATCAAATGGATGATTGAATTGGTTATGCTTTTGAACAAGTACATGGCATGGGAATTTCAAAATGAGAAAACCTATGATTTTTGGCATTGGCATCTCATATGCATTGCACCTCATGATATTATTAAATTGTTTGCACTTTATTTAGATTATTTCTGCTGGGCTTTATGCTCATCCCTTAATGGAAACCATTTTCAAGTGATTGCGATGTGCCTTTGTCGAAGTGAAGGCAAGGAGGAACTTTTAGAGCACGAAGCTCGGTTTCTATTTGTTTTCTTTTTGTAAGCCAAGGGCTATTCGTGTTTGAGCGTGAACACCATTTTTGTCTAACCAGGAAAAGCCTTGCAACTTGTAGCCAATAGGGCATTATTTTGTACTTAGCTTGCTTTAAATTTCTATCATCACATTTCATAGATTTATAGTTTAGAAATAGTAAATGTATGAATGCATGTGATTTCTTTTATGATTCTTCCTAGAAAGTCATGAAGAGAAAAAAAGGGGTTTTGGTCCTTACATTAATGAATGCAATATTTATCATTCTCTCTCTCATGTTAATGATGGAATAATTGAGAATTAGATTATCTTGAGTTAAATTGGGTTTTTCGGATGTATATATTTTACAGCATTACACAATCACAGCATGCCTCATCTACATAAAGTATTACAATATGTGATTCTTAAAATATAAAAACAATTCAAACCACTAAAATCCTGAACAAAGCAGTAGTAGAGATTGTATGCCTCTGTATTATTACATTTATATCTATTTTTGAAAACAAAAACCAACCAGTATATATCATCTTTTTTATTTATTATTTTTATAGTTAGATTTAAAAACCAAAAAAATAGATAAATAATACATTTATGTTTTTCAATTCAAAAATTATATTCATGTTGAAAACACTTTTTCAACAGAATATTTAAACTCTTTTTCAATTGAAAACACAAATAGAATATCTAAGCAAATTGAAAACACAAAGTTTTACAAATTATTAGGAGTGTTCGCGGTTTGGCAGTTCAGTTGTGGCTAAGGAATTTCAAATCTGCCATCCATTCAAAACTAGGCGGATTGGAAAAAATCAATCCGCAACCGTCTGCTCGTCATGACACATTTGTCCAAAATGCGGTGGATCGGTTCAGTTCGGTCAGTTTGGGTGGATTGGTATATCCGTTGCTCACCCCTAGGTACAATTGTAAACACTTGTTTACTTAATGAAATTTATTTTCTGACACTGTACTCTCCCTCCTTATTTTACTATTGTGATTAGTTCTTCTAAATTTTTTTCCTAAAACAAGCAGCCAGTAAAAGTCTTCTTCATTGAAGCTAAAAGAACTTCGAAGCAATCATCTGGTTAATTGGTTGACATTTATTATATTTGTAAGGAGTTATTGATCCTTGCTAGCACGCTCTAATTATATTTTTAACCTTCGAAAGCCAAAAAACAGCCACCAAGTCTTGGTTATATTAGTGCAGGGGGTAATGTTGGCCATATATTTTGTATCAGCCAGCCACAACCTGATACATAGTCCATCAGGGGTAGTTTGGTGAATTAGTGAAGGTCTTTACTTGTCAAAGGACACGTGGCAAATTTATCAATGGCAATAGATCTGCGAAGTACTAGAACAATCAAGATGAGCAAGGTGACACAACCAAACGATTGCTGAAATTTTAAATTCAAATTTTTTAGGGAAGCCCAACTGCAAAAGTGACTAAGTGGAGGCAAACTGCTTAGACCCATATCTAATGGTCGTGGAGGTTACTTCGACAGTTGCCATCCACTTCGACGATTATCAGCCACTTCAAAGGTTATCACTAGAGCATATAAATAAAGGAGAAAGCCGATAATGAAGGGACCCAGAACCAGATTCAGAAACCAGTCTATTCTATTTTACATCTTTTTCAGTTCTTTACTTTTTAGTTATTTACTTTCCAATTCTTTACCTTCCAGTCCTTTACTTTCCTACACTGCATTTCAGTTTCTTAAGAGTAGTTCTAAGTTAGTCTGTTCATTGCTATAATCCCATTCGAAAATGTGAAAGTGTGAAGGTACAATTGTAAACACTTGTTTACATAATGAAATTTATTTCCTGACACTGTTCTCTCCCTCCTTCTTTTACTATTGAGATGAGTTCTTCTAAATTTTCTCCTAAAACAAGCCACCAGTAAAAGTCCTCTTTATTGAGGTTAAAAAAACTTCGAAGCAATTGTTTGGTTAATTAGTTGGCATTTATTATTTCTGTAAGGACTTATTGATCGTTACTGGCATGCTCTAATTATATTTTTAACCTTTGAAAACCCAAAAAAACCGACATATATTAGTGGAAGTGCGAAGGTACAATTGTAAACACTTGTTTACTTAATGAAATTTATTTTCTGATACTATTCTCTCCCTCATTCTTTTACTATGGTGATTAGTTCTTCGGAATTTTCTTCTACAACAAGCCACCAGTAAAAGTCCTTTTCATTGAGGCTAAAAGAACTTCGAAGCAATCGTCTGCTTAATTGGTTGGCATTTATTATTTTTGTAAGGACTTATTGATCCTTGCTGGCACGCTCTAATTACATTTTTAACCTTCGAAAGCCAAAAAAAGCGAACATATATTTTTTGGCACACCTAGTGGGACTATCATTATAATGGCTAGACGAAGATGACAAGGAGAAAATGAGTGCTTTGAAGAAGGCATAGAAGAAGAAATGACAGATGAATTGGATTTTGCCATTCAAATTTATCAATATGAAATATATTGGTGTGAAAGAAAAATTTTGGATCTTCAAGAAGAGATCCATTTTCTTGATGAAGAAAATTTTCAAGTTGTTACTTCATTATCATATTATTTGGTAGAAGAAAAATACACCATTTAATTGGAGTAATTCATCAACTTGATATAGAAATTTGCCATAGAGACATGAGTTATCATCCCTTCTTGTCAAGTCTTTAATGACTGAATTTTGTCGGGTTTTTAACGTTTTCAAATTTTTTATGACCAAAATTGGTGAAAAAATAACTTCATCGTGGCTCGGGAAGTTCAAGAGCCCGTTTTTATATGAAATTAACATAACAAAAGAGTATGTTCTTGAGTCAAACATGGCTAAGAATGGTGTTCCATATATGACTCGGGGGGTTCATAAATCCATTTGTAGAGAGTCAAATCATGAAAAGCTTGTTAGGGAGCATATTTTTAAACCAAGTTTGGTTAAAAATGATGAGCAACCCACGATTAATGGATTAAATTTTTTTGATGATGTGGAAAATATCAAAATATTTGAATTTTCAAAACCACCTTATACCAATATCTTCGTTGTTCAAAATTCATTTCGGATTTGTGGTTCACATCAAAATTTAATTTTGATGAAATGGTTAACAAAATATCAAAGTCTAGAAAATATATTTGTTGAGGTTTTTCCTACATTTTCACAATGGGAAACATGGAAATGACCAATAATAATGGTCCTGGCTATTTTCATGGTTATATGTGAAATAGTGGCCAATACAAATTTACAGTCGGCCAAGGAAGAAGAAGCTCTATAGAAAACACAATGAGTTCACATATTTGTTATTTTCTACCATGCAATGTGAAAACCATCATTCTTGACCAAAAACTAGTCTTTGCTATGTATTAGACATGACGTTTTTATACTCCAGATTGTCTTCAAAGTGGATATGTAAACAACTATCATTTTGGCTTTGTTGTTGGTTAACGTATGTGCTTCGAAAGCCTTTTTTGCCATTATTTTTTAGCTTCGAAGCACTTTATCTTGCATCAACAACAGTTTTGAAGGAAAAAAATGGTGGTTGTGAACCTTCAAAGCTTTGTCAAGTATTTCCAATGATGTAATTAGTTCTTTGTTGGCACCTTCAACCTTCGAAGGATAACTTTGGCCCTCTAGTAATAATACCTTTAGAGGATGGCTTTCATCCTTTGAATTATGACTCTTCAAGAATTCAAGACATCTCATAATTTTTTGCCATGATGTTGGCTATTGTCAAGTGAGACATTTGCTACTTTTACATTGCGGTAAAATTCGAATCATTTTGGAGTGGCTTCTAAGCATTCTGAATTTGCTTCGAAGTAGCTCCAAGGAGGTTTTAATATATCCTTCTTTATAATGAACCTTCTAGTAAGCTTCAAAGGGTGTCAGAGAAGCTTTGAAGGATTCCGAAAGAGCTTCGAAAAGGTTTTTTTATAATGAACATAGTGGTGTTGCCATGTCATTGAAGTATTAGCCATGATTTTTGGACACCATACACAGTGAGTGCATGCATCATTGATTACAAATTGGTGTCTCATGTTGAAATTTTGAACTTGCCACCTAAGAAAGTACAAAGCTTGTACTTATGACTTATACCAAACATGATTGGTATGTATTGTGTCCAAATCAAATTGGTGCTTCTTGATTCAAATTGATCACTTTGTTGCACTCATATTGAATTCGAAGCATATGCCTTTAGTGTAGTGTCCCTTTGAAGCACTTCATTGGTGTTGTTGTGGTATTCAAAGCACTTTATTACTTATATTAGTTTTGTGCTAGGTTCAACTCTTCAAAAATTCAAATAAACATCATTTTTAAGGAGCCGTGAGGGGTAATGTTGACACCATAAATATTATTATTATTATTATTGTTGTTGTTGTTGTTGTTGTTGTTGTTGTTGTTGTTGTTGTTGTTGTTGTTGTAGGACACGTGGCACTTTCGTGATCAATCAAGAGTTAAGAGAAGTTACAAAGTTAGTGGTCTTGCATGGTGGAACGTGGAAGATAAGGTGGAAGAAGTTCAAGCACATGTCAAGAATATGATGGACAAAGTGACTTAGTGGAAGAAATGAAGGGATATGTAGCAGTGTGGGAATGAAGGTGGAAGAGTGGATAGTTTTAGATGGTTATTGAGTAGTTATTGCTGGAAGTTTTTTTTCCCTATAAATAGCCATTAATGGCTACATTTACAGGACCCAAAACCAGATCCAGAAACCAGTCTATTCTACTTTACATTTTTTTTAGATTTACTTTCAAGTTCTTTATCGTCTAGCCCTTTACTTTCCCGCATTGCATTTCAGTTTCTTAGGATTAGTTCTAAGTTAGTCTATTAATTATTGTAATTCCCTTCGAAGTTGTGGAAATGAGAAGGTACAATTGTAAACACTTGTTTACTTAATGAAATTTATTTTTTGACACAATTTTCTCCTTCATTCTTTTACTATTGTGATTAATTCTTCTGAATTTTCTTTTAAAACAAGCCACCAGTAAAAGTCCTCTTCATTGAGGCTAAAAGAACTTCGAAGCAATCGTCTGGTTAATTAATTGACATTTATTATTTCTGTAAGGAGTTATTGATCCTTGCTGGCACACTCTAATTATGTTTTTAACCTTCAAAAGTAAAAAAAAAAAAAAAAAAAAAAAAAAAAAAAAAAAGCCAACAAATATGATATCACCTCAAACTCTTACTCAACAAAATATTTTTATTACAATGAGTTATAATGGTGAGTAAGAAGAAAAACAAGAAGATGGTAAAACAAAAACTACAGAAGATCTATTGTAACATGCTCTCTAAGCAATGTTAGACGAGCTGAAGAAGGAATTGTCCTATTGGTTATGAAGTTCAAGAAAAACAATGTACCTCATGCATGCATTTTAGTCAAATTACAAGGAAAAAAAATCTAATGATGCCCAAATATTATCGCATCAACTCAATGATATAGAAAGTAAGTATGTCAAATAAAAAGTTTTGATTAATTTTTGTTATATATTGATTACTTACAGATGGAATAATAAATTATGTAACTTGACAATTTCATGAAAGTGGCCCTGCAAACATTTATAAGCATAGATCTATAAATATCATGAAAACAATTATGAAATTCCTATATAAATCGAAATATTAAGCTACAATATCATTCCATTTTCTTATAAAAAATATTTAAAAAAAAAAACTATTCCACATTTTCTACATAAATGAAAATATACTACTGATTAATGTTATATTTTTCATCATACAAGATATCTGTAGCATAGAAATGAAACTCAACGACTCTTGATGTATAAAAATATATTACATATTAATATTAATGCATTCTTACACCAATTGTATGTAAATAATATGCAATAGTTGGTGAGAGGGTAATTTATATTAATAAATTGGGCCGAGCTAGGAGTTGGGCCGAGATAAGCCCAATTCGAAAGAGAAGTAGAATTACTCCGGTCCAAAAGAGAAGTAGAATTACTCCGGTCCAAAAGAGAAGTGAGGTGACTCCGGTCCCAGAGGGAAGTAGAGTTACTCCGGTCCGAGTGGGGTAGACCGGTCTTAATAAGATGCCTTGATGTTAGTCCGGTCATAGCCATGGTGGTTAGCCCGGCCGAAGTAAGGTCTAGTTGGTATACTCCGGTTGAGAATGTATTATATATAGCTCGGTCTTAAGCGGTTACTTCGGTCGGAGCATGTGTAAAACCGAGGTAAACCATGGTTCTGAAAGTAGTTCGCCTTAACTCCCTTATGGATAGCTCGGTCTTAGCATGGGAAAGCCGAGGTAAGGGAGAGTATAGTAAGGGCCGAACTAACAGGTACTCCGGTCGTTTGGAGTTCGGCCATAGAAGGACCATCTCACTTGGTTTAAGCAGTGAGGGGGGTGTTGGAGGATAAGCATTATCTTCCAGGAATTTGAATCCTAGGAGGACTCTACATGGAGGAGTTAGAGTCCTACTAGGATTGTGCCACTCGAAACCTATATAAGCTCACCAATATCACCTATGAAGAGGTAATGCAATTTTTGCTTCCTGACTACATTGAGCTTTTGCCTATTTGTCTTGCTTACTGACTTAGGCATCGGAGGGGTTTTCCGGCACACACCCGCCGGCCAGCTTAAGTTTGAGTTTTCAGGTGATAGAACGACGACGTGCAGAAGAACACAGGCTTGATCAACAGGATTATACGTGAAGGTGAATCTCTTTCCCGTACAATTGGCGCCGTCTGTGGGAAGAACAGACAAGAACAACCTCTTGATCAAGTGTTTTTCTCTCAAAATTCGATGGCCAACAATGAAGAACTGCCGCAGTCCGCCATTGACGGACAAACTCCAGACGGAGGTGCAAGGCGCGAAGGCCTACCTTTGGTCCCTCCCATGGCGAACCTGGAACCACAAAGGCAAAATTCCAGGAGGGATGCAAGGGGACGAAGGAGGAATAGCAGCCCTCATCTCTCTCATTCGCAAAGCCCAGAAAGGCAAAGGCGCAGGGTTGATCCTCAGGCCTTGGAGGATCGCGTCAAAGCACAAGACGAGTTGATACGGCGGATGGCGGCAGACATGGAATCTCTCAAACGCCAGGTGAAAGGAAAAGAAGTGGCGACAGGAGAGGGGCGCACAAACAAGACGCCCCCTCGCCACTCAGAGGGTCGTAGTAGGAATTCAACACCCTCCCAGGCAGAAGAGAGAAGCCTCAGGACAGGCGATACGCGATCAAGATCTTCCAGAACTCGTCACTCCAGGTCTGAGAGGGCGAGATCTGAAAGGTCTTACACGGAAGGAAGCACATACTGGCCTTCGCATACGCACCAAACAAGGTCCAGACAAACGGAGTTACCCAGGTCATCCGACCTACGAACCGTGCTAGAAGAAAAGGCACGACGCAGGGAGGATGCCAGGGCGCGTGATCCTCATAGAGTTTCGGCCTTACAGCGGTTGGCTCCTCGGACGCATGGAAGCGTCGAGGTTGGAATGCCACAACCGCGCCCAGCCTACGAACCAACGGACAAAGTATTGGCAAGGCTGCAGACCTCACCGTTCGTCCCAGCAATTGAGAACGCGCCTTTACCGTCAGGCTTTCTACAGCCGAAGTTCACTACATACGAGGGGAAGACGGACCCCTACTTGCACTTAAGCCACTTCCGCCAGGTCATGGCTGTATACCGGCGGAACGAGGCCTTAATGTGCATCTTGTTTCCCTCAAGCCTTGGTGACCTTGGCTTGACTTGGTTTGAGAAACTCCCGGAGGGCAGCATAGCCTCTTGGGCGCAATTGGCAGAAGCATTTGTCACAAGATTCAGAACAAACACTAAGACTCCGGTGGAGATCGACCAGCTACTCTCCATCGACATGGGCGAAAAAGAGACCCTGAGGTCTTATAACAGCCGTTATTGGGAGACATTCAACCAGATTAGGGACTGCCCAACCAATCTCGCCATTGCGCAATACAAGAGAGGACTCCCAGTTGGGAACAGACTGAGGGATTCTATCACCATGACGCCACCTCTTACCATGGAAGCCCTGATGGAAAGAGTGCATCAGCACATCAGGGTGGAAGAGGATGGCGCCCGTGCCAAAGCAAAGTCTGGCACGACCGCAGCGCCAGAAAAGAAGGCCTCAGCAAAGGTCAATGCGGTAAATCGGCCGAACAAAAATGGGCGTGGAAGACGCGACAACGAAGAAGACCGAGACGAGAGATGGTTGAGAGTCCGCACTGCCATCACCACGGTCTTCAAGAAGCCGATCTACCGAATACTTAGCGAAATTCGAGACGAACCTTTCGTCAAGTGGCCAGCCAAGCTAGGCGAGGCACAGAAGGACTATGACGACAGATCACGGTGCACCTTCCACAAAGAAAAGGGGCACCGAACTGAGAACTGCACCCCGTTGAGGCAGCATTTGGAGGAGTTGGTGGCGGCAGGCCACTTAGACAAATACATTGAAGGAGGGGCACAGCCAGCCCCCCAGGACCGTAATAACCCCAACGGAATGCCAATCGACGCTCCACCTCAAGGCATTATCAATGTGATACATGGAGTTTTCGAACCTGAGCGTGTATGTGAGCTCAGAGGTTCGATCAAGAAGGCTGAGCACTTAAGGGAAGTACTAAGTGCCCAACCTGTCGTCAAGAAGGGGAGGACAGAGGCCACAAATGTTATGTCTTTTTCGGATAAAGACTTGGACAGAATATATTGCCCCCACAATGATGCCCTGGTCGTCACTCTCCGAGTCAAGGATTTTGACGTCAAGCGGATTCTGATTGACCAGGGTAGTTCGTGCGAAATCATGTATTATGAGACGTTCAAACAATTGAAGTTGCAAGATAAAGATTTAGCACCTGCAGTGTCACCTTTGATTGGATTTAACTCGATGCCAGAATGGCCAGTTGGCAAGATCATCCTTCCAGTCAGAGCAGGGAGTGTGACGAAGCAAGTAGAGTTCTGGGTGTTAAAGGTCCCATCCACCTATAACATCATCCTGGGCAGAACATGGCTGCACGCCATGCGCTCGGTGGCGTCATCCTACCACCAAGTGATGCGGTTCCCAAACGACACCGGAGTAATAGAAGAAGTCTATGGAGACCAAATCATGTCCAAGCAATGTTTTGTCACGGTGAATGGAAGCCGCGCTGCAAAGGGGTATGTTCATTCGGTGGAAGAACCGGAGAGTAATGAACTATTCGCAGACGTCGGCAAAGCAGCAAGCCAGAAAGCAGTGGAAGACTTGGTGGAAGTCAGAATAGATGAAAAGAACCCGGATAAGTTCTTTCTGCTTGGTTCATCGTTGTCCGGCGCTGAGAGGTTAGAGGTCTTGGAATTTTTGACCTCTAACATCGAAGTGTTTGCCTGGACTCCATACGACATGCCAGGCATTGATCCCAACTTCATCTGCCACCAACTCAATGTCCACCCATCAGCCAGGCCAATCATTCAGCGCACCCGCAGATCGGCACTCCACCACGCCGAGATAGTGGCGGAAGAAGTGGGAAACTTGTTGGAAGCAGGGGCAATCAGAGAGGTGCACTACCCCAGATGGATCTCCAACACAGTCGTCGTGCCAAAGAAGAATGGCAAGTGGCGCGTCTGCGTCGACTATAAAACTGTCAACAAAGCATGCCCTAAAGATAGCTTTCCTCTACCACGGATTGATCAACTGGTAGACCTGACGGCAGGGCACAACCGACTAAGCTTCTTGGATGCATACAGAGGCTACCACCAGATCGCAATGCATGAACCGGACCAGGAGGTCACATCTTTCACCACACCAAGAGGACTCTACTGCTACAAGGTCATGCCCTTTGGCCTAAAGAACGCATGGGGCGACATTCCAGAGAATGGTTACCAAGATGTTTGAGCCGTTGTTAGGCAAAACAATGGAGGCTTACATCGATGATATGGTGGTCAAGAGCAAGGATGAGAATGACCACCTGAAGGACCTAAGTGAGATGTTTGAGATCCTGAAGAAGCATAAGTTACGCCTCAACGCGTCGAAGTGTGCTTTCGGGGTAGGATCAGGCAAATTCTTAGGCTTCTTGGTGACCAACCGAGGTATAGAAGCAGACCCTTCTCAGATCAAGGCAATACAGGATCTGGAGAGACCAAACTCAGTGAAAGAAGTGCAGCATCTCACCGGAATGGCAGCCGCGCTCAATCGGTTCATTAGCCGATCGTCAGATAGGCTACGACCCTTTTTTCATGCACTCAAGGCCAAGTTTGAGTGGGACGAAGAATGCGACCGAGCTCTGGAAAGCTTGAAGGAATACATGTCTTCTCCACCACTACTTGTAACACCAATTCCTGGAGAAGAACTCTTCTTATATCTGGCAGTGTCGCAGCACGCAGTCAGCGCGGTGTTGGTTCGTGCAGAAGGAGTCCAACATCTGCCCATCTACTATGTTAGCAAGACACTGCTGGGCGCTGAAACAAGGTACTTGCCACTGGAGAAACTGGCATTAGCCTTGATGATGGCCTCAAGAAAGTTGTCGCACTACTTTCACGCCCACACTGTAGTTGTCCTTACAGCCTTCCCACTAAAGGCTTTGTTTGAAAGGGCGAATTTCTCTGGGAGAATTCTGAAGTGGGCAGTAGAGTTGGGACAATACGACATCAAGTTCCAACCTAGAACCGCAATAAAAGCTCAAGCGTTGGCGGATTTTGTCACAGAATTCACTCCTGGGAGTCATCATATCTGCCCAGTCGACCTGACTGACTCAACCGAACTAGGGACAGAAGTTGACGTCGGAATAACGCAACCCCTGGTATTGGTTACTCAGCCAAGTCCTAAGGCAGACCGGAGTAATACAAACAAGGAAGAAGTAAACCATGCTATACCAAGTCCAGACTCGCCAACGAAGAAAAACTTGGTGCAACAAGATGACAAGGGGCAGGCAGCAGGCCTGGACTTAGACGGAGAAATCAACAGCATGGAAGATCCCAAGGCATCATCCGATCCCTCTACTTGTTGGAAGTTGTTCGTTGGGGAGATGTGGAAGCTCTTTGTGGATGGAGCATCCAATCGACATGGAGCAGGACTTGGCATAGTCCTCATCTCTCCAGACGGCCTGGTAGTGGAGCAGGCAATCAACCTTGGCTTCCCAGCATCAAACAATGAAGCGGAGTACGAAGCGCTTCTTGCAGGACTCAAGTCAGCAGCCTACATGAAGGCCACCGAACTCATGGTCTACAGCGACTCACAGTTGGTGGTAAATCAAATTTCTGGCGATTACGAAGCAAAGGATGACAGAATGGCTAAGTACCAAGAGCTAGTCAGAACCGAGATCAAGAAGTTCGAAGTGGTGAGGATAGAACAGATTGGCAGGGAGGAGAACAGCAGAGCAGACGAACTAGCAGGTTTCGCTTCAATGGCGGATACCTCCATCCCACATCCTCTGTTGATCGACTATCTGCCTAGACCAAGTATTGAAGACCCAGAAGCAGGAGAAGTATGCTGCGCCGATCTAGGTCCTTCTTGGATGGATCCTATCATCTTGTTCCTGAAAGACGGCACCTTACCAGAAGATAAGAAAGAAGCCAACAGAATAAGAGCAAAGTCGCAGCGATTCTGGCTCTCCCCATCCCTGGTGTTGTACAAAAAGTCATTCTCAGGACCTTACTTAAAGTGTGTGCACCCCAGCAAAGTGGAAGCATTCCTGTTCGAAATACATGAGGGTGTATGCGGCAGCCATCAAGGAGGACGATCATTGGCATACCGAGCTATTTCACAAGGATATTGGTGGCCGTACATGCAAGCGGATTCAGAGAAGTACGTCAAGAAATGTGAAAAGTGCCAGAAGTTTGCGCATCAAATACACCAACCTGCCAGAGAACTTCTACCTCTCACTAGTCCATGGCCTTTCGCAATGTGGGGCTTAGACATAGTGGGACCACTCCCAACAGCACCAAGCAACAGGAAGTTCTTTCTTGCGGCAACAGACTACTTCACAAAGTGGGTGGAAGCAGAAGCCTTGGCGTCAATCAAGGAAAAAGATGTGAAGAAGTTTGTTTGGCAGAACATCATCACTCGCTTCGGCATACCAAAAGCACTGATCTCAGACAACGGCACACAGTTTGACGGCAGAATTTTCAGAGGCTTTTGTGAGGAGTACAAGATAGAATTCTACAATTCCACACCGGCGTATCCCCAAGCGAATGGACAAGCAGAAGCTTCAAACAAGGTAGTCTTGGATGGACTGAAGAAAAGACTAGAGAAAGCTAAAGGCAGATGGGCAGAAGAACTCCCTCATGTTTTATGGGCTTACCGCACTACACCTCGGCGGTCAACAGGAGAGACCCCATTCTCCTTAGCTTATGGCATGGAAGCAGTCATCCCATTAGAAGTTGGCCTCCCCACAATTCGGAGTGAAAACTTTGATCCAGACTTAAACGCCGAAGCAATAGCATTGGAACTTGATCTTGCGGAAGAAAGAAGAGACAGAGCTTTGGTTCACATCGCCTCCTACCAACAAGAGTTGTCTAGAAAGTATAACAAAACAGTGCATCCAAGACAGTTCAAGATCGGCGATTGGGTACTTCGCAAAGTGATGGGAAACACCCTGGTTCCAGGAGATGGCAAGTTGGGACCAAATTGGGAAGGACCTTACAAAGTGGTCGGCTTAGCAGGCAAAGGGGCATACCACTTGGAAGATAAGGAAGGCAAAGCAATCCCAAGGCCATGGAACACTGCCAATCTGAAATTGTTTTATTTTTAGTTTTTTTTTTCTCTCTCCCAAGAATGTGTAAGTTTTTTCCTCTCTCAATAAAACAAGTCGATTCTTTTCAGCATGGTTGTTTTTTCTATAAAAGATAGTTTTGACGAAGTGTAAACTATATTCTAAGTTGACTGGAAAAACCAACTTAGAGGTTGGCTGGATTAAACCAACACCCTTCCTAAGCCCAGGATAAGGATCCAGGCTGCAGGACGTTTGGCTGGAATAACCAAACACTTTATTCTAAGTTGGCTGGAAAAACCAACTTAGAAGTTGGCTGGATTAAACCAACACTCTGTACTCTTCAGCCGAAGTATGGGTATGGTTGAAGAGTGGTTGGCTGGATTAAACCAACACTTTGTACTCTTCAGCCGAAGTAATTTATATCGGCTGAAGAGTGGTTGGCTGGATTAAACCAACACTTTGTACTCTTCAGCCGAAGTACGTTATATCGGCTGAAGAGTGGTTGGCTGGATTAAACCAACACTCTGTACTCTTTAGCCGAAGTATGGGTATGGCTGAAGAGTGGTTGGCTGGATTAAACCAACACTTTGTACTCTTCAGCCGAAGTAAGTTATATCGGCTGAAGAGTGGTTGGCTGGATTAAACCAACACTTTGTACTCCTCAGCCGAAGTACGTTATATCGGCTGAAGAGTGGTTGGCTGGATTAAACCAACACTCTGTACTCTTCAGCCGAAGTAAGTTATATCGGCTGAAGAGTGGTTGGCTGGATTAAACCAACACTCTGTACTCTTCAGCCGAAGTAAGTCATATCGGCTGAAGAGTGGTTGGCTGGATTAAACCAACACTTCGTACTCTTCAGCCGAAGTAAGTCATATCGGCTGAAGAGTGGTTGGCTGGATTAAACCAACACTTTGTACTCTTCAGCCGAAGTAAGTCATATCGGCTGAAGAGTGGTTGGCTGGATTACACCAACACTTTGTACTCTTCAGCCGAAGTAAGTTATCTCGGCTGAAGAGTGGTTGGCTAATAAGTTAGATAACTGGAACCGAGATCAGAGTTTGCAAATAAACACATGGAAACTTCACTACATGTACAGGCATACATACAGAACCGAGATAAGAGTTGGAAGATATTTTCATTACAGTCAAAGCCAAGTACAAGCAGAAGGGCCGAAGCCCGGTTACAAAAGTTCAGAAATACAAGAAAGAAAAAAAAAAAAAAAAAAAGTTCAAACAAACAGATCATCTATCTCGGCGTCCAGATCGGTCCCAAGGTCAGCACGTACTCCGGTGCCTGTAGTTAGAGTAGTCTCGGTTGGGAGTTCAGGCGCCGTATTTTCAATCATGGGCTCTGACCGAACTGACTGATCGCCAGCTTGCTCTTGTATAGCCGGAGTCTCTGCTGCCTCTTCGTCATCATCATCATCATCAGACGAACCGAGGAATTGTTTTTGGAGTTCATCAGCATATTCTTGCAGTGAGGCCGGAATAAAGTGCTCAGGAGCGTCGTAGACCTCGGTTTCAGGTCCACAACCGACCTTCTCCACTGCACCTCTCCAGCCGCACTTGAAGAACAGCTTTTTCGCTGCTTCGCACTGCAGAGAGTAGCCAGCCTCGGCTTCCTTGAAACCTTCTTTGGAAGCGTCCTCAGCCTTCTGCTTCAGCTCAGATATTTCGGCGTTCTTCTTGTTCTCAAGCTCCACTATCTCCCACAAATATTGGTCTTTCACTTCGGTCACGGCGCGCTGTTTGTCATTTTCGGCCGAGGTGACCAGTCCGGTCAGGCGAGCTACTTCGGCCTCCAGTTCGGCCGACCTTTGTTTGGACAACGCCAGCTCGGCCGCCCTGGCTTCGGCGTCCCTTATGGCGTGCCTCGTTGTTTTGCGAAGTTCCATTATTTGCCCATGAGCAATGGTGTTCTTCTGAATGGCCTGCAAAAGAAGAGTTCCTCGTCAGCCGAGCTAAGAGTTGGGAAAAATTAGACTGATCAAAGAAAAAACAGTACTGCTTACCAAAATCATGGACTTGGTGGACGACCGGATGGCTTTCAGCTCGGTATTTAGCTGTTTGTTGTGATGCTCCATGTCTTTGGGAAGACAAACACCCCGCGCCAGGTTGAAGGCTAGTAGGTGATCCTTGTCAGCAACAACGGAGTCACCTTCGTCGATATCTCGGTTGTTGAAGACGAAGGGTGGAGCCCATTTGTTGATTGGCGTAGCTCGGTCAGAAGATTCCGGTTGTGAGTTGAGTCCGGGGCTCAGTGGAAGGATGGGATCAACCTCATCGACCAAACGCTGCTCGGTCTCAGTAGCCCGGGCGCGCTTAGCTCGGCGTGAGGAGGATGGCTGTTGTGAGGGAAGAGCTACCACGGCTTCGGTGGTTTGTTGGGTCGGTGGCACTTCGGCACTTGTGGTTGCGGTGAGCATGGCCCTCATCCTGTTCTTCTTCGCCATCTCTTGTTCGGCTGTTAGTGGCACGAGGACAATTTCTGGCAAGGATGGGTCCGGTTCTGGTGGGTCTTCAAGAAGAAAGTCGGTCACCCTGGCTTTTCGGCGACCGGAGTAACGGTAAGTCGGTTCGAAGTCAAGGAGCTTAGCCCAACTTCTTTCCCGAACTCGTAGTGCGGCGCATAAAAGACCGAGGTTGGGGTAGTTGTAGTTCGAGAGGAGATGAGCTTTATCTGCAAAAAGGGAACAAGTGTTAGTTCGGTTCAGAGTAGACAGTCGGAGTAAAGAAGAGAAAAAATATGAAATACAACCGAAGTATGTATACCGGGCTCTCCGAATTTCCAGTTTATTCTCCAGCCAGGAATCTGGGCTTGAAGGTCTTCAAAATTCCCAGAGACCCAGAAGAAGTCGTCATCATTCAAGTCTTTGTCCGGCGTGTGTTTGATTATTTTTTCTCGGCCACGGCGTATTCTCAAGTAATAGCACCAGCCTTCATTCTTGGATCCTAATGAGTATTGGTGGAATATTTCGGCTAAGCCTAGGTTTAGACCGGTTTGACGGTTCAGGGCGTCTATGCCCATTATTATACGGTAAGTGTTGGTGGACAGTTGGGTTGGGCAAAGTCTGGTTTGCCTAAGAAATTCGCAGATTAAGGGCTGGACTGGGAATCGTAGTCCGGTCTCTTTTATTGACTGAATGGTGAAAGGGACAAAACCCTCGTTATTCCATGGGTCTACACCTCGGTCGGCTAGGGTAAGGTGTACATCATCTGGTATATGGTGGTCCTGGCGGAATTCGGCCAAACCGCCTGGGGTTTCTACTAAAAATCTGTACTTCCCCATCTAATTGTATAAGTTAAGTATAATTTACTTCGGTCTGGATAGTGTGCTCAGTAGCTCGGTTGAGCGCAAAGTGGAGTGCCTGGGCAACCTAAGTCTGCAAAGTGGAAAACAAAAGGTGTTAAGCACAGACCTTTGGACCGTGCTGCAAAAGCAAAAACGAAACGAAGAAAGGGAGTGTCACTTCGGCTACACAAGGTGCTACAGAATCTATCTCGGTTTGAGCAAGGTGTGTTATCTCGGTTCGGCAGATTAGCTCGGTTCTACTTGGGGTTTTGTCATTCCGGTTAAGCATCAAGGGGCAGCTTTCTAAGTCCGGTTTCGGAACTGAGAAAGCTGGCTTAGCCCCAAGGCTTAGCTCGGTTGCAAAAACTAGAGTTTCTACTTCGGTGAATCTTTATTTCGGCTAAAGGTGAATCATGTGGTGGCCTATTGAATCTACTGAGATATGTACAAGTTCTAGTTCGGTTCCAGTTCGCCTAAAGCTTTATATAAGCAAAAACAGTATTCAAGTTCGATTGGGACATGTTTAAAGATCAGAACTACGATCTACAGTTTGCATTATGATATTCAAAGTGTTCTTGTGGAGGTTTTTCAGAAACTTCAAAACAAAAACATGCTTGGCAAATATATAGAATAAACTGCTCTGGATTGAAACGAAAGCAGAAAATAAAGGAAAAAAAACAAGAAGAAATTCGTATGCTTACCTGGTAAAGAGGAAGAACTGGAGGAGGGAGTGGCAACAACAGTAAGAACACAAGCTCAGAAGTTGGAAGGAATTGGAAAAGCAGGAACACAGAGAGAGAGGGTGTGCGAGGAGTGAATAGCGTTGTGAATGATTTGAAAAGTGAAGAGGTGTTTTGTTTTGATGAAACCGTAAAGGCGGGAACTGTTCAAATTTTTCGGAGTACGAGGGCGGCGCGACAGTTGGGGTTGACCAATGAGGGCCTGCCACGTGTCATTGGAAGGACAATCGATTCAGTTTCTGCAAATTGAAGAGACGTTTTGACCGGACCCGCACAGTACGGCTCAAGTTTAGCTCGGCTGGATAAGCTAAACGGTTTTTAGCTCGGCTGGATAACTTAACTGGGTCTTATCTCGGCTGGATAGGCTAACCTGTGTTGCTAGCTCGGCTGGATAAGCTAAACGGTTTTTAGCTCGGCTGGATAACTTAACTGGGTCTTATCTCGGCTGGATAGGCTAACCTGTGTTGCTAGCTCGGCTGGAGAGGTTAGGACTCTAGCTCGGCTGGAAGACGAGTAATCCCTATCATGCTGTGCAGATGGAATTAAGGGGCAATTGAGAGGGTAATTTATATTAATAAATTGGGCCGAGCTAGGAGTTGGGCCGAGATAAGCCCAATTCGAAAGAGAAGTAGAATTACTCCGGTCCAAAAGAGAAGTAGAATTACTCCGGTCCAAAAGAGAGGTGAGGTGACTCCGGTCCCAGAGGGAAGTAGAGTTACTCCGGTCCGAGTGGGGTAGACCGGTCTTAATAAGATGCCTTGATGTTAGTCCGGTCATAGCCATGGTGGTTAGCCCGGCCGAAGTAAGGTCTAGTTGGTATACTCCGGTTGAGAATGTATTATATGTAGCTCGGTCTTAAGCGGTTACTTCGGTCGGAGCATGTGTAAAACCGAGGTAAACCATGGTTCTGAAAGTAGTTCGCCTTAACTCCCTTATGGATAGCTCGGTCTTAGCATGGGAAAGCTGAGGTAAGGGAGAGTATAGTAAGGGCCGAACTAACAGGTACTCCGGTCGTTTGGAGTTCGGCCATAGAAGGACCATCTCACTTGGTTTAAGCAGTGAGGGGGGTGTTGGAGGATAAGCATTATCTTCCAGGAATTTGAATCCTAGGAGGACTCTACATGGAGGAGTTAGAGTCCTACTAGGATTGTGCCACTCGAAACCTATATAAGCTCACCAATATCACCTATGAAGAGCTAATGCAATTTTTGCTTCCTGACTACATTGAGCTTTTGCCTATTTGTCTTGCTTACTGACTTAGGCATCGGAGGGGTTTTCCGGCACACACCCGCCGGCCAGCTTAAGTTTGAGTTTTCAGGTGATAGAACGACGACGTGCAGAAGAACACAGGCTTGATCAACAGGATTATACGTGAAGGTGAATCTCTTTCCCATACAGTTGGTTCAATAAATTTGTATTATAAGATGAACTATTAAACAAAATTGTATAATTGTGCAATTAATTTCATACCTTCAATTATATTACAGGTATGAATTATGAAAAATTGAAGTGAAAAGTTGACAGAAAAATATTTGTGTAATACTATATATTTAAAGGACCTGTTTGTTGTTTAAGATATATAAGATTGTGATCTCAGCAATCTAGTTATAAATTAATATTTATATTTATAAAATTTCTCATTTATCATTTAAATTCTTCAATCGAGTATGTATTCATTTCTTGCTTAGTTGTATTCTGGATACAGATTAATTTACTCATACAAGTCTCAATACTTTGTATACATAAAACATACCAATTTAAGAAACACGAATAATTACAGTACTAACAATTGATGAAAAATTATGTACCACATGCAACGCACGTGTCTAACCACTAGTATTTTACAAAAATTTAAACATTATTCAATGCATTTCTAAAAATGTATACATCATTACGGTACACTCTCATTTTTTGGGATTGTGATCCTCTCCATTCCAAAATTCTAACGGAAGATTTCCATTACATTAGTCAAGGGCTTGTAATGATTCTTTCTAAATTGTGTATCAATTCTCATAATGGAGATCCACCATAACAACATGTAATGGAGAGGATCTCAATCCCATTTTTTTGGGTGTATCATAAACCGAATCATAATTCTTCTGGGCTTTAATTAGGATTTTGGTGATGTTGGCCTCGTTTAGGAACTAAGCATTTTAACCAAAAAGTCACTATAAGTTGTCAGACCACTCTCTCTATTTTTCTGCACATTTTTTCGTTAAAAATAAAAAAAAAATACTATAATAATCTGTTTAAAGTGATTCCAATGATTTTTTTTTTTTATTATGAATCTACTGATATTTAATTATGTATAAATCAATTCAGGGCAAGTTTGGAAAGTTTGGATAATAGTTAAAAAGTCAAAAAGTCAAAAATTATACAGAAGTTAAAGATTTCCTTTTCTCTTTAGTTTTTGCACCCTTTTTTTTCTTCATAAAAAGTCAAAAAATCATGTTAAACATACTAATTTTTTTCATCTCATATTTTAGTCAAAAGCCATAAAATTACTTAAATAACTTATTCCCAAAACAACTCTCAATATATCAAATTGATTTTGTAACGACTCAATTGCTAAAAGCAATGATTTATATAGTATACACATTAACCTAGGACTGAAAACAAATCAAGTCAAGCCAAAGTATTTCAAATTTGGTTTGATACCTTAATGGGTTTAAATTATGTTCAACCTTAACTTGTTTATTTAACGAATCAATCTCAAATGAGCTTTTAATGAGCCAAATACGAGTTGAGCTTAAGTAATTTGATTTTTAATAATGCATATAAGCTTATCAAGCTGAGTAATAGGTTGTTCAAGTTTGACTTGAAAATTTAACAACCTTAAAATTGTATTCAAAATTGACTTGTTTACATAATGAATCAAACTTGAACGAGTTTTTAACAAGTTAAACGCAAGTCAAGCTTGAGTAGTTTGGTTCATTTAACACCCCTACCTTAACTAGGGCCTTTGAATGTAATGGTTGTATAGCACCAATTTGTGGAGTGAGGCTGTAAGTTCAATTCATTTAGAGAGGAGCATGAATTCTTTGTGATGTTTTATTTTTCCTTATGTACTAAAAT
Source organism: Camellia granthamiana (assembly GCA_036172215.1). NCBI lineage: Eukaryota > Viridiplantae > Streptophyta > Magnoliopsida > Ericales > Theaceae > Camellia > Camellia granthamiana. Next base: position 26,025,095 of record CM069914.1, read on the forward strand.
CTAGCCACACAACCAAACTCTAGTCTTCCTTCTAGAATTTTAGGAACAAAGTCGTAGAGCACGTAGCCTAGATCCATGCTTGAAAAAGTGAGCAGAATAACTAACCTGGTTGCTCATCAACTGGGAGGACACTCCGATGATAAAGTCAGTAAACTAAAGAATAACTAACCAATTAATCCAATTGCTCGTCAACTGAGAGGATACTCTGATGACAAAAGTCAATAAACTAAAGAATAACTAACCCAATTAGCCCGATTACTCGTCAACTGAGAGGGAACTCCAATGATAAAGTCAATAAACTAATATCTCAAGATATTTCGATAGAGTAACAATAACTCAAATTCACACACATAAATTCAGGTACCTCTCACCCATAGGGGTGTTTGCCTTTTTATAGGAGTGTCTTGCCTCCTCTTAGTGATCATGTTTGTGACAAACTCTTATTCCCTTTAGAAATAACAAATCACCTAGGACTCATCTCTTCTAGTTGGGTTAGGACATAACTCGCAGAAGAGTCTCATCTTACTCAACCTAGGAGTCAACTTCTACCAAGACTCTAGTCCTTTGCCGAATATCTCAAACAAGGTTGTGAACCTTATCCACCCTAAACCAATCACACTTTGCGATGTGGCACCTCAGCCTAAGCTTGGCTACATAAACGGGATGATAAATATGTCCCCACATTTCCTATTATAGGGATTGCATGTACCTAGTGGTTGTTCTTGAGCTTTTATTTAATGCTTGATTGTTTATTTTTTTATTTTTAGATTAGGAACAAAATCTTCATTGCAAAACCAATAAAAGATTGGATTAATCTGGTATAGTGATATCACAAGATTTCAAAAATAGATAAAAAATCTCTATAGAAAGATGAAGTAATGGGTTAGAGTGAGAAGCTCCTCCTTCTCTCTAGAAACTTTTCGTTTCTAGGGTTTCTGCAGTCAATTCTTCGTTGAACTGCAAACAAGATCTAGGATGGCAATTATTCCTTCTATCTCCGATTTTAATGTTGCTGGTGTAGGGTCGGATGTGAATTTTGGATCATCAAGTTTTAACGATGTGGGTAAATGTGCTGATGAACTTTATGGGGAAAATAGCCCGAAGAATTTGAGTATTACTACGCAAGAGTTAGAAACCATAGTTAATATCGCGCAGCAGAGTGAGATCAAGATGAAGGGTGTGACTGCCGAATCTATCAAGGAGCTCTCCGATCGACTTGAGATGCTTAAGGCAAAGGCTGTGTTGGACTCTGAGGTCCGTGAAGCCTTGACGGCACGCTGTCTCCGAACCCTAAATGGTCTGAAATCGTTGACGAGGAAATGCGATCTGAACTCGTAACGGTGTTTCCAGATTTGGGGGAAAATCAATCGATTAGGGTTCGAGATGAGATACAGACAACTATCGTGGCTGAATCAGAGGGTTTAGGGATCTATGATGAAGGGAATCGAGCAGTTCTACTTTGTAATGCTGATTACGAGTAGGTTGATCTAGTTAGCAATCAAGAAGGGGACGTTATGTCACAGAAGGCGACGGAGTCAGGACCTTTTGGGAAAAAATTTCGTAGTGGCTTTCACGGTCGTGGCAGAGGGGTCCATGGAGGCAGAGGTACATACAGACAGGAATCTAGATCTTGGGCAAATGTAGCATCGGCTTCTGTTAGATCTGAGGTAAAACTACAGTACTTTCCTCCAAAGTTGTACCAGGATAAGATTGTGGTGGAAATGCCACCTTCATCTCCTCCTGCCAAATGGGAGGCATGTTTGGTTGGTTATTTTATTAATAAGCGATTACCTTACACCTTAGTTAGTAACAGTGCTTTCAATATGTAGAGAAACAAAGGTCTATTAGAAGTTAAAATGAATGATGATGGATTTGCTTTTTTTATGTTTGAAAATAAAAATTGTTGTAGGAATATCCTTGATGGTGGCCCTTGGTATGTTGGGGGTTTTTTGTTGATCCTAAAACAATGGCATCGTATGATGAGGTTGTCTAAGGAGGATAAAAATACAATTCCTGTGTGGGCTAAGTTCTACAATATTCCGTTGGAATTTTGGAATGGGGATGGTGTAAGCAAGATAGCTAGCGCTGTTGGCACTTCTTTGTTTATGGACCAACTTACAGCTGCTGGAAATCGTATTTCCTTTGCCCGTGTCTGTGTGAATATACAAGCAGATTCTCTATTTCCAGATAGTTTTTCCATTACAAGCGAGGGTGATTCTGTTGAAATCCGAGTTGAATATCAGGGGGTTCCATCTGGATGTGCCCATTGTAATGTTTTTGGCCACGAAACCAAACAATGTCTCTCTGCCCAAGTGTCCAAATTGATTGAGTTGCAAAAAGAGACGGAGAACTTAAGTGGGGAAGAAGTTGGCTGGACCACTGTGAAGAATAAAGGGAAACGAAAGGTAGGTGAGCCTTCCCAGGAGATGGAGTCTGTGGCACCAATTGAGGTATCGAGTTCATCAAATGTAGGCAGGGTGGATTCGGGCAAGGACTGTGTTAATACCTACTTGGAGGATGTGGTCACAACTACAGACTCAACTGCATATATTGTTACCAAAGAAATAACATCGCTGGAGGATGAAATTACAACCAAGGCAACAACACAAGTTGAGGCCTTTCATTCTGATATCATGGATATTGCTAATCTGATCCATCCGGCAACAGAAATCATACTCAAGGAAGTGGAATCAAAGGTAGAGAGCAAGCAGTCTACTCCAAGTAACAAAGGGGAGAGGGTGGAGAACATACATTCTTCTGGAAATTCCTCAAAGAGCAAATCTTCTGGCAAATCTGGAAGCTAGAAGAAGAAGAAGAAAGGTAAATAGTCTATTTTGGGTTCTGGTTGTGTTTTTTTTTTTTTTTTTTGTTATATCTCATCTCTATAAATATTGCGTCTTGGAATGTTAGAGAGTTGAATGACCCATCTAAGCATAAAGAAGTTTTTGATCTTGTACACAAAGAGAATATCAAAATCATGAGTCTTTTGGAGACAAAAGTGAAATCTGAAAATGAAGCTAAAATTTTTGAAAAAAGCTTGAAAAATGGAATCTTTTGTCTAATTCACAACCAGATAGAGCTGCTAGAATTTGGATATGTTGGGATCCTAATTTTTGTAACATTGTTAGCATCAGGATGGCAACTCAGTTTGTTTTTTGTAGGGTTACTATTTTGGAAGGAGATACTAGTTTTTTTGTTATTTTTGTATACGCTGAAAATGAACATGTGCTGAGATTGCCCTGTTTTGCTGAAATTTGCTCTTTAGTTAAGAATCATGTGAGTTCTCCTTTAATATGCCTTGGTGACTTCAATGCTGTTAGATTCTCTTATGAAAAATTGGGTGGTAATGCCAGCTAGAATAGTTCTAAGGAGTTGTTTAATAATATGATTCTTGATGCTGACCTTAAGGATTTGTCTTATACTGGGTGCCAATTTACTTGGTCCAACAAAAGAAGTGAGGGAGCTTATATCACATCCAAGATTGATAGAGCTCTTGTGAATGAGAAGTGGCTTACGAGTTACCCTAACTCTTCTGCCCTTTTCTTGCCTTTGGGGTTCTCTGACCATTCTCCGGCTTTAATCACTTTGGATCCTAAAGTATCTAACTTTAGGAAACCATTTAAATTCTTTGATTTCTGGGCTGATCATCCCGATTTCATTCAGAAAGTTGATGAGGTGTGGAGGAAATACATCAAGGGTTCCCCTATGTTTAGGGTTTGCCAAAAGCTGAGAACCTTGAAGCCTATCTTGAAAAATCTAAATAAAAAAGAGTTTAGTGATATAACTACTAGAGTGTCCCATGCTAAGGGCCAACTTGTTAGTGCTCAAATCAAACTTGACAAAGACCCTCTCAATGGTGTTCTTCAAACCCATGAGAGGGTGGCCTATGCAAAGTATGTGGATCTCAGTAGTGTGGAGGAAAGACTTGCACATCAAAAGTCTAGAGTCCAGTGGTTGGGTTATGGGGATAGGAATTCCAAATTCTTCTTTAGAACTATTAAGGGAAATATTAACAAGGGTAGGATCCAGAGTGTTGTATTGAATGATGGTGTTAGGGTGACAAAAAGTGAAGAGATTTGTGCCACATTTGTGAATTCCTTCACTGATCTTTTTGGGAAACCGTTCTCTAATAATTATGATGGCTATGATAGAATTACCCAACTTGTCAATAAGAGGGTGTCTGTGGATCAGTGCAATGATCTTGCTAGGGAGGTCTCTGACAAGGAGATTATTGATGCTTTCAATTCCCTTAAACCTAACAAAGCCCCTGGTCCTGATGGCTATTCTGCTGGTTTTTTCAAGAAGTCTTGGGAGGTTGTGGGAAAGGAGGTTGTGGTAGCTGTCAAATCATTCTTTCGGTCTGGTGAGCTTCTCCAAGCTCTCAACAGCACAACAATAGCCCTTATTCCCAAAACTCCTAATGCTGAGAAAGTTGGTGACTTTAGGCCTATCTCTTGCTGTAACACTTTGTACAAATGCATCTCTAAGATCATAGCTGATAGGATTAAAGTTGTCTTACCTAACCTCATTGACCCTGTGCAGTCAGCTTTTGTCCATGGTAGGAGAACCTCGGACAATATTTTTTTGTCCCAAGAGCTTATGAGAGGCTATCACAAAAATTCTCCTACCCCAAGATGTGCAATGAAAGTTGACATAATGAAAGCTTATGATAATGTTAGGTGGGATTTTGTTCTTGATGTCCTTAGAGCTATGGGTTTCCCTCCAAATATCATTTGTTGGGTTAAGGCTTGTATTACAAGTCCTTCTTTCTCCATATGTATCAATGTGAGCCTTCATGGGTACTTTAAAGGGGCTTGGGGTCTGAGACAAGGTGACCCCATGTCCCCTTATCTTTTTGTTATGATAATGGAGATTCTTTCCAAAATTCTAGCCAAAAAATCTACCCATCCTGATTTTAAGTTCCATTGGAGGTGTGATAAAACTAAAATTGTGAATCTGTGTTTTGCAGATGACCTTATGATTTTCTGCAAAGGAGATGTGTTTACTGTTTACGTAATTAAGGAAGGGTTAGATGAATTCCAAAGCCTATCTGGGTTGTCTCCTAGTCCCCATAAGAGTCATATTTTTTTCTTGGGGTGTGAAAAGAAATTGCGTGACGAGCTTCTTAATGTCGTCAAGTTTAATGAGGGTGTACTACCGGTGAGATATCTAGGTGTTCCTTTAATCTCAACTAAGTTGAAATCTAGTGATTGCAACAAACTTGTTGAGAGAATTACAAATAGAATCAAGAGTTGGACTAACAAATGTCTTACATATGCTGGTAGAGCTCAACTGATTCAATCCATTCTCTTCTCGATGCAAGTGTATTGGTCCTCGTTGTTTATCCTCCCAAAGAAGGTTGTTAAATCTATTGAGAGTCTCTTTAGATCTTTCTTTTGGTCTGGTTGTGAGCTTAGGAAATATGGGGCTAAAGTGTCTTGGGAGCATGTCTGCTCCCCCAAATCTGAAGGGGGTCTTGGTTTTAAACCCATAGAGGTGTGGAACAAAGCTGCAGTGGCCAAGCATATTTGGTTTCTTTTCTCCGGAAGAGAATAGTCTATGTGGTGCCAGTGGGTGAAATCCTATTTACTTAAAGGTCAGAGTCTATGGAGGGTTAAAATGCCTAGTGACCCTTCTTGGGTTTGGAGGAAAATTTTATCCCTTCGTCCTGTCATTTACCCTTTGATTCTACACAAAATTGGGAATGGGGGTGATGTTTTCTTGTGGTTTGACAATTGGCATCCTCTTGGATCTTTGTGGGCGAGGTTTGGTGCTAGAGTTGTCTATGATACTGCCTTTGGGATGGATGCTAAGGTTAGTAGTATTGTTAATAATCGTTCTTGGAGTTGGCCCAGGAGAAGGAGGAGCTTCTTACAGGAGTTGATTGAGCATACCCCGCTTACGTTTACTCCCAACTCTAGTAATGATACTGTTATTTGGGTGCCGTCTTCTGATGGTAAGTTTTCTATAAATTTAACTTGGAATTGGTTCAGCAAATATTTTACTAAAGTTTCTTGGGAGAAGTTGCTGTGGGGTCCTCATAATATCCCTAAGGCAAGTATGGTTACCTGGATGGCTATTTTGGGGAGATTAAACACAGGGGATAGGCTTAAGCTGTTTTGTATGCCTCAAACCTCTATGTGTGTTTTGTGTAATGACCCTTACGAGGATCATAACCATTTATTCTTCGATTGTCCCTTCTCTAGTCGAGTTTGGGAGAGTATTAAAGGGAAACTTAATGTGAATTGTCCCCATCTCCTTTGGCCTAACATTGTTTAGTTGGTTTCTAAAACGGTCAAAGGTAAATCTCTTAGTGTTGTGGTCACAAGACTTGCATTTACTTGTACTGTGTATCAGCTTTGGATTGTTAGGAACAATTGCATATTTAGAAAGGAAAAGATTCCTGAAGAGATTGTGATTAAAGGCATTGTGGATATGATTAGATTTCAAATAATGTCTATTACTAACCTCAAATTGCATCCTAGTGACAGTTGGTTTTTGAGTTCCTGGAGGCTGCCTAACACTGTGCTGAAAGCAACAACAAATGGAATGAGAGTTGAGAGTTCAGTAAATTGTGGGTTGAGTGATGGTAGCACAAATTGAGTGTTTCTTAATGGTTTGCTTATTTTGTAGGTACATGGATAAGTTGGAACTGCTGGCTGTACATGGATCTGAAGTTTTTTGAGTGGAGAACATATACATGCGTAGATTGAAGACTGTGAGTGAGATTACCTATATCAAAGGGTTGGGAGAATTGGGAGGCTACCATATACCATACCCTAAACTTCTACTAGCCATATTGAGGGTTGTTTTTGTATATTCTGCTCTAACTTTTTGGTGCAGGTACTTGGAGCTAAAGAAATTTGAGAGATGTGAGATTCTATATTGCGGGTTGAGTGATGTGAGCCCATATTATGAGTGCTGTTACGATATCCTGACTGATACAGTGTTAGTTAACCCGATGTATATGTGATATTCATTATATTACCTATTTTGCACAGGAGGTACTAAGCTGTGTGTTAAGCTCGGTGATGGCTGGACCTGTTGGCGGCTATGGATTGGTCGATACAAGCAATCTGCTGGATATACCTGGTTGATGAAAATGGTACTTGGAGGGTTGGGAAGCAGTGTACAGCAACTATTTGTTGGCCTCTGTCGTGTGTATGGATGTTTCTCGACTGGAATCTTCAACATTTGGAAGTGTTGTCGCAGAATTAATGGTTGTTGGAAGCGCCGTTGGAGTGAAGAAAGTTTTATTTATGTGTATATATCTGTCTTTATTTTATGTTATTGTTCTAGCATCTTTTTGAACCTACCTTTGCGGGGTGTGCAAGGTTTTAGTTATGTGTTAACAGTGTTGCTAAGATGGATGTTCATGGTCCACATGTCCTTCTATGGGGCCCATGAACATTCGATTGTTTGCTTCTTTTGTGTTAGTTGCCGGCTTGTGTTGTCCGGTTTGTGTTGGTTTGTTACGGTTTGGTTTCCAGGTTTGGTTTTGGGTGGATATGCATAGTTGCTGTCCATTTTTTCTTTGTTTCTTTGTATAGTTTCGAGTAGGGCCTGGGGCATGCCCCTTGTATTCTTGTGTTAGTCTTTTGTTTTATTTTATGACTAATCAAAAAAAAAATCTCTATAGAAGGAAGGATCTAACCCTTCATAGAGGAGGAGAAAAGTCCTCCACAAGGGAGGAAAATAAATCTCCACAGGGGAATGATTATTACATTCACAAACTAAAAATTAAGAAAATCACAAAAAAAAAAAAAAAAAAAAAAAGAAGATCCAAGTTGCCATTGAACTCATCCAAAACTCCATTGCTCTACAACATTCAACTTGGAAGACCCCACCTCCGTTGGTCAAGATAAAATATTGAGGTTGAGATGATTGCCTAGTGTGAAATAAACACGTTATCCAACGTCGACCTTAGGTTTGCGAGAAGATCTGAAGTCGGATCTTATAGTTTTGGACTCAACAGTAAAGAAGGAAAGACGGTAATGGCTAGACTAGTGAGGCAAATATTAGATTAAATTTAGATGATCAGAGAGAGAGAGAGAGAGATCGGAGAAGTGGGAGAACCACTGTCGTCTCCCTCTCCCCTTGAAAGAAAATCTAGAGAGAAAAGAAAGAGTGCTTAATGCTTGATTGTTAAACTTAGTGATTGTTGACAATCTAACGATCGTTGGGTTAGTGATCCATTTGATGTAATATTTATTATATTTATAATTATTTTCCTATTGGTTGATAAAAATAAAATAAAATAAAATATGTTTACACCTTTTTGAAAGATGTGTTGGAATCCCAAAAATTAAATCTAACCTATTAATTTGATTAATATCCAACAAAAACAAGCTCATTTTATTGAGTTCGATTTCTTTAACTCGATTGAATCTATCCAATTTACATCCCAATTCACACGAGGAGATATGGACCAATGTGTGGAGTTCACTTCTAATGTGTGATGAATTGATTTATAAAAAAGTTGAATTTTAAATAAAATTAAAAATTACTAATAATTGTTCAAATGATTGTATAAGAGCAAATTGTGAAAAATATATAATATAGACTTTGACATTTTAATTGTATTTTTTTTTTTATTATTATTATTAACAACTCATGAAATTGTCATTAATATGTTCCCGTTTTCATATACTTCGCAATAAACATATTATTGTCAATATTATATTATTATTATTTATCATAGGCTGATAGGCACATAAGCATGATATTTTGACCAATACCTACAGCAAAAGTTCCATGAAATTGAAAATCTGAATTTTTTCAAATGTAGTAGATCATTCTTTGTTGACTATTACTCATAATTCACAATCTATACTATATATTAAGCAGAAAGAAATTTTTAACCCCGAACTTTGTGAGAGTTTCAATCTCTCAATCTAAGAAATTTTTAACCCCAAACCTTATGGGAGTTTCAATCTCTCAATCTAAATTTCATGATTTTTGGATTTAAAAAAAAAAAAAAACTTTAGCATTTATTAACTTCTCCCAACTCTCAAGTCTTACCATCATAATAACACTTTAACGCATTAAGAACAAGCATAAAAAAAATTCTTTGAAATCCGACACATGAATTCCTTGAAAAGTCCCAACACATATGATTATTATCCCTCATAATAATACTTTAATGCATTAAGAACAAGCATAAAAAAATTTCTTGAAAGTCCAACACATATGATTATTATCAAAATATTAAACTTTAATATAATATAATATAATATAATATAATAAAAAGACATTTAATTCCTTGAAAAGTCCAACACATATGATTATTATCAAAATATTGAATTTTAATATAATATAAAAAAAGAAAAAAGGAAGACATTTAAAAATTACAATTCACATATATAGATAATTGTAAACACAATCCGTGCATAGCACGAGTGATATGCTAGCATATATTAAGGAAAAGGGAGTTTCTAAATCTCAAGCCTTAGAGCATCTCCAACCCATCCTCCATATCTTCAAATATGGAGGATTTGCTACTCCAACCCACCCTTCAAATTCATCTCCATTTGGGAGGAGAATGAGTTCATCCTCCATATATGGAGGGAGGATGAAAAAATAGAGGATCCTCCAAAACACTATTCATTTATATATTTGATATCATATTACAAATAACTTTTAATTTATAAATTTAATTTTTATAAAATTGATATCATTAAAAAGTATAAAATCATACCTTTAAAATGAGTATAATATTAAATATATTTTACAAAAGTTTTAAAATTAAATATTTATTAATGAATAAAAATTACTTTTTGAATAGAGTTTAAATGAAGAAATGAAGGATTGTGGTTGGAGTTTAAATGAATAGTGACTTCCTCTATATTTGCTTTTTGAATAAAAAATATTATTTTCATCCTTTTAATGAGAGGATTGCATTCGAGATGCTCTTATAGGAGCTTCAATCTCCCAACCTTAATTTTCTAAATTTTTTATTTAAAAAAAAAACTCAGCATTTATTGATTTGGTCAAAATCTCCTAATCAGCATTTATTAACTTTTTTCAATCTACATGTCTTTCCACATGTCTGCATTTATTGATTTGATCAAAATCCCTGATCAGTATTTAAAATCTCCTCATACAAATAATTATAGATACAGTCTGTACATAGTTACTGCAGTAGCCTTTTTTTTAAAAAAAAAAACTCAACATTAATTGATTTGGTCAAAATCTCCTAATCAACATTTATTAATTTTTTTCAATTTACATGTCTTTCCACATGTCTGTATTTATTGATTTGATCAAAATCTCTGATCAGTATTTAAAATCCTCTCATACAAATAATTATAAATATAACCCGTGCATAGTTACTGCAGTAGCCTTTTTAATTTCTCATATACACTATGGTTAGTATAAAATTATTAAATTATTTTTATAAAAAATCTTTAAAAACATAATATATATATTAAAAATAAATATAAATATTTATAATTATCCCGTACATAGCACGGGTAACAGGCTAGTACAAGTTAAATAAAACATTTGGACCTTTGAACAAATCAATGTAATAGCTCGATTAGCTAATCCTGACGGTCTAGAAGGAGGGTTAGTCTTCTTTTTTTTTCCTTTTTTTTTTTTGGAACTATTAACTAAATCACAAATTACTGTCAAGTAAAATGTACTAAAATTATTTGTTTTCGACTTATAAAATACTTTTCAAGAGCGACTCACTATGTAAATAATTTATACCTAATATATTTTAAAATTCATTAAGGATTCATTTGGAAAGTGCCTTTTTAATTAAAATATGAGATAAAAAATTAATATATTTGGGAATGACATTTTAGTTTTTTATAAAAAAAAATAAAAAAATAAAAAAACATATAAAAAGTAATGTAAATAAAAAGAAATCTTTGATTTTATAAAGCGAATGAAGAAAAATCTTTCACTTTTTTTTTATGTGGTGAATACTTTTTGACTTTTTGATATTTTAAATGAATTTTTGACTTTTTGACTAATAATTATTTGCCAAATAGAGCCTAAGTTCTGAAGTCAAACTTAAATATTGTGTAACTATATAAAATAAATTAAAAAAAAAAAATCAAGTTACTTGAATTCAGCTTGTTATCGATTCAATTGAAACTTTTTAAAAATCAACTTTAGAAATAAATAAGTTAAGTTTAAATAAACTTTAAAATTTGTCAAGTTTTAAAAATAAAATAAAATAAAATAAATGAATTATTACCTGGCTCAACTAAATTTGTTTACATAACTTCATCCAAAACCCTACTGATCTTGTTTTTTAGGAGTGTAAAGTTAATAAAAGTTTGATGAATTTGAGTTCTTCACATGAAATTTGAATTCTACGTGGCACTTTGAATGATCACACATCACATTAAAAAAAGAAAGGAATCAAGGATAGAAATTTAAAATAAATGAGCAAAATTAAAAATAATATTGCTTTGGTGTCTTCATTGAACTTGAGTGAAAACCCAAAAATGATATCATTTTTAGTTTTGTTATTTGATTTTAAAGCATTTTAGATTGCACTACAAAAGATTAAAAATGACATTGTTTAAGTGTTTTCATTTGATTTTGAGTGAAAAATACCAAAACGACATTATTTTTAATTTTACTTCTTAATTTTAAAGTATTACAAATTACAGTATACGAAATACACTAGACCATCTAAATTTCTTGACGCAAGGCTCAAGACTCGTCAATGGGAGTACTGGTTGTATTATAGGTATTGAGTATTGATCAGACTCGAGCAAAACAAATAATTAAATATGTTGAGTGAGTATATCAGGGTCAAGCCCTTTCTTTTCTAGCACAAGGCATGGAAGAAAATGTAAAGAAAACATCAATTGAACAAAATAATACTACTATGAATCAGGGCATTTGACCGTGATGCCTCGTTTGAGAATAGATTTTTTTGGTAATTTTTTGACTTTTTAATTCAAATATGATGTAAAAAAAATTACTCCAGTATATTTGGGATATTTTTTAGCTTTTTATAAAAAAATGTGTAAAAAATATAGAGAAAATAGAATCTTTAACTTTTTAATATAAGTTGTTGATTTTTTAATTTTTTTAGTAACTTTTTGACTAAAAAAATTACTTGCCAAACGAATAATACTTTTTGTGGTGCAATTGTGAATTCAACTCCTATTTCTCTCACATTATGAGAGTTTTATGTAATTAATAGTGGTTAATCAACTAAAAAGTCAACAAAGTCTACATAACAACCGAAATGATAATAATAATAATAAGATGTTCATAAATGAGATGCTAGAGTTTCTCTATGAGCATCTCTAATGGTATTTGTTATAATATTATTGTTATTGCTATAATTTAGTAATGAATAGTAGTAATTTGTTAAATTATAACAATAGTGCTCCAATGGTACACATGCTATTTTAACAAATTTCAGCCAACTTTCTCTCCAAATTTGTGGGTATTGCTTGGATATAAATTTTTTAGTTTTTTTTTTTTTTTTTTGGTGATCTTTTTTTAACTGTTTGTAATTTTTTTTATATATATTTTCATTATACCCGACTACACAAATATAAAAATTAAAAAAAATTAAAAAATTAAATATTTTTTGTTCCACTGTGTTTATTTATTTTTTTATATTATTGTTCCACCTCTGGTATATTATTGTTTCACTGTGTTTATTTCTTTTATGAAAATTTTGGAGCTAAATTCTGTTTATTTAGATGATGTGGTAAGTTTGGCAATTGCTAAACTTGTTGCCAAATTTGAGAGATGAAATGGTATTTACCAAATTTGGCAAAGATTATAGCAATCCATTGGAGCAACATTTTTGAGAATTCTTGTCAAATTTTGGCAATAGCAGCTCAAATAACTTATCATTGGAGATACTCTACTAATTTATTATTTGGGTTGCTCTTTGTTAGGAAAATTTTGGCACAAAATTTATCTATAGGTAAATCTACCAATTCATCAAGAATGTTCAAAAACACCGATTTAATTTTTAATAATTATTTTTAGTTGATCGATTTTTAGTAAACTTTTTTAATTTTTCAAAAAAAAAATAATTTTAAATGTACTGAAAAACTAAAAAATATTTAACAAAAAATCTAAAAAGATTCATTTAAAAAAAAAAAAAAAGAGCAAAAATAGTTTTTGAATTTGAAAATAATATTCAAAGAAACGTGGTTGAAAAAAATGACAGTTGGTAGGTGAAATGATAGACGGAAAATTGATTGGGCTAAAAAAATACAAAAGAATCATGAGAACAATATTATTATAACATAATATTTTGATACTATTTATTATTAAAATATCACAATAACTATTTATAGAGTAATGGTGTATAAATAAAATTTTATACAAAATGAGGTGGGTGATTCTTTTATTTCTAATAATTAAAGATTAATGCTCCAGACTTTCGGTAGGAGCGACCTCACCACCTCATTGTTTTCTGATTGATTCAAAAAAAAAATTTTTTTTTTTTTTTAACACTTGCTCTCACAACCCCGACGTGGAGGCGGGGGTGGTTACTATTTTCATTGAAAGTAGAGAGTGATAGAGATGAAGGGGAGATAAACCAGCACGCACGTGTATTGACTTCTTTTGAAAGGTTACACGTAATTTGCGGACAGACATAACAACAACAACAACGACAATTATTGAAAATAAAAGTTCTCCAACTTAAAAAAAAGTAGGTTGTAAGCTATATTTTGTCCTTTTTTATATTTGGTTATTTTTTTTTATTTTTAACTTCGACTTTTTGTGTTTTATATTTTGTTAGTTTATTTCTAAATCTAATTTATGTTCAGAATTAAATAAAAAACATCACGTTAATTATCACATATTGTAAAAAAAAATATTATTATATTAAAATTTAGATTTATGTATGTGTTATAAATTATATATAATAAAATATTTCTAAATATGTGATTGTCAATATATCATTTTATATATAATTTTTTATATAAGTTAGCGTTTAGAGTAAATTAAAAAAGCAATGAAACATAAAAGATAAAAATAAAAATTAGAGGGTCTAAGTAAAAAATAATAATAAAGATAAAATTTAATTCACCTAAAAAGTAAAGAAAATATGCTAACTTTTTATTGTGACTTTTTATTTTTATTTTATATTGCCAATTTCAACAAACTCGCCGATTTGCACCAATAATTTTACATCTACTTAAAATTTTGACTATTATCTTACTCTTTCACTTACATTATGTATTTTATTTCCTCATTTTTATATAATGTGAGAGAGAGAAAGTAAAATAACATATAAAATTTTTAGTCACCGCGAGTAGTATTCTTCAATGGACAATCTCCTATGTCCCACTCACTAATAAATTTTTAATAAGTATTAGTCACCGCGAGTAGTATTCTTTATTGGACAATCTCTTATGTCCCACTCAATAATAAATTTTTAATAAGTACCATGCATTAAGTAATGTTTAATTTAATAAATAAATGAGTCCTATGATAAGTTTCATGTGAACACCTTAAATTTTCTCAAATTTAGATTTAAACGGTATGATTTGTTATATTTTTACCAAATTGTTAGACAATCCATGTTGTATTCCAAGAATAGATTAAAAAAGATGAAATTTTGTTTAAGTACTAAACACCGAAACAGAATGTATAAACAACATATAGAAAAATGGATTCTAATTTATTACAGAAACAAAACAAAATCTGGAAAAACAAAAAAAAGAAACCAAAAATAAACTAAAATACTTACAGTATTATTTTTTCAGAAGAATGATCAAGTCCAACGTTTGACACTCTTTCCTTAAGACAGATTCATTCTCTCCATGGTACTTTCAGAATATAGACGTCTATCGCCCAGGATAAAATGATCTACAACAATTAGTAACAGCACTACACACTAATTGTTCAACAAATACACTCAGGGTATATACTGTCTCGTATAACAGAAAATGCAGAAATATGCAGGAAGAAGAAAAACGAAAGAATTGAATGGAAAGAACAAATGGAGGACTGCCTATTTATAGAAGACATGGTAGCTGTTCGGGATAGAATTGAACAGGCGTGGAACCTGTTCGGGTTTGAAAAGCTAAAGAGGTATGCTAGACCAAACAACGTTTAGAAATGTTGGGGTCATCTCTGAATTTGCTTTGAATTTCAAACAGAAATTTAAATTTCAAACGGTAAGAATTTAATTTAGAAAAATAAAATTCAAAAGTTTTTTTGCCTAAAAAGATAAACATTAGGCCAGACAACATCCAGTCCAACCCAACTTCATACCTCGCATTCATGCTTAAGCCCGGTTTGGTCCAGGCGGGCGGGTGGTAGCGTGCACGTGTGTGGTTGTTTTTAGGTCCAATAAGAGCTCACTTTGGTATCGATTTTTCATTCACCCGATAATGGTTTTGAGCAACCAAATATACGTGAACCATTACATGGCAAAGAACGTGTTGCCACATAGAGCCGCCAACTTTGGCGCATGGGTCCCATCTTAAAAATAGACTAAAGTTTAGAAAAAACATGTTTTTTTCCCGAAACCATTTCCAACAACAAAATATCTTTTGGCACATCATGGTTCTCACGGTTGTGTTCATTTTGGCTCTGAACATTCCCAGTTATTCATGAGTGCTCTAGAGAAATAGCCTTTTCATTCTCATAGAACCGACCCCAGTTCAACACTCATATAATTGATTCTTATTGTGAGCATCCCTTATACTCGTCTTGATTTTTATTACTAAATTAAAATACAAGTAATCATTAAAAGCAAAGCTTACCCTTAAATCACTGCATACAACACATGTTATAGATATTACTCTCATCATAGGAATGGATAGAGAATTTAATCTCGTGGTGATTTCTACTGAGCTACATATAACTTAGTTGTCCTTTTGAACTTAGTTCTTGGGATCTCCAGTTATCTAAGTAGGGTCACTATTATGATGACTCTTATGTAATAGATTTTAATCTCATTCCTTTCGATAAACTATACATTTGCTCTTTTGCTAAACATTTTGTTAATGAATCCGTGATATTCTCTTTAGACTTTATACAATCTATTGAGATTATACCATTTTAGAGCAATTGCCTTACGATATCATGCCAACGACGAATATGCCATGATTTACCGTTATACGTATGACTCTCTGCCCTTCCTATTGCAAATTGACTAACACAATGAACACAAATAGCTGGCACAAGTTTTGGCCACATTAGAATGTCTTTCAAGAAATGACAAAGTCATTTTGCTTCTTCTCCTGCTTTATCTCAAGCAAGGAACTTAGATTCCGTTGTGGACTGTGCAATGCATGTTTATTTTGAGGATTTTCAAGAAATAGCTACACCCCTTAGAGTAAAGACATAACCACTAGTGGATTTTGAATCTTTGGTATCCGATATCCAATTGGCATCACAATAGCCTTCGAGTACTACTAGATATTGTGGGAGCCGAATTAATAGAAGAGTTAGAAGGGATGTATTCCAGAAGTTAGAGACTGTTCGGCTCCGTGCTAATCAACTAAGATGCCGAATACATTGAGATCGCCGAATAGATGGGGAGATGTATGTATGAATAAACAAAAGGATAATAAGTAAAAAGTGGGCTCTGGACCCGAGGTCCAGAGAATGAGTATAAATACAAGAGCTTCAGATTTAGAAAGGTACGTAAGAATAACTTCACTAAACTTAGTAAACAAGCTTTCTTGAGTAAAAGAACTGACTTGCCCGTCGGAGTGCTAACCCCGGCACCCCCGACCGGAGTGTTAGTCTTTACAGGTAACTAGCTGAGGATCAAGAGCGTCTCCCAGGATCTGAAGAGTATTTCCAGAATCACCTCCCCACAATTGGCGCTGTCTGTGGGAATACTCGAGTACATCCATGGAAGGCGTGACTCAAGGTCCTCCGATAGCCACCGACGCGATCACACAGAGAGTCGACCTCACTCCGGCAAATACGCTCGAGAAGGAGATCATCGCTGCAAGGCGTGCCTTGAATGTCGATTCACCAACGGCTTCAGCACAGGAGACGATGCTCGCCATCATGGAACGAGCCAAACAAACCAAACGCAGTTTAGACAACATCATCGCTGAGAACGAGCGCCTTCGCCGCGATCTGGCCTTGGAAATAACAACGTCCAAACAAACAGCGTGCCAGGTTCCTGAGCGACCCCCAAGGGCAAGCGATCTATGGTCTCGGGCCCGACAGCAAAACACCGACGCTCGTTGTGCTTCGGCTGATTACTTTGAGGAGTTGACAAAAGACGAACGTCTCCAGCGGAGTGTTCCGCATGATAACATCCATATGATATACAGCCTGCCGAAAGCCCCGGTCGTACATGCAATCCAGTCCCTCCCAGGCCCCCAGCAGCAACTCACACCAGCAAAGCGACCCTGAGAATCGCCAAGCATCACCTTCGACGACTCTAATTTGATCGGCGTAACACTCCCTCACATCGATCCATTGGTTGTCGCGCTACGCGTAAACCGGTTCACCGTCGAACGCGTTCTTATAGACCAGGGCAGCACTTCGGAGGTTATGTATTACAAAACCTTCATCAAACTTGGGTTCAACGAATCGGACCTGACTCCGGCCCCCTATCCACTGTTCGGCTTCAATGCCAATCCCGAATACCCACTGGGAAAGATCAGCCTGCCCGTTCGGTCGGGTTCCAGAACGGTGGATGTAGAATTCCTGGTCGTCCGGCTGCCATCGCCGTACAATCTCATCATGGGGCGATCGTGGTTGCATACTTTGCAGGCCGTCCCAAGCACCTACCATCAATTGTTGCGTTTCCCAACGGAACACGACATTGAGCAGATCCGGGGCTCCCAAAAATCGGCACAGGCATGTTACCTCCTGGCCGCCAAAATGCCAAAGGAATTGCAGGTAAACTCCATTGAGGTACCCAATCGAGAAATCCTGGATGACGTCGGGCAGCAGCCAAGCGAAAAGGCCACAGAAGGTTTAGACCGAGTTGACATCGATGGAAGCCCGGAAAAGTTCTTCATGATCGGCACCTCTTTAAATCAAGCCGATAGACAGCAGCTGATCTCCTTTCTACTCGCCAACCTCGACGTCTTTGCGTGGTCTCCGTACGAGATGCTGGGTATAGACCCATCAGTTTCACAACACCACCTGAACGTCGACCCCACATGTAAGCCGATCATTCAGAAAGGTCGTCGGTCTGCCGCAGAGCACACTACTGCCGTTATAGAAGAAGTCGACAAACTGCTTGACGCTGGGGCAATTAGAGAAGTCACCTACCCCACGTGGCTCTCCAACATAGTGGTTGTGAAGAAGAAAAATGGAACTTGGCGAGTGTGCGTTGACTTCACGGATCTGAACAAAGCTTGCCCCAAGGACTGTTTTCCCTTACCCAGAATCGACCAACTCGTCGATGCAACGGCGCGCCACCAACGCATGAGTTTCCTCGATGCTTACAGAGGCTACCATCAGATCGCCCTGCATCCAGATGACCAGGACAAAACTGCATTCCTCACCCCAAGAGGAACCTACTGCTACAAAGTTATGCCTTTTGGACTGAATAATGCAAGGGCAACTTACCAAAGACTGGTCACCGCTATGTTCAAAGAACACCTCGGCCACACTATGGAAGTCTACATCAACGATATGGTGGTCAAGTCCAAAGAAGAACAGGATCACATAGCCGATCTAGAGAAGACATTCGGCATCTTGCGCAAATACAGAATGAAACTGAACGCCTCCAAATGCGCGTTTGGAATCGGCTCCGGCAAATTCCTGGGATATATCGTCAACCACCGTGGAATCGAAGCCAACCCGAGGCAAGTCACAGCGATCTTGGAACTTGGTTCCCCCCGATCAGCGAAAGAAGTCCAAAAGTTGATGGGGATGGCCGCTGCACTCAATAGATTCATCAGTCGATCAACAGACCGCTGCAGACAATTCTTCCAGACGCTACGTCAAGGCAAAGCTTTTGAATGGTCCGCCGAGTACGAAGCAGCTTTCACCGGGCTCAAGACTTACCTCCAGTCAGTACCTCTCTTGACAACACCCGCTGTCGGTGATCCCCTCATTCTGTATCTGGCAGTCTCCGATAGGGCCGTCAGCGCCGTACTATTAAAAGAAGAGGAAGGGCAGCAACGGCCAGTGTATTACGTGAGCAAGGCAATGGTCGATGCCGAGACACGTTATCTTCCTCTGGAAAAACTCATCCTAGCCTTGGTCATGGCAGCAAGAAAACTGATGCACTACTTCCAAGGACATAGCATTGGGGTGATAACAGATTATCCCCTCCGATCAGTACTACGGAGTGCAGAAGCATCAGGACGTGTTTCAAAATGGGCTCTTGAACTCGGCCAATATGACATTCAGTTTTTACCCAAAACCGCAATAAAGGGGCAGGTGCTGGCCGACTTTGTTGCCGAATTCACAGGCGAGCTTTCCGACCTTAAACCCGCCGACGTTCTTCCAAAGGCTGAAGTTCGATCAAAGCTGAACTGGAGAATTTATGTCGGGGATATTTGGCAGCTATACTGTGATGGATCATCTAACCAACGGGGCTACGATGCAGGCGTAGTAATCATGTCTCCCGACGGCGCAGTAATAGAGCAGGCCGTCAAGCTTGGCTTCGAAGCATCAAATAACGAGGCCGAGTATGAAGCCCTCTTAGCCGGTCTACGAAATGCACATATTCTCGGTGCTCGGCGATTGTTAGTGTTTTGTGACTCAAAATTGGTAATCAACCAGCTAAAGGGGTAGTACGCCGCAAAAAACGACCGTATGGCGGCCTATATGAAAACGGCCAACTCTTTGCTAACGAAGTTTGACCATCACGAACTGAACCAAATAACACGTGATCAGAACACACACGCAGATGCCTTAGCATGCCTAGCCTCCGCCATCAATTCTGAGCTCAAACGGACCATTGAAGTAGGTTTCATCCCGGAGCCGAGTATTGGCCCTTCGGAGGAAGCCCACGTCAACGTTATAGAATCCGCATCAAGCTGGATGGACCCCATTGCCGGATTCCTCTCTTCTGAACAACTCCCAGAGGACAAAAAAGAAGCACACAAACTGCGCAATAAGGCCTTGCGATACTATCTGGATCCACAAGGAGGGCTTTATAAAAAGTCCCTCTCCGGTCCCTATTTGGAATGCATACACCCGGATAAAGTGGAGGAGCTTCTAACTGAGATACATGAGGGCAATTGTGGTGCCCACTCTGGCGGACGCTCCCTGGCCCATCGAGCTATAACACAGGGGTATTATTGGCCGACAATGAGAGCCGACGCAGAAAATTATGTTAAAAGATGCGAACAATGCCAAAAGTTCTCCCCACTAACCCATTTGCCCACCGAAGAGTTAAACTCTATCACCAGTCCCTGGCCGTTTGCTCAATGGGGGACTTGATATCGTAGGACAGTTGCCAAGGGCCCCAGGAAACAAGCGATTCTTAATCGCAGCAACAGATTACTTCACAAAATGGGTCGAAGCGGAGGCTTTAACACATATACGAGATGCCGACATAAAGCGCTTTGTATAGAGAAACATCATTACGCGATTCGGCATTCCAAGAGCTCTCATCTCAGACAATGGCACCCAGTTCGATTGTGGCGTATACCGAGAACTGTGCAGCAAATACGGTATCGTGCCTTATTTCTCTACGCCCGCATAGCCCCAGAGTAACGGTCAAGCCGAAGCCTCCAACAAAACCATCTTGGACGGCATCAAAAAGAGGCTGGAAAGAGCTAAAAGCAAATGGGTCGAAGAATTGCCGAGTGTATTGTGGGCGCATCGCACAACACCGAGGAGGTCCACCGAAGAAACGCCGTTTGCTCTATGCTTCGGAACCCAAGCAAACTTACCCCCGGAAATCGGCCTCCCGACTTTGAAATCGCAAGCCTTTGACACGGGTCAAAATGACATGATGCTCGCCCTGGACCTGGATCTAATTGAGGAACGAAGAGACCGCGCCCTGGCCTCCATGGCACGGTATCAGCAGCAGCTCGCTAAGTCGTACAATCAACGAGTTCAGTTGCGCCGTTACACTCCAAGAGAGCTGGTCCTGAAGAAAGTACTTTCAGCCAACCGAAGACCGGCCGACGGAAAGCTGGGTCCGAACTGGGAAGGCCCCTATCAAGTAGACTCCATTGCAGGAACTGGGGCATATCGGCTCTCGGACATGTCAGGAAGAAGCCTGCCACGGCCTTGGAATTCAACGCATCTACGAAAATTTTACCAATGACCCGATTTGTGGGCTTGGTACTTGTACATACTCTGTTGAAATGCAAAAGTTTCTCGTTTTCATGCCTCAGCTCATACGCTTCTTAAGGGCCGAATAAGTCTCTGGATTCGGAGCGCCCTTCGTGGATACCACGATTGGCCCAACAAGTCTCCGGATTCAGAGCGCCCTTTGGGTGAATGACATCTAAGGGCCGAATAAGTCTCCGGATTCGGAGCGCCCTTCGTGGATACCACGATTGGCCAAACACCTTCGTGGGGATCACGATTTAACTGACCAACTATATGGTTCCTAATTGGAGCCGATCGACGCATATTCGAACGTTTACATCACGCCATACAAAAGCTGACAATAAATTGAGATAAGGCGTTTAATTACGCGCAAAACATTTCAAAAGCTGCTAATAAAGAAATTCTATTTATTCAAAAGCCGCCAAACATTTCAAGCATTTGATAAAGTAATTCTATTTATTCACAGCTAAGTCTGTTTCAACATTATGGCCCACTAAGTCGGCGTCTTCGTCGTCGCTTCTCTCAATTTCGAACTCGGGATACGGCAGGTAATGCCGGTGATATAGGGGCGAAGCCGAATTTATGCCCACTTGCCCAAGAGCTTCCACGGTTTGAAGGGCCTTGATCCAGCCATGCTTGAAACCATGATTTTCGCATCGGCAGACTTCCTCAGCTAGGTCTGGTTTGGTCTTCTTGATCCCGGCCTTCAAGTCGTTCTGATATCCTCTTTAATAACCCGAGGCCTTTCGCTTCGCTCTCTCCCCCATGCTTTTCGCTTGACCGGCCACCACCGACTCGGCCGCTCGAACACTCTTCAGCTCCCGAAGCTCACTCTCAGCCTTTTTCGGGCGAGCCTCCAGACTACGATTCCTTTCGTTGTTTTTCTCACTCTCACGTCGGGCTTTGCGCAGACGCATCCCGACTTCATAAGCGCTATACAGTCCCTTGACAGCCCCATGTATGCCATCCCGAAATACTTCGAAATCTCGACGTCCGACCATCGACTGTTGGACCTCCGGCGGAAAAATCTGCCGAGCGAACTCGACTGCCACATCTGGGTCTTTAATTATAGAATGCACCTCTGTCATTGGTCTATTCTTCACGAGAACCGCAAAACTCAACGGTCGTGGCGCCACGTCAGGCTCAACTTGCGGTCGTGGGCACGAGGAATCTCCCCGTTGTCCGTCCTTTCAGGGTGATCTGCTTCGACGACTAGGGGGCGCTGTTTTTCCCGATCCATGGATGCTCTTTTTCCCGTGTGAATAGGCTCGCTTCTGCTTTTCATTTTGACCTCTAAACCCAGCCAATGTTGGCCCCTGCCAGGTTTGGATCAAGCCTGAATGGAAGTGAGTCGAGTTGTTGGCATGAACTCGCCCATTTATTTTGGAGTACATGCAGCTCCCCCGAGGAAACGTCAGAGAGACTGAGCTCCAAACGTCGGATGCCCCTCAGCCAGCCCACGACTCAAAGCCATCGGCTCATTCGGTTCCTCTGGCTCGCGCCCTAAGGCAAGGGCAGATTCATTAATCTAGCGGGCTATGTTTTCAAGCGATATCGCCGAGTAATTTATGCCTCAGCCAGCCCACGATTCAGAGCCATGGCTCATTCGACTTCGTGGGCTCGTGCCCTGCCTTAGGCAGGGCAGATTCCTTAATCCGATCCGGTTAACCTAACATCGCTGGGGCAAGGGCAGATTCATTAATCTAGCGGGCTATGTTTTCAAGCGATATCGCCCAGTAATTTATGCCTCAGCCAGCCCATGATTCAGAGCCATCAGCTCATTCGGCTTCGCGGGCTCGTGCCCTGCCTAAGGCAAGGGCAGATTCCTTAATCCGATCCGGTTAACCTAAGATCGCTGGGGCAAGGGCAGATTCATTAATCTAGCCGGCTATATTTTCAAGCGATATCGCCGAGTAATTTATGCCTCAGCCAGCCCACAATTCAGAGCCATCGGCTCATTCGGCTTCGCGGGCTCGTGCCCTGCCTAAGGCAAGGGCAGATTTAATCCGATCGTCCGGGCTTAAAATTAAGTAATATCATTCTTCACCAGCACAATTGAGCATAACTCATGACATTTTATATATGCAAAATAAATGAGCTACAAGCCCGGACAAAAATGTCTGACAAAACAATTGTAACAATACATCTGTGAAATCCTAATACATCTGTGAAATCCTAACAGTCAAATGCCCAGCTCAGCCTTCGGAATCAGTCTCCAACGGCTCGACATCCACTTGCTCATATGGCACTGGCATAGTCAGTGAAACTCCAGCTGCAGCAAGGGCTTTGTGCCAGCCATGTTTGAACCCCCTGTTTTCGAACCGAGGGACTTGGTCCACATATTCGGCGAGCCCAGCATCTTTCCCGGCTTCGAATACTTTGGAAACAGCCACCTTCATTTCAGCCAACTCACCCTCCAGGCTGGCAACCGCCTTCTGGGACAATCTCAGTGCCACTTCGCTCGCGTCCACCTTCTTCTCGGCGTCCGCTCGGGATTGATCTGCAATGCGGGCCTTCTCTACCTTGGCCTCGGCCCGAGAAGCTTCCTTGTTCGCTCTCAAAACTGCATCCTTGGCCCTCTTCCTCTGGCCCTCCACTTGCTTTCGTAAGCGGCCAATCTGTTTCACGGCGTTGAGATGCTGACGTCCCATATCGGCTATTCTTCCGATGGTCTGCAAAGGAAGAACCCAAAAACATAACCTCAACAGTACTCGGATAAAGTGAAGAAAAGTCAGAATACGTACCAGAAGTGCCGATTGCGCGGCTAGTGCTGTCGCATTCAGATCTGGTTCAACCTGGAAAGCCTCCATATCAGACGGCAACGACACGGACGTAGTCACACCGAATGCGACTTCTAGATCTTTAAGCGCCGAAGCGTTGGAGGGAACCAGCATATCCTTTACCATTGGATGAATGACAAAAGGAACAACCTCATTAGATCCCTCCAATCGAGGACGCTTGCCACCTTGTTTGTCTGAACCGGCCTCGAGGTCAGCACAGCGTTTCTCTGCCTTTTCCCCAACTTTTTGGCCGACTTCCCCGGCCAACGGGGATTCAGCATTCTGACCTTTTTCCTTCTCCTCTACAACCCCCAAGGACTCTGATTCGGCAACAGGGAAGGGGAGTCGAGATTCGGTGGCGGGCGGTATTTCAGACGAAAGGCCCTCCGCTCTTCGCCGTGCGGCTCACCTCTCCGCATTCGCCTTTTTGGCAAGCTTTGTCAGACTCAATCCGGCCATACCCGCGGAGTCTATGACGGGAAGATCCTCTAAGCGTTGAAGAACGTCGGCAGAAGGAAGATCCCCTGGTCCCGATGTAAACGGAGGATCGACGGAATCCAATACCTCCTCAGAGTGGGTCTCGGATTGATCTGATTCGGCAATATCAGCTACCTCATTTCGGTCCGAATCGGACCCTTCAAAGCCTACCTACCTCAAGTTTTTGAAGTCGGACACAATAAGAGCGGTAAGGGAATCTTCGCCCTTCGGAATCAGTATGTTTTCCGCCGCCGAGAAGGTTGTGTATGTCGGCTCGTAACAAAGCAGAATGTGAGCCGCCCTCCCCTATTTCTGAAGGCTTCGACGGTCGAAATACCTTAGAGTAACCCTAATATCTGAAAGAACGGTGTCGTGGGTTGAAGATAGTACTTTCTTCAAACCCCTCCCTGCACAAGACAAAGCCGTAAGATTTCAATGGAATAGGTTTCACAATAAAAATGAACACATAACAAAAACAAGGAAATACTCGGCGACCTGGCTCACCCCTCCGTCTGGGAATAGAGTCAACACGATCCTCCCCTTCGCCAAATTCCCAGTTACCCTGGACAATGACCATAACATCATGAACTCTTTTCCCAGAGCTGGAAAGCATACAGATTAGTTGATGATCGGTGTCCCTAGCTCTAAGGAAATAACGCCCTTGCCGACCGGAAGACTTAGCCAAGGCATAGCAGTGTCGGATAGCCGGAATGCCAAGGTTAATTCCAAGACGAAGATTCAACGCTACAATCCCCATTATAATTCTAAAGAAATTCACGTTAGGTTGAGAAGGGATTAAATCCCAATGGCGAATCACAGCCCTTAGGAATGGGTGTAGAGGGAAGCGGACTCCACCCTCTGCGATTGACAAGAAAGGAAAGACGATTGTGGTTTCGTCCTCCCTCTCCATGTCAAGGGTGCCGTCTGCCAAAAGTGACAGACGAACGTCATTAGGAATAGAGAAATGGTGTCTAAAACCAGCAATTCGATCTGATGAGAGGAGGTCTTTCAAATGTTTCGCCATACCCTACAGTTGACACAGATGTGCCAAAGAATAAACTGGGAATAGTTCTCAAAGCAAAGAAGTGGATAACTTACAGAGGATGAAAAAGATGTTGGAGGAGATAAAATTGCAAGAACGATCCAAAAGGCAACCCAGCGACCAGTATCACGGAATGCGAATCCGAAAGGACGCCAATCTTTAAAAACGCAATGAATAGGTATGTACAAAGAGGCGGGAAGTCGGTACGACAACCAAAAGGGGGCGTACTTAGACGTGTGCTTCGTAGGCCCAACCACCAAAATTTTGGTTCTGAGTATTCAAAATTCGGAACCAAGCACTCCAGCCAACATACGTTGGGAAAATGCTTGGGGGGCAATTGTGGGAGCCGAATAAATAGAAGAGTTAGAAGGGATGTATTCCAGAAGTCAGAGACTGTTCGGCTCCGTGCTAATCAACTAAGATGCCGAATACATTGAGATCGTCGAATAGACGGGGAGATGTATGTATGAATAAACAAAAGGATAATAAGTAAAAAGTGGGCTTTGGACCCGAGGTCCAGAGAATGAGTATAAATACAAGAGCTTCAGATTTAGAAAGGTACGTAAGAATAACTTCATTAAACTTAGTAAACAAGCTTTCTTGAGTATAAGAACTGACTTGCCCGTCGGAGTGCTAACCCCGGCACCCCCGACCGGAGTGTTAGTCTTTGCAGGTGACTAGCTGAGGATCAAGAGCGTCTCCCAGGATCTGAAGAGTATTTCCAGAATCACCTCCCCACAGATATCAAGTAAAGTTCAGACTATGATTAGGGGTAAATCTTAGATACCTAAGAACTCGAATAATTGCTTTCCAATGATCTTCTCCGAAGTTACTAGTGTACCTGCTTAACTTATTGACAACATATGCTATATCAAGGCGTGTGCAATTCATTAGGTACATTAGGTTTCTAATGAGCTGTGGGTATTTTAACCGAGACATCCCATCACCTTTATTATTTGACAAATAAAGATTGACATCTACAAGTGTTCTTGGCACATTTACATCATCCTTGATGTATTTGCCAAGAATTTTCTCAATATAATGTGATTAAGATAATGCATATTCGTCAGATATTTTAGTAATTTTCATTCCTAGATTAACATTTGTTACTCTCATATCTTTCATATCAAATCTTTTGTTTAGCATTTGCTTGGTTGATTTGATCATATCGTGATTGTTACCAATTTTCAACATGTCATCCACATAAAGACAAATTATAACATGCCCTTTGTCAGAGTTTTTAACATAGACACATTTATCACATTCGTTTATCTTAAATCCATTAGTTAGCATAGCATGATCAAATTTTTCATGCCATTGCTTAAATGCTTGTTTCAATCTATAGAGAGATTTTACAGGCTGACACATTTTCTTTTTTTTTCCTAGTACTACAAACCCTTCGGGTTGTTCCATGTAAATCTCCATTTAAGAAAGTTGTCTTAACATCCATTTGATATATCTCAAGATTATATAGCCCTGCTATAGCAATAAGCATACGAATAGATGTGATCCTTATTACTGGAGAGTAAGTGTCAAAATTGTTCAGACCTTCCTTTTATCTCTAACCTTTGCCACAAGTCTTGCCTTATAATTGTCTAGTGAACCATCCGCATTCATTTTCCTTTTAAATATCCATTTATACCCAAGAGGCTTACAACCGGGTAGAAGATCCATCAATTCCCAAGTGTGATTTTGCATGATGGATTTAATTTCACTATTAACAACCTCTTTCCATAATGGTGCTTCAAGACCTGACATCACTTCCTTACAGCTTCGAGGCTCATTTTCTAATAGGTATGTCAGAAAATCTGGATCAAAAATTTTGATGTCCTCGCTCTCTTACTGTGTCTTAGTTCATTATCAGTTATTACCTATTGGTCTTGATTGTCGACAATATCCTAACTTCATATAGAATAATAAGTTCATTTTTGAGAACTTAATTCATATCCTTTCTTATGAGGAAAAATATGTTCAAAGAATATAGCATTCCTTGACTCTATAATAGTATTTACATGTATATTAGGTATTTATGACTTATGAGTCAAAAACCGATATGCACTACTATTATGTTAACCAATAAACACACAATCAACTGTTTTTGGTCCTATCTTAGTCTTTTTAGGAACAAGAACTTCTACCTTTGGCTAGACACCCCCACATTTTAAAATATTTGTAAGAAGGCAATCAACCTTTCCATAGTTCATATGGAGTGCTATTAGTTTTCTTGTGGGAAATTTTGTTAAGAATATAATTAACAGACAATATTGCTTCCCCCCACTAGTTCTGTGGTAAGCCTAAACTTAGTAACATAGCATTCATCATTTCTTTAAGGGTTCTATTATTTCTTTCAGCAATTCTATTTTGCTGAGGAGAATATGGTGCTGTAGTTTGATAAATAATGTCATGTTGTGCATAAAATTCATTTAAAGGTTCATTATATTCACCACCCCTATTAATTCTAACCGTTTTAATGGTTTTACCTAGTTGATTTTTAACTTCGATTTTGTAAAGTTTAAACATTTCTAAGGCTTCATTTTTACTTCCAAGTATACATAACAATATTTTGCTCAATCATCAATAAATATTATGAAATACTTTATTCCTCCTCTAGTTTAAATAAATTTAAGATCACATACATCGATATGAATTAATTCTAGAGGTTCAGTTTTTCTTTTAATCGATTTAAATGGTGCCTTAATTAGTTTTGCTTCTACACACACTTCACATTTATGATTAGGTATACAATCCAAACCGGTAAGTCCACACAAAGCATCAAAGTTCACATGTCTTAATCACCATGCCATAAATTAGACTAAAAAATATAAACAGAAGTTGTGTTAATCTTATTAATTGCAAAAATTGGTACAACAATCATTACATTCAACTCAAAGAGCCCATCGCTCATGTACCCTTTACCCACATACATACCACTTTTAGTTAGTACAAATTTATCAGACTCCCATACAAGTCTAAAACCATTTTTACTCAACAAAGATCCAAAAACTAAATTTTTGTGAATGTTTGGTACATGCAGCACGTTGTTGAGAGTAAGTTCCTTGCCCGAGGTCATTTTCAAGATCACCTTTCTTTGTCTAGTCACTGAAGAAGTAGAAGAATTTCCTATAAACATTTGTTTCCCATTGGCTGCCTCACTATATGAAGTGATCATTTTCTTATCCATGCAAATGTGAGGAGTTTCCCTACTGTCGATCCAGCACTCCTTGGGATTTCCAAGAAAATTAGCCTCAAACACCATAACAGAGAGACTGATGTCATTGACCTCTTCAGAGATTTGCAATCTAGTTCAGTCACATTAGCTTGATTTGTAGTCTTTTTGCTTGTACTTCCACAATCCCTATTAGAGTGTCGGCGATCAAAGGCACGTTGTCCAGTCTTGCCACACTTATAGCATTTTCCTTTGAATTTTTTATTGCCATTGTTGTCACCTTGTTTAGGACTATCTCCAGCATACTTCCTCTTGATGTTATATGGTTTGTGCACTTGTTCCACCACATTAGCCTTGGACTCAATGGGATTTTTACCATTCTTCTTTTCAACATTTTGATTATCCTTTTCAATCCTCAATTGGACAATGAGTTCCTCCAATGTCATCTCTTTGCCTTTATGTTTAAGATAATTCTTGAACTCTTTCCAAGTAGGAGGTAATTTTTCCACAATTGCAGCAACTTGGAATGATTCACTTAGAGACATACCCTCTGCATGAATATCATGCAAGATAAATTGGAGACTTTTCACTTAGCTAATAATCGTCTTAGAATCAATCATTACAAAATTCAGAAATTTGCCAACAACGAATTTCTTCGTTCATGCATCATCTGTCTTGTATTTCTTCTCCAAAGAATCCCACAATTCTTTTGCTATTTTAAGAGAACTGTAAACATTATACAACATGTTGTTCAGGCCATTTAGGATGTAATTCCTGCATAGAAAATCATTATGATTCCAGGCATCCACAGTAGCAACAACTTGCTAATCACTTTCACCTTCTTTGAGTATTGGAACATCTTCATAGAGAAACTGGGCAAGATTAAGAGTTGTAAGATAGGACAGTATCTTTTGCTACCATCTTTTAAACTCTGTATCGTTATATTTTTTCGATTTTCTCCCTGATTCACAGGAACCACAGAAACTTGAACAAGGTTTTGGCTAATAGCAGGTGTTGGTGTAACAACCGGATTTAGTGTACCAGTTTTAGTAGCCATCAAACCTAATTACAAAAATTAGAAAACAAAATTAAAGCCAAAACAATTTTCTAATACAAAAACCAGAAAATAAAATTAGAATTTCTAATATAATGAAGACTAGTCTTGATAAAAACCAATTATGTCTTAAGATTATTAGACAATTTTCACTGTATTCGAAGAATAGATTAAAAAAGAAGGAATTTTGTTTGAATACTAAACATCGAAACAGAATGTATAAAATATATATATATATATGGACAGACAAATTCTATTTTATTATAGAAATAAAACAGAATTTGAAAAAACAAAAACAGTAAACCAGAAATAAACTAAAATACTTACAGTATTATTTTTTCGAAAAAATGATCAAGTCCAGCGTTTGATACTATTTCCTTAAGATAGATTCATCTTCTCCACAGTGTTTTAGAATATAGACATCTATCTCCGAGGATAATGTGATCTACAACAATTAGTAGTAGCACTACACACTAATTGTTCAACAAACATGCAGAAATATGCAAACAAAAGAAGAATTAAAGAATTGAATGAAAAGAACAAATGAAGGACTGCCTATTTATAGAAGACATGGTGGTTGTTCGGGACAGAATTAAACAAGCATGGAACCTATTCGAGTTTGGAGGGGAAAACTGGTATGTAGGACCAAGTTGCCAATGTTCAAAAACATTAGGCTCATTTCGAAATTTATTTTGAATTTCAAAACAGAAATTTAAATTCTAAATGGTAAGAATTTAATTTACAAAAAATAAAATTCAAAAGTTTTTAGCCCAAAAGTATAAGCACTGGGGTGGACAACACCAAGCCCAAGCTTGGTTGGGGCAAGTGGATGAGGGAGGCGTTCGCGCATGCGTGTGGTTGTTTTTAGATCCAATAGGCCAAGGCCCACTTTACCCATAACCTCTCCCTCCATAAAACTTGGGTGCTCTTTGGGGCCCTCCCCAAGATACAAACTTAAGGCTTATAAACCCATATCATGTTTGCCCACCCAAGCAATGTGGGACAAACTTTTTCTACATCCCTTATGGAAACCTCACCAAAACACCATTTCTGTAACAACCCCGAACTGTGATTAGCCACTGATCCATGATTAAGAGTACCTAATTAGTAATTAAGAAGAAATTCTGAATTAATTGCATATGTATTGCATTATTTGTGTTTATATCTATCTGTTGTAGGAATATCTATTTGTATTTCTATTTTGTTCTGTGAATTGAAGGCCTTATCGGCATCTGATCACGAAATTGACTTGGGATATGTGTTATTTGGAATTTTTAGAATTTTATGGTAGGTTTAATTAAAATTTGATTCGGAGCCAAACAATTAGAATAAATTAGAGTTGGCTTAACAAACTTTGATCAAACTTAATGAAGTCCACTAACCAAGCCTATATAAGGCCTATACACATTCTAGAACTCCCATACACTTACACTCCTTCATCTTTTGAGGCTAAAACGAGAGAGAGAGAGAGAGAGAGAGAGGAAGGAAACTGAGATCAAAGCTTGATAAAGGTGAATTGCAAGGAAATTAAAGGGAATTGGCTTGGAAGACTAAAGACATAGCAATCTAGAGCCGAATTAAAGAGTTTAGGTAAGGATTTAAGCCTTTAATTGTGTAATTAAGACTCAACACACGAATTCAAGAGGAATCAGAACAAGAATTAAGCTTTGAGAGGTGAATTAGAAGTTAAATAATACATACATGTTCATTTCCTCATATGTTGAGTTTGATTTCTAAGAAATTCTCTCATGCATACCATTGTTCTAACTTAGTTTTGGGAATTCACCTTATTCTACACCATTTTATCTAAATTGATCAAGTTTTGGAAAAGTTTGAGTTCATAGCATTGCATACATGTCATATACATGAAAGTTTCAAATTTGGTTTGAATAATTGACTTACTTTTGGGCTTTGAATTTGGGAAATGATTTTGAATTCACCATGTTTTACAAGATCACATATGTTTCCTCAAGTTTTGGGCCCAAAAGGATGTGTTTTGTAGCTTTGAAATTGAGTTTTGAGCTTGGAAGAGCAATTTGGAAATTTTAGAATTCTGCATCTCCGCTCGAGTGACCAACATTGCACTCGAGTGACCACCCTTTGTTTTGTCCCTCCGCTCGAGTGAAGAAGCCTAAGCTCGAGCGTAAAATTCATGCTCCTAGAAGTTTTGCAAGTTTTGTAGACCACTCGAGCGACAAGAGTTGCGCTTGAGCGAGGACCCTGTTATTCAGTCTTCCGCTCGAGCAACCGTCGAGCGTCCATCGAGCAGAAAATTCATGCAACCAGTACTTTTGCAGACCTAAGGGACTAAGTGTTCTAATGCATATTTTGGCATCTTCATTGCATCC
Source organism: Camellia granthamiana (assembly GCA_036172215.1). NCBI lineage: Eukaryota > Viridiplantae > Streptophyta > Magnoliopsida > Ericales > Theaceae > Camellia > Camellia granthamiana. Next base: position 26,057,130 of record CM069914.1, read on the forward strand.
TAGGCATTCCTAGGCCATGATTAAGACATAATAATGAAAATAAGGATTAGAAACACACCAATATAAGAAAGAACCAAGTTAAAGAAATTCCAGGTGTGTGTTTCAATATGTATTTGTTCTGTGTTTATGTAGGTCACGCGCCATAAATCGGTTGATCCATCTGCTATATCTATTTTGCTATTGAAGCCATTTGTGAGTGATAAATTTGTAAAAATATGTTCACATTTAGGTATTTTCCTATATGATATGATAAGAAATTATTTGTTTTCTGAAATGCTATGTTTTGTATTAATGAATGATTGTCCATATAATGAAAAGTATTCGTGGCATCCTTAGTACATGGCCTTTACACGGGGGTAACAATATTGTGGTCTATGAGCACAAGGCCCTTGCCCGGGGGTAATAATACTATGGTCTCATGGCCCTTGCCCAGGGGTAATAATATCATTGTCTCATGGCCCTGCCCCGAGGTTAATAATATCGTAGTCTTATGGCCCTCACCTGGCTTAAGTATGTTATCTGTTCCCGGTACCGAAGGTTCCTTTATGGAACTGTTCAAGTATGACCCTTAATGCTCTGTATCGGATCTGTTAATGCTAATGGGTGTACCACGTATGATCATCTGTGAAATTGAATAAGTACATGCATCTGAACTCTGAATAAGAATTTGAATTTGTTTCTAATCTGAACTTTGCTTTCCGAATCTAATATGGGACATCATTCATTAAATCCTTTACTTTGTTATTATTCACTGGGCTTTCGCTCACTATTTATATTATGTATGTAGGTGACTAAAACTGTGACCAGGCTCAGTGATGGCTGCCTAGAAGTTTGTTGTTAGCCAACCTTTGTGCCTCCTGGGGAGGATCCCATCTAAAGGAGTCAAGTTTTTGTGGATCATGTTAACAATTTATTTTGTTTTTGTTTATCCGTGCATTGGGCTAAGTTTCGTTTGATGATATCTAAATGGTGATGCATGACTTATATAATTTTGATGTCATATGTAAATATTTAATTTTTAAATTTTTTTCCTATCCATCTCAGCATAGCTCAATGGACTATATATGTTTATATTTGTTTCCGCAGCCCCTTATTTTATGATGATCCATTCAGAGGCCTTTGGTAATCCCAGGATTACTGGCCGGTTACGATGCTAAACCTATAAGAACGTGTTTGGGTCATGACAGAGTGGTATCAAAGTACGAGTTATATCTCACACACAAGTCCTTATGAGCTATAGGATGTCCTAGAAAAGGATTAAGGGCATTCCATCTACATGTGTAGATGTGTGAACTATTTGAACATTCTCGAACTAAAATGAAATTATGTGAACATATTTGAATTTATATGAAACAAATTGAATTGGAATTGAATATAGAGAACGAGATTATTCTGCCTATGTTTATTATTATCATGTTTACCAATAGCAACGAAACATACAAGAAGTTATGATACAGCTAGATCTTCTGAGGCTTGAAAGAGACGGATGGAACAAATGTTAGAAGCTTTAACAGAAACAATGAGCCAGCAACAAAGACAACAACCTGTGCTCCCTCCACCACCGCCGATGCCAGTTGAGCCGGAAAACACTGACATTATTTCACTAACTTAGAAGTTCAACAAAATGAAGCCACCAATCTTTCTGGGTGGTATTGAACCGTTGAAAGCCGAAACATGGCTGCTATAGACTAAAAAGATATTTGAAGTGTTCCCGTGCTCGGAAACTTAGAAAGTTCTTTTGGCCACCTATACTCTGAAAAAAGAAGCTAGACGATGGTGGATGCTTATCCGAGATAATAGTAGGACTATGACGTGAAGCCAGTTTAAAGTGATATTTTATGAGAAGTGTTTTCCCTAATGTTTCAGAGACTGTAAAGTGTCAGAAGTCCAAGAACTCAAGCAAGGCAAGATTTTCGTAGACAAGTATGAGGCTAAGTTCACTGAGTTAGCTAGATTTACTCCTCATATGGTCGACACAGATTACAAAAAGGCTCGAAAATTTGAAAGGGGCCTAGATCTGGACGTGTTTGATCGAGTAGGCATTCTGAAGTTGCCTACGTATGTGGATGTACTTTATAGAGCATTGACGGCAGAGGCTAATCTGGCAGTAATGAAACAAGCTAAAGCACCAATCTGGATCCAATTTTCGGAAGGGTCGTTCATCATTTGCAAACAAAAAGCAAAATACTGGATTTTCAAGCAGTTCAATTTAGAGCAGTGGATCTGTGTCAGTTTGTTCTGAATGTGGGAGGAAGCATAGAGGCGCATGTTACCGTGCATTTGGTGCTTGTTTTCGGTGTGGCAAGACTGGCCACATGATCAGAGATTGTCCGATGAGATCTGACAATGCTAACTGTCTGTAGACACCCTATTTTTGACCGCTCTTAAGACTTGGGCGCCTCTGGTTGATCACTCGATGATAAAAGCAACGTTGTACAAGCGTTTGATTTCTTCAGCAAGAAGAGTTTCTAAATCCCAACCTTACACCCCATTTTTGGACCAAAACTATTTTAGACTGAAACTATTTTAGACCTTACAACCCTCTCTTGCAAAATATTTTTCTAAATGTTTCTACGATGTTTCGAGGCTCGCATTTCGTTTAAAATATTACACTTTTCGGTAAATCGAGCAAGGACAAAGTGGAAATAAATGGAAAGGAGGTGACCTCTTTGATAAAAATCTTTAAAACATCTTATTTATAGGTTTGGAGTTGAAAAAAATAGGAGGGGAGGGCAGAAAACTAGTTGGGGAAGAAGTTGGACATCAATCTGTTATGACAGAAATGAGTAGTCTTTACTAAAATATGCATATCTCTTTTCACACTTAGAATTTAGATGTTAGGCCACCACCATTGGAAATTAACTTATGGAGCTTCAATTTAGACTCAAGAATCACCTGAAATCAAGTCTAGATGAAGGAGATATGCCCGTTTGAAGGCGGACCTGGAAGCAGATTTTTGCCTGCCGGCCACTAGTGGCCTGCTGGCCACTTATGTAAAATGCAAATATTTATTGCTAGCTGTCCCCCAAAGGCTCCAGCTATTTCTATACAAGTATTTCTGACCTAAGAGGGTGTTTTTCTATATATACTTGGTCAACCCTCTCGGTTTTAGGTTACAAAAATATTCCTTGAGGACCAAAACTTGAAATTCTCTCTCTATCTCTATCTTGCAACACACACACCTTACCCAAACACTTCCTAAACTAATATTAGAGCTCTCCTTGCTGAGATTATTCAGTCTAAATTTCAGCCCTTGAGAGTGTAAGATTTGTGGTTTGTGAACAAAAAAGCTACCTTGCTTCAAGAGGTATAATTTTAAGCATCTCTACACTACTTCTCTCTTATCTTTTCTTGCTATTTTTGAACTATTTTTGGACTATTTTTATGGGTTGAAACTTATGGTTTAAAAATACCAAAGGTGGAGGGGTTCATCACCCTTCTTTGAACCTTGTTCTCTAAGCTTTTGCCCTTGTGTTTCCCATCATTTTCTCAACTTTTTTTGAGCTTTTTACTACTGAATCTTAGAATTGTTTCAGAGGCTAAAATCATGTTTTGAGATCCCAAAAATGGAGGGGGTAGCCTCCCCTCCTTGTGCTTGCTTACTAGCTTAACTTGCTCCATGTTGTATCTTATTATTTTAGATATTTTTGTCTGAAGTCCAGCATTATTTTTGACTGTTTTAGGACTGTTTTTAGTTGTTCATTACATTTGAGTTTTGTATAGCATGCTTGTAGTGTAATGGTCTAGGTTTGGTGGTTTAAGCCTTAGCCACCAACCTATTTGAGTTGATAGTATTTATTTCTTGCTTTCCATTCTTGTTTTCATCTCTAATCACTTCTGCAACCTCCCTCCTTTCTTGGCTTTTTCTTTGCTTTGAAAGTAGTTTCAAACTACTTGCTTGTTTAAACTTGAGATAGAGGTATTGTGCTTAATGGTTTAATCCTTTTGGGGGTTCATTACCAACGGCATGACACTTCTCTCATGCCTAAAACAACATTTGGTTTGGTACTTCTCTCCATTAGTGGACTTAAAACTCATTTTTGGACTCAATTGGTTAAGGAATGGATGGTAATTAAAATGAAGTAATAAAATTGGAATTAAAAGTGATGCAAGCTAATAAAATCAACTTGGGTTCAATCGGACGTTAATTGAACCCACTGAGTCTTGAGTCGTTTCATACTTGTTAGTGATGTAAACGGTTTAAGAGTTAATGTCAACCACTTCATTTGATCAATCCATGATAGGGAGGAGGTTTTGTTGGTCTTTTGTTATGCATATATTGAAATTATGTCCCTTGACTCATAAATCATCATCCAATTCGATTGCACCGATTGATGGCTTATGAATTGAGCCTACTCCTCATTTGACCTGTTTCTTGATAAAGAGAGCAGGGTGGACAAACATCCCCTGAGAATACTCTGGTTTGTGGTCTGCTTGTCCTCTATCGCTATAGGACAGAACCAACATTAGTGGTCGACAGGCCACTTCTTCTAGACGGCAACCCACTATTAGTGGCCTGCCGGCCACTACTTCTGGGTTGCCGGCCACTTTTTCCAGGCAGGCAGTGCCCTTTTTCTGGCAGAGCAGAGCAGAAGCTGAGGTGAAAAATACTGCATTTTTCCAACTGTGACTGAGCAACAGAAGCATTTCGGTAGCAAAACGAAGAGCATTATCGGGTAGAAATCAACATCCATGCATGAGCCGTCCCTCGATTCTCAGGATTCGTCAAGATGATGTTGTAATTATGCTTAGAGTAGAGGGCTTGTAACTAATTAGTTAGAATAACTATGTGTTGTACTTATTTAATTAGCAAGAATAATTAATTAATTTTTTGTTGTAATAATTAGTTAAGTAGCGTAGCTAATTTATTCATTTGGGTTTGTAATAGTTAGCTAATTAGGTAATTAATTAGCTAGGTCATTCATTCGGACCCTCCTACGTGAGGGCAAGCAATGTAATAATGTGTATGTCTTCCAACCCTACATCTTTCTCTCTTTTATTTACTTGCTTATAATGGGTAGTTTAGAACATCATGTTTCTTTTAGCATACACCATGATTTGCATCCACTTGTCTTGTATGAATCAAGGCTCGGTTCATTATTCTAACAAAGCATTGTTGTTTGTTACTTCATTGAAAACATATTAAAATGCATGCTATCAAATTAATTCACATTTCATAATTAGTAACCGGGCCTATTAATTTCATCTTGTATGTGTTGCATTAGCCACGTTGCATTAGTTTGGAGCATGCATGTTTTCTAACTCTTTTGTTTCTTTTGGCTCACCTCGGAGTACTGGGTGAGCATTTTTGCTTTAGTATATCGCATGAGTGTGATTGTTTCCATGTTTAGCATGCTTGCCATGAGGCTAATTGCTTAAGTGATAAATTGCTTGAATGCCTATGGATGAAGGCTAATTGCTTAAATTGGAATAATTTGACTAATGTACATATGCGATCACTTTTTCAAGTGGTACATATTCAAAACAATTTTCAAACAAACATGAAATCAAGTGTTCTAATTTTTTCAAATTAGTATATACTTGTGTGTGCATCACATAGTAATGTTAGCCTAATAATGTAAATAAGATTCACATTATGATTAGTAGAAGCCAATCTTTGATCGGGCGAGTGGGGTGTTCAATTCATAACCTTCCTCTCTCGTACCTAAGTTCCCTAGCCGAGACAATCTTGGTGATGACGGACATGTGGCCTTTGGCACGAGTCATGGGTTTCCTAAATTTCCCAAAAATATTTAGGTGGCAACTCTGTATCTGGCAAAGCAGTTCATTTTTGGCATTTTGATTCAAAATCAATTTTCCAAAAGATTTGCCAGATTTGGACTCTTTTGTGTTTATCTATTTCACATTGCACTTATGAGATCAGATTTAGAACCACGGGAGTCCGAACTATAGGGCTATCGTATCCGAAAGGAGCACAAAAAGTTGAGCTACATCGTCCTGTGGCAAGTTTAGCCGGATCCACTATGCACCAAAAAGAAATATGAGAACCAATACCAGGTGAGAAACTTTGAGGCAAGGCTAACTTTTTGCACTTGTGCCTAGTGATGTATAGAATGCTGAATTTGTGGTGTCAGGTGTAATCTCAATCTGTGCTCAGAATGCCTATGTGTTGATAGATTCTGGTTCCACACATTCCTTTGAATCGCATGTTTTTCTTGGAAATTAACTAAACCTTTAAAACCTATAAACTGTTTACTATCTATGTCTACACCATCTGGAGGTTCTATGGTATGTGCTTATGTTTATCCGGCATGTGATATAATCATTGGTGATATGACATTATACGTTGATTTGCTACCTTTAAGTATTAATCATTTTGATTGTATATTAGGCATGGATTGGTTGACCAAGTATTATGCTATTATTGATTGTGTGAATAAATATGTTGTATTCCGACCTCTGGGGTTACCTGAACTTGTATTTGCAGGGAATGGGGTAGTTCTGCCACTATATTTGATCTCTTTTATGAAAGCCAGTAAATTGTTGCGAAAAGGTTGTCGAGTTTATTTATGTTGTGTTCTGAATACGAATGCTAATAATGCTAATGTCAAGAATATCCCTAGAGTTAACGAGTTTCTTGATGTGTTTCCCAATGAACTACCCGGAGATCTGATTGATACAGAAATTGAATTTACTATTGATGTCGTACTCGTAACACAACCAATTTCAAAAACCCCATATCGAATGTCAACCTCTGAACTGAAAGAATTGAAAACTCAATTACAAGACTTACTAGATAAGAAATTTATCCGCCCGAGTACTTCACTTTGGGGTGCTCTAGTTTTGTTTGTTAAGAAGAATGATGGGTCTTTGAGGTTATGTATAGACTACCGTGAATTGAACAAGGTAACCGTGAAGAACAAATACCCACTACCACAAATAGATGATTTGTTTGACCAACTTTAGGGAGCACAAGTGTTCTCTAAGATAGACCTTAGATCCAAGTATCACCAGTTAAAGGTTAGGGCAAAAAATATAGAGAAAACTGCATTCAGAACTAAATATAGGCACTACGAGTTTTTGGTAATGCCATTTTGGGTAACTAATGCATTTACAGCGTTTATGGAACTAATGAATAGGGTTTTCAAACAATTTCTTGATGAATTCATAGTTGTATTTATTGATGATATACTGATCTACTCCAAAAGTAGGGAAAAACATGAAAATCATCTGAAAACTACCTTACAGATTCTGAGAGAAAAGAAGTTGTATGCAAAACTTTTCAAATGTGAATTTTGGCTTGATAGTGTAGCATTTTTGGGATATGTAATCAACAAAAATGGCGTATTAGTTGACCCACAGAAAATTGAGGTTGTTGTGAACTGGCCGATACCAACTAATGTATCTGAAATCAGAAGCTTTTCGGGGTTTGCAAGCTACTATCGCAGATTTTTGAAAGATTTTTCAAAACTTGCAATGCCATTAACACAATTGACACATAAAAATATGCCATTTGATTGGAATGACCAAAGAGAATCTGCCTTCCAAGAGTTAAAGACCAGGTTAGTAACTGCACCAATTTTGACTTTGCCTAATGGTACTGATGGGTTTCAAATTTACAGTGACGTTTCATACAAGGGTTTAGGGTGTGTGCTAATGCAAAATGGGAAGGTAATTGCTTATGCTTCTCTGCAACTCCGCCCGCATGAAAAGAACTATCCGACCCACGACCTTGAACTAGCAGTTGTGGTGCTTGCCTTGAAAATTTAGTGACACTACCTGTATGGTGTGACTTGTGAAGTGTACACTAACCATAAAAGCCTCAAATATTTCTTCACCCAAAAAGAACTGAACATGAGACAGAGACGATGGCTTAAGTTGATTAAGGATTATAACTTGTAGATCTTGTACCATCTGGGGAAAGCCAATACCGTTGCAAATGCTTTGAGCCGAAAAGCCATTGGCAATTTGTCATGCTTACTTATCGGTCAAAGAGAATTGTTACATGATTTGGAAAGAAATGAGATTGAAATTGTGTTGCGTGAACAGGGTGGAATCCTAGCTGTCATTTTTGCCCAACCTGCAATAATTAAAGAAATTAAAGAGAGACAGCTTGATGATGAGTTTTTAAAGAAGATTGTTGATGAACTTGAATCAACACCAAGGCCGCGGTTTGTATTTGAGAACAATGTGCTAAACTTTCAGGGTAAGCTTTGTGTACCAGATTGTTTTAAACTGAGGAAACGTATTATGACTGAAGCCTATAATTCCAAATTTGCTGTACACACGGTAATACGAAAATGTACAAAGATTTGAAGCAAAACTTCTAGTGGCCTGGGATGATGAAAAGTATTGCTGACTATGTGGCTAGATGTTTACACTGCCAAAAAGTCAAAACCAAACATCAATAACCCGTTGGAATGCTTCAGCCCCTTCCAATACCGGAATAGAAATGAGAACATATTAACATAGACTTCATTGTGGGATTGCCTCGCTCTTCTCGAGGTATGGACTCTATCTGAATAATTGTTGATCGTTTGACTAAATCCGCACATTTCTTACCTGTCAAAACTTTTTATAATGTGGATAAATTGGCTAACATGTATGTGAATGAGATTGTGAGATTACACGATGCGCCAGTATCTATTGTATCTGATAGAGATCCTAAGTTCACTTCAAGATTCTGGCATAATTTATAGCAAGTTTTGAGAACTGAGTTGAGATTGAGCAGTGCTTATCACCCACATATAGATGGCCGATCTGAACGAACCATTCAAACCTTGGAAGATATGCTTAGAATGTGTGTGTTAGATTTCCAAGGAAATTAGGAGACCTACTTACCATTAGCTGAATTTGTGTATAACAACAGTTATCATTTGACTATCGGTATGGCTCCTTAAGAAGCTTTGTATGGTAGGAAATGCCATTCTCTAATCTGTTGGACTGAGGTAGGTGACAAATCTTTGTTGGGACTGGAACTTCTACAAGAGACAACTGAAAACATGAAATTGATTCAACAGAGATTGAAAACTACACAAAGCCGCCAAAAGAGTTATGCGGATGTCCGAAGAAGAGATCGGGAATATGAAGTCGGGGATCATATGTTTATTAAAGTAACTTCTATGAAGGGGCAAATGCAGTTTGAAGTGAAAGGCAAATTGTCACTGAGATACATTGGGCCGTATGAAATTCTTGAGAAAATCAATCCGGTGACATATCGAGTAGCTTTACCTCTGATTATGGAGCAAATGCATAATATTTTTCATGTTTCAATGCTTCGGGATTATTAAAGAGATGCTTTCCATGTAATTGAACCAACCCAAATGCTTCTGAAAGATGACTACACGAATGAAGAACGGCCAATTCAAATCGTCAACCGAAGAATCAAACGATTGAGAAACAAATAAATATCATTGGTAAAAGTTGATTGGCAAAACCACAGAGGGACCTATGCAACATGGAAAACCGAAGAAGATATGATGAAGAGATACCTTGAACTGTTTCTTCTAGATCCGATATTCTTGCAAACTGAATGTAATTCGAGTTTGGAGGACCAAACTCTTTAAAAGGGGAAGACTGTAACAACCCTGAACTGTGATTAGCCACTAATCCATGATTAAGAGTACCTAATTAGTAATTAAGAAGAACTTTTGAATTAATTGCATGTGTATTGCATTATTTGTGTTTATATATGTCTAAACCATAACCAAACCAAACCAAGCCTTAAGTCCCATCAAATAGGGTCGGCTACATGAATATTTCTTCTCCACACGGCCCTATCAAAGGCTATTTCGTTAGTCAAATTAAGTAGATCCATATCTCTATTTACAATGCTAGCCAACGTTAATCTAGGCCTACCCCATCCCCTTACACTTCCATCTACCATTACAACATCGCATCTCTTTGTTACTCCTTCTGTTGGTCTCCGTTGAATATGACCAAACCATTTCAATCGATTCTCTCTCAACTTATCTTCTATCGGTGCTACTCTTACCCATTCTCGAATACACTCATTCCTAGTATCTATTTGCATTTCTGTTTTGTTCTGTGAATTGAAGGTCTTATTGGGCATCTGATCATGAAATTGACTTGGGATATGTGTTATCTGGAATTTTTAGAATTTTATGGTAGGTTTAATTAAAATTTGATTCGAAATCAAATAATTAGAATAAATTAGAGTTGGCTTAATTAACTTTGATCAAACTTAATGAAGTCCACTAACTAAGCCTATATAAGGCCTATACACACTCTAGAACTCCCATACACTTACACTCCTTCATCTTTTGGGGCTAAAACATGAGAAAGAGAGAAAGGGGAAGGAAATTGAGATCAAAGCTTGAGAAGGGTGAACTGCAAGAAAATTGAAGGGAATTTGGCTTGGAAGCTTAAAGACATAGCAATCTAGAGCCTAATTAAATAGTTTAGGTGAGGATTCAAGCCTTTAATTGTGTAATTAAGACTTTACACATGAATTCAAGAGGAATTAGAACAAGAATTACGCTTTGAGAGGTGAATTAGAAGTTAAATCATACATGCATGTTCATTTCCTTATATGTTGAGTTTGATTTCTAAGAAATTCTCTTATGCTTGCCATTGTTCTTGTAATAACCCCGACCTGTGATTAACTGTTAAACCGTGATTAACAATGCCTAATAAGTAATTAAGGTGAAATTTTGCATTAATTGCATGTGTGTTGCATTAATTGTGTTTATATCTGTCTATTGTAGAAATATTTGTTTATATTCCTATTTTGTTCTACGAATTGAAGGCCTTATTGGCATCTAATCATGAAATTGACTTGGTTTATGTGTTATTTGGAATTTTTAGAACTTTATGGTAGGTTCAATTTGAATTCGATTTGGAATCAAATAATTAGAATAAATAATGTCAATTAATTAGTCAGTAATGAAGTCTCCTAATCAAGCCTATATAAGGCACAAGTGAGCTCTTTCTTTCATTATACACTCTCATTTCCTCATCATTCGGCTCAAAAACGTGTGAGAGAGAGAAACCAAGAGAGAGTTGAGATCAACAAGGGAATTGCTAGAGTTTGGAAGAAATTAGCTTGGAAATTCAAGGATATGGTTTGGAAGCTTAGTGTATTCACCATCTAGAGCATAATTGAACATCTTTGGTAAGGATTCAACCCTTAGACTCTATCATTATGATATCTAGGACATGAATTCTAGAGAACTAAGTTGAGTAATGCAAGAATTAAGCTAGAAATGAAGGAATTTAAGCCATACCATACATGCATGCATAACTCATGGAGTTTGAGTTTAGATTTCAACAAATTCTTACATGCAAGGACCTATTTTTGTTCAACTATGGGAGCTCATAATAGTTTTTCACTTTAACATTTCATTTGTACATGTTTTGGAAGGTTTGGGTTCATACCAACACACACACGATATGCATACAGATAATTCAAGTTTGTTTTTGCAGAATTCACTTGATTTTGGGCCTTGATTTTGTGTAATGATCTTTAATTCATGATGTTTTGTAAGTTTACAAGTGATTTCTTAAGTTTATGGCCCAAAAGAATATGTTTTGCAGCTTTGAGTTGAGTTTTGAAGCTTGGAAGCAAATCTGGAAATTCCAGAATTTTGCCTCACCACTCGAGCGACAGAACCTGCACTCGAGTGAGCACATTTGATTTTACACTTCCACTCAAGCGATCAAGGGTTGGCTCGAGCATAAAATGCATGCTCCTAGAAGTTTACAAGTTTTGCAGACCGCTCGAGCGACCAGAGTTGCGCTCGCGCGAAGACTTCAGTCTCACGCTCGAGCGACTATCGAGCGTGCGTCGAGTGAAAAAATCAAGCAACCAGTACTTTTGTAGAGTTTATAGACCACTTGAGCAACGGAAGTTGCGCTCAAGCGACCACTCTTATTTTTTACTCTCTGCTCGAGCGAAGAAAGCTACGCTCGAGCAAAAACCTTATTTCAGCAAATTTGACCAAGTATTAAACAGCATGTTTTGGTATCCTCATTGCATCCTAGGCATTCCTAGGCCATGATTAAGACTTAATACTGAGGATAAAGACTAGAAACACACTAAAAACGAAATGAAACAAGTTAAGTATTATTCGGGTGTATGTTTCAATATGTGTATTTGTTATGTTTGTGTAAGTCACGCACCATGAGCAGTTGATCCATTGGTTTCCTAACGAAGCTATTTGTGAAACTATCTGTAAATAATAACTAAGTAAAGCTATGTTCATTATGAAATGCTTTTTGAACACTATGATATGATATGAACTGTTTCTGAATTACTCAAAAGGTGATTTTGTGATTACATGAATGATGATCCAATTCTTTGAAATATCCATGTGGTATCCTTAACAGAGGCCCTCGCCCGAGGGAAATAATACTATGGCATATGGTCATGAGGCCCTCGCCCAGGGAAAATAATACCGTATACCAGGCCCTCGCCTGAAGGAAACAATACCATGGCCAACGTATGAGATATGTTACCCGGTACCGAAGGTTCCATTATGGAAATTGATATGCTTGACCAAAGAGATATGTTAATGCTAATAGATGTACCATGCATGATTTGAATATGAATATGAACATATGAACATGACTCTATTTTTTATACGAACATGCTGATGTTTCTATTTTGATAAGAGAATTGAAATCTGAACCTGTTATGGACATCATTCATTAAAATCTTTACTCTGTTATTATTCACTAGGCTCCAGCTCACTGTATTATTTTTGTATGTAGGTAACCAGGTGTGTGATTAGGCTCAGTGATAATTGCCTAGTGGTCAGTTTTGTCGGCCAACCATTGTGCCTCTCGAGAAGGTTCCAGAAAAAGTTTAGTGGTCGAGTTTTGCGAACCAAGTTATAAGAGTTAGACTTTCGTTGTTTTGTAAAAAATTCTTTTGTTTTATTTTCCATATGACGGCAATATAGAATGGATATGTATATGACGTCATATATGGGTTCATGTATATCAGTTTTAAATTTTTGTCCCACGTACGTCTACACAACTCTATGGACAAATATTGGCAGCCTATTGTATTATATGATATTCAGGTCAAAGGCCTTTGGTAATCCCAGGATTACTAGTCAATTATGATGCTAAATCTATAAGGGCAGGTTTTGGTCGTGATAGTTCTAACTTAGTTTTGGGAATTCATCTTATTCTACACCATTTTATCTAAATCGATCATGTTTTGGAAAAGTTTGAGTTCATAGTGTAGACACCCCATTTTTGACCGACCTTAAGACTCAGACGTCATCGATTGAGCGCTCCGTGGTTGCACATGTTGTGCTCATTTCGAGGTTTCGGAGTTTTTGGCTGAGAGCCTTGCCTCCGGGCTTCTGAACTCTTTGTGCTTTGGCTCGGTTTGTGGACCGAACCTTGTTTTCTCTCCCCTGAAGGGAGAAGGAGGTCTATGGACCACCTTCTTGTGGTCGTAGACCACTTTTCCTGCTTGGAGACTAGTTTTCGATTTTCAGAGCCTTTGGCCGCGCGCCTTGTCTCGGAACCGCTTAACGCTCTCCGTTTGGCTTGGTTTTTGAACCATGCCTTGTTGCCTCTGCCTAGAGGGACACTGTGGTCTAGGAGACCACTTTTGATGCCCGTAAACTAGTTTTCGAGTCTCCCAGCCGCGCGACTTGACTCCCGAACTTTTGTCTTGCATCCTTTTTGGTTTGTTTTTGGTACAAACCTTGTTTTCCTTGTTTGGAAGGTGGTACAAGGGTGGGAGACCAGTTCTTCCCCTTGGAGACCACTTTTCTTCCCGCCAGCCAGCTTTCTGGTCGGCTAACTGGTCTCCTTGGTCTTTGGGCCACCTTTTCTGGTCAGCCACCACACCATTGCCTTGCTTTCATGCTATAGACCTTCTCCCCCCATGGCCGACCACTTTTTCTCTTGGGAGACCACTTGTGGTGGTCGGCTGACCACTTCAAGTAGCTGGCTGACCACTTTAAGTGGTCGGCTGCTTTTCATCAACTTTTTGTTGATATTTTTTAGCCAACTGTGCCAACTGGAAGGCACAGAAGCCATCCTTCACACACGTGTATGGAGGGATGGCTTTAGGCCAAAAGCTTGTCCAACAAGCTTGTTACTTGTTCTCTATAAGAGAGAACCTCCCTCCTCCTCCTCCAGGTTTAGAAAAAAAGTGCTTGAGAGTTATACATACATATTTGTATCTATCTTGCATCTTCTCTTCATTTTTGTGTTCAAAAGTGCATTTTCATCATACTTCAACACACAAACACACACTCAAACACCATACTCTTGGAGTTGAGGTCCCTTGAAGTTGTTGTTGAAGTTTTTGGACTGGTTTTGGTTCAAAAAGAGTGCTGGAGTTGCAGCTTTGAAGGTGTTCTTCAAGGGTGAGTCAACTAGCCTTTAAACCCTTGTTTTGGTTTAAGCTTTTGGACCTATTTGCATGCTGATTTAAGCTTAACTTTCTACTATAAAAAATTCTATTTTTCAGTCCTTAACATGTTTGTTTAAGGTCACTTTTGTGTTGGGGGTAGTCTACCCCCTCTTGTGCCTTGTTAGGCCTTGTTTTGAACCTTCCCTTTAAGCTATTGGGATCACCTTGTTTTGGCCTTGTCACCACTGAAACTCAGAGGAATTTTAGTGGTGGAAATGGTGTTTTGAGGTCCCAAATAGGAGAGGGTCATCCCCTCTCCTTTTGTTTTGTATACTTGCTTTGTATGCCTCATGTGTGAGCATGTTTGTTAAGCTTATGTTGGCTCCATCATAGCATGTATTTGGGGTTATTTTGGCATGGCATACCACTGTTTTGGTTTGATTTTGTCGCCTCTTGCATGCTTTATACACTTGTAGTGTATTTCTCACAAACTAGTCTTGTATGCTTCATGAAGTAGCATGTCTTTCTAGCTTGTTTTGAGTCCATTTCAGCATGTTCTTGGTATTTTTTGCCATGTCATACCTCTGTTAAGGTTTGGTTTGATGGCCCCTTACATGCTCCATACACTTGTAGTGTAATTCCATGAAGTAGCCCAATGTGTATCATGCTTTTGATCATCATTCTAGCATGATTTTGGCTTAACTCTAAGAAGCTTTTGTCCATGTTTTAGCATGCTCTAGCTCTGATTTGTGTTGTTTTGGTCATGCATGCCATGCTTTGTATAGCTATAATGCATTCTAGCTTGTTAGCTTTGTGTATCAAGTCCACTAACATGCATTGCTTGGCTTATTTGAATGATTTGGCATCATTTGAAATGTGATTTCAGTCCATATAGTGTGGTCATACACTTGCATCTTTCACTTATTCCATGGTTTGGAGAGTTAGTGTTTTATGCTCTTAACATGAGCCATTGCGTATGCCTTCATGCCTAAGCTTGTGAGCTATCATTTCAATGTATTTTTGGGGTTATTTTGCCATGATATAACTCTGATTTTTGTTGGTGAAGCCATCTCATGCTTGGTCTTGGTAGGTGTAGTATAATCCACCTTATTTGCCTTGCACACATCATGCCTTATGCCCTTCATGCTAGCTTATTTTGGCTTCCTTCCATACATGTTTTAGACTCATTTTGACATGTTCTAGGACTGTTTTAGGTTGCCTTGACCATATGCTTCATGTTTTGCATAGTTGTAGTACAAATGCCTATGCTAGCTTCAAGCTTTGTGTACCATAGCATGCTTCATTTGTGTTGTGTACATGATTTGGCATCATTTACCATGACAGTTCAGAGCATGTAGCATTTCCATGTTCCCACTTCATTCACTCTTTAAGTGCCTTTGAGTGTTATGTATTGTTGCCTTGTTTATGGCCTAGTGCGTATGCTTGCATGCCTAGACATTTGAGCCCCCATCTCAGCATATTTTGGTCTTTGTTTTGACCTACTTGAGCTTTGTCCATGGTTGGTTCATGCATTTGTGCCATGTATTGCATGTCCCCTTTGTAGTCCTCTTTGCTAGCTCTAATGCTTAAGGACCCTAGCATGCCATGCTTGTGTTGTTTAAATGATTTGGCATCATTTCTTGCTTAATTTCAGTGCACTTAGTGTTGTTACACTTCCGCATTTGTCACTCTTTGAGCACTCTTGAGGGTTGTGCTCTTAGGCCTAGTGGATAGGCCAATGCATGTGCATGCTTGTATATGCTTTTGTGCCTTTGTTTTGGTATTATGGCCACTGTTTTGGGCATGGCTGAGGTCTATCCACATTCGGTGTAAGTCCACTTAGCATGTTTATTTGCATGCTGTTTGCATGCTTATGTTACATTGCATTGAGTATGCTATGTCGTTCATTGCATTGCGTATGCCATATTCTTAGCATTGTGTATGCCATGTTACATTGCATTGAGCATGCCATGTTGTTCATTGCATTGAGTATGCCATGTTGTTCTTAGCATTGTGTATGCCATATCGTTTGCATGCTTATGTTACATTGCATTGCGTATGCCATGTTGTCACATTGCATTGTGTTATGCATGTTGTTGCTTTCATTGTGTTTGGATTAGGTGTTAGTCCAAACACGAGAAACGAGGGACGTTTCATACTTGAAGTGATGAAACGTGCCTCGATTCTCGGTTGCTGACGCTCTTGATCATACATGATAGAGTTCTATGCTTTATGTGTTTATGTGTGCATTCATTTCATATTGAATTGTGCAATTTGGCTTCTCGGACATCATGCCTCGAGATGCGTGATTGGTGGCCCGAGGGTCGAGAACCGCACTCCCTTGAGCTTATGAAATGATAAGTGGAGTGGTTGTGCATACATATCTTGCAAATGCATTGCCATGCCCTTTCTTGCTCTCTGTTGCGGCAAGCTGGAGAAGTGCAGCAAAACTGGTCGGCCGACCAGAAGAACTAGCTCGCCGACCACTTTTTCTGGTCTGCAACAAAGAAAAGTGGTTGGCAGGTGGTCTCCCCCATCAACAACGGGTCAACCATGTTCCTACAGGTTCCCATGGTGGAGTTGAAGCTTTGTGGAGCTTTGTGCAAGGTTCTGAGAATAGTTGCAAACAGAGGCAAATCGGGGCATCGCGACGGATTTCCGAACGAGGCGACCGGGCATGCATGCACTCCTCATCCCGAGGACCTCTTTTTAGTGCTTTCCTTAGCTAAGTTATGCTTTGGATCTATACCTAAGTAGTTAATGCGTTTAGCTGCTTATTTGTGTTGTAATATCATAATTAGTTAGCTTGTTAGTTAGCTAGTCTTGTTTTGTAATAATTAGCTTAATTAGCTTAGATTAGCTAGTTAGCTTATTATTCAGACCCTCTGTCGAGAGGGCACAACTGTTGTAATAAGCGTGCGTGTGTGTGATGTATGTCTTCCAACCTCCATTTCTTTCTCCCTTTTACTTAACCGCTTACGATGGTTAGTTTTAGGGCATGTTTCGATTAGCATCCTTATGCTTGCATGCGTGCATCATTCATCTATTTTGCATACACCGAGCTCGGCGCATCATACTAACTGCATTGTATTTCAATTCCAACTTGAATACATGTATCAATTTGCATTTCACATGACATCTTAGAATAGCCGAGCCTATCTTAGTTGCATTTTCGCATGTGTTGCATTAGCCATCTTAACATGAACTAGGATCATGCATGATTTCTAACTAGTTCTTTGTTTTGGCTTGGAGTACACTGTGAGTGTTTACGCTTTAGCATACTGCATGTGTGTGTGTGCTGCCATGTTTAGCATGCTTGCCATGAGGCCAACTGCTTATTTGATTAACTGCCTGAATGCCTGTGGATGAAGGTTAGATTGCTTGAATTGGAACAATTCATCAAATCCCCGATTTAGCCTACTTGCGAGTAGCAATTCTAAACCATTTTCAAACAAACGAACATGAAATGTTTTGTTCCAACTTAGGCGATCTAGTCTATACTTGTATGCTGCGCGCATCACATAGTAATTCTAGGTTAATAACCGGAATAAGAACACATGTGTTTTCAAAAACAACATATCATGTTAGTAAAGGCTGATCTTTGATCAGGCGAGCAGGGGTCCTCATTGCATGACCTTCCCCTCTCGTACCCAAGTTCCCAAGCCAAGGCAACTTTGGTGATGATGGACACGTGGCCTTAGCCACGAGTCAGGGTTTCCTAAATTCCCCCAAAACAAAATATTTAGGTGGTTATTCTGTATCTGGCAAAGCAATCCATGTTTGGCACTTCTTTATAAAAATCAGTTTTCCAAAACGATTTGCCGGATTTAGACTCTTTTGTGATTTATCGGTCTCACATTGCACTTTGTGAGATTAGATTAAGAACCGTGACACGAGTCCGAACTGCAGTAGCTCAGAACAAAGCGAATTCGTGCCCTCGCCGGTACGGAGAGCGGGAGTTCTCGGGGGCGGTTTACAGTTTCTAGCGACTCTGCTGGGGAGTTAGAGAGCTTGACTCGAACTCATGATATCTTGTTTTGACTACACTTATGTGTTTCTTTGCATTGCATTTGCATTGGTGCGCCTAGGACACCGTGTTTTCCGTATGCTATTCCTGAACGGTTTACTGAAGGCTCGCTTTGAGGAGCGTGCCATAAGGTTGACCGGTTGCAGGCTCTGCCACGACGGGAACACAAACCTCGGTTTTTACTGAGGCACCCTTTTTGACCATTCAACCTAGTGCATATCGGAAACCATAGTGACTATTCCAAACTAGGATAGGTTGCTTACCCGATTGTAGGTTGTTTGAAACTGCTGTGTGCGTAGTGAAACCCTAGCTCCTGACAAAATAGGACAGGGAAACCCTACCCCAATATAGGGGTGTTTTGGCTCTCACTTATTTGCTATATGCTTTTAGAGTGTGTCTCTACAGGAATGCATGTATCAGTTTGCAAGTCTGGGTATCAGGCCTGCTGGCATCAGTAGTTGAAGAATCAGTTTTACCTGAGGGTATTAGTTTTGGGGCAGCGATTTGGGCACAGTAAACAGTGGTTGAGAACAGTGTATTCGGCTTGCAAATGCCAACTGTGTGTTGTCATGTCAACTGTGTTGTGTCTTTATTTAAGCCGTTATGCTGTCCGTTTTCTGGTTGTATGTTTCCTTATTATGCTTTATTTATCTTTTTGCAAGGTTGTTTAGCACAATTGCATCCGACTAGGCAGATATTCCCCAAGCACTCTGGGCTAGAGGTCGCAGACTTCATCGATCCGAGGATCTGATAAACGGACAACCGGTGTTCCACTTATTACCCCCGGTTATTAGACGGAGGTTAGTTAGGCGTAGTCCGTCAGTACAGTGGTTGCCAAATCAGTGGTCCTTGAGTAGTCGGGTTGAGATTTCTGAGTCTACTGCAGAGACAGATATACCGGTTGTTCAGTTAGACCAACACAATATGGCAGGCATGGAAGAGATGATGCGTCAGCTCCAGGAGAGTATGCAAGCCATGTAGCAGGATGCTACCCGTCAGGCAGAAGTGGCTGTACGACAAGCAGAAATAGTGGCCCAACAGGCAGAGTTAATTGCCAGGCTACAGCAGCAAACCGGAGCATCTGCTTCACACCCAGCTCCTTCCCCACCAAGAGTTCCAATACTCGGGGAGACCGCCAACGTCCAGAAAAATACAGACGTTCCAACGGGGCCAGCTCCGCCCCCAATCCTGCCCCAGCTATCCAAAGCGCCCACCAATCTAGTGGATTCACCGTTTGAATTTGAGGTGGATCCAACAGCGCTAAAAGTGAGCAAGCTAGAAAAGCTGTTCAAAAAGTCTCAAGGCGTGAAATCCATTCCGGATATAGACGATGGATATACCGATTCGGCCGTGTGTAGACACCCCATTTTTGACCGACCTTAAGACTCAGACATCACCGATTGAGCGCTCGGTGATAGTGCATATTGTGCTCGTTCTGAGATTTCAGAGTCTCGGCTGCGAGCCTTGCCTCCGGACTTCGGGGCTCTTTTGTACTTTGCCTCGGTTTGCGAACCAGGTCCTGTTTTCTCTGTTTTCTCTTCTCGAAGGGAGAGAGAGGTCTCATAGACCATATCTTAGTGGCCGTAGGCTAGGTTTCATGGTCGTAGGCCATTCGTCCCGTTTGGAGGCCAGTTTTCGATTTTTGGAGCCGTCGGCCGTATGCCTCGGTTCGGGATCGCCTAACTACCTCTGTTTGCTTTGGTTTTTGGCACACACCTTATTTCCTCTCCTTAGAGGGACACTGTGGCCCGAGAGACCACCTTTGTGGTCATACGCCACTTCTGGTGCCTAACAGCCTGTTTTCGGGGCCCCAGGCCGCGCGTTTTGGCCCCCGAACCCTCGTTTTGCATCAGTTAGGGTTCATTTTTGGTATGGGCCCTATTTTCATTGCTAGGAAGGTGGTAGGATGGTGGGAGACCAGCAATTCTTTCAAAAATTATTTTATCTCTCCTCCAACCGATTTTTCTGCCAAAAAGCTGGTTTTTCTCACTTTTGAGCCACAATTTCTAGTTTTTCATACCACCATTGTGTTGTGCTCATCTGGGAGGCCACCAATATGGGTAGGCCGACCAATATTTCTTCTTGACCCTTTTGAACCTTGCTAAAAAGCTGGTTTTCCTCTCTCATGGGTCACATTTTCTGGTTTCCCACCATACAACTGTGTTGCACTCATCTGGGAGGCCACCAATCTGGGGTGGCCAACCACTTTTCTTGGTTGAACCTTTTGACCCCTGGTCGGTCGACCAGGGGGAGTGGCCGGCCGACCACCTGAACTGGTCGGCCAGCTATCTGTTTTTTCCTCTCTCTGAATGCAATCCAGCTGTGCCAGTTGGGGGGCATTTGGACCATCCTCCATACACGTGTATGGAGGATATTTGAAGCTTCCAAGAGAAGCTTTGGCCTCTCTTCTCTATAAGAGAGGCCCTCCTCTTCCATTACAAAGGTTGAACACTTTTGGTTAAGGCATATACACTCCACCCTCCACAGCTCTCTTCTTCAAGCTCCAAACGCTAATATCCTTGGCCATTTGCACACCAACCCTTAGCACAACACCTCCACCATCCATCCAAGCATCTTGGAACTGATTTGCAGAGGTTGAGAGCTCACTTCCTTGGTCCAGAAGCTGCTGGAGTCATTGTCTACAAGGGTAAGTCCTCATTTCCCCCATTTTTGCATTATTTTGCTTCATAACTTAGCCCTATTTGCAAGCATTTCTGGGCTTTGTTATAAACTGAAAAGTATCTTATTTTGAGCTCCTCTTGAAGTTTGGTTAAGGATACTTTTCTGTTTGAGGTCTTCTACCTCCTTGTATGCTCTATCCCTCTTTGTAGGCTTATTTTGCTTCCTATCTTAGCCTTGTTTGCAAGCATTTTCAAGATTTATCATAAACTGAAAAGAGTCTTATTTTGAGCCCTCTTGATGTTTGATTAAGGGCATTTTTCTGTTTGAGGTCATTTACTTCCTTGAATGCTTGTTTGCCTCTTGTTTTGAGCCTTGTATCTAGGCCTTGGTTTTGTGCTTTGTTTAGCCTTCTAGCCACTGAAATACAGTGGATTTTCAGTGGCTAGCACACTGTTTTGAGAGCCAAAATCATAGGGGGGTGACCCCCTCTCTCCTTGTCTTGTTTGTTGGCCCTTTTGGCCTTCCAAAGGGGCTCCATCTTGCATGCTTTGAAGTCACATTTCAGGCCCTATTTTGTGAGTTTTTAGGTCTGCCTTAACTCTGTCTGGAGCCCCTTTGGCCATATTTTATGTCCCTCATGCATGTGTAGAGCAATCCTCCTCAAGGCCTTTCAAAGGGACCTTTCATTGCATGCTTCCTAGACTGATTTTAGGGCCTTTTTGGTGGGTTTTAGGGCTGTCATAAGTCATTTCCAGAGCTGGTTTTGCCATATTAATTGTCCTTGTTGCATGTGTAGAGTAACCCCTCTTGTAGCTTATCAAAGGAGCCCCCCATTCTAGCATGTGTAGACTTTGTTTCAGTGGGTTTTCGGGGTTTATTTGACATGGCATAGTTCTATTTTTGACTGGTTTGGTGAGCCCTCATATGCTTCATATAGCTATAGAGTAAATCATGGTTCACAAGCTTTCTTTGCATGCTTTGTTGACCCTTGATTTTAACACTTTTTGGTCATGCCTTAAACTGATATTGTGCTTATTTTGGACTGCCCTAGCTCTATTTTTGGGTCTTATGGTTGAATGGAGTTTGTTTTGCATGCTTGTGGTTCAATACACTTGCTTAGCTTTGAGTTTCGGGGTCCATTACATGCATATACTGAGGTATTTCTTTGTTTTGGGGCCATTATACATCCTATTTCAGAGCTTGTTTGAATGCCATATTGCCATGTTTTGTACTCTTTAAATGTGTTTGAGAGTCGGGCTTGTATGCCTTGTTTTCGGACCATTGAATGAGCTCCATTTCGTTGCAATCCGAGCCATCATTTTAGGCCATTTCCCCACTGTTTCAGACCTGCCTAGGGTCTGTTTGGGGTTGGTTTTGCCTTTGCTGCATTGCTTTGGGTATCTATAGTGTAACGCACTTCACTAGTTTCGGTACCCGGGCCCCCTAGCTTGCATTGTGTGCCATACTTGCATGTCTCGGGACCATCTTTCATGCCATTTCAGAGTTGTATCATGTCCCGTTGTATGTCATCTTTCATCCCTTGCCACGCTTCGGTAGAGTGGCATTTGATGCCTTAGGAATGGTTCCTTGCATTGTGCATGTTTGCATTTGTTTTGGTTGTCTCATTTCCATCACATGGCCACTGATGTGAGTGTGGCTGAGGTCCACTCCTATTAGTGTAAGTCCATCTCGCATTGTGTATGCCATTTTAGTCCATAGCATTGCGTATGCTAGGTTGCATGTTAGTGCATTGTGCATGCCATGTTGTGTCACGTGCATTGTGTATGCCATTTTAATCCATAGCATTGCGTATGCTAGGTTGCATGTTAGTCGCATTGTGTATGTCATCTCATTGCATTGTGTTTGGAGTAGGGTTTAGACCAAACATGGAAAACGAGGGACGTTTCGTACTTAAAGTGACAAAACGTGTCTCAATTCCCAGTCGCCGACATTCCAGATTACCCATGATGGAGTTTAGGCCTTGTTGTGTTTTCATATGCATTCATTTCATATTGAGTCGTGCAATTCGACTCCTCGGCCATCATGCATCGAGATGCGTGATTGGTGGCACGAGGATCGAGGTCATGCATACATGTGTG
Organism: Camellia granthamiana; assembly: GCA_036172215.1. Taxonomy (NCBI): domain Eukaryota; kingdom Viridiplantae; phylum Streptophyta; class Magnoliopsida; order Ericales; family Theaceae; genus Camellia; species Camellia granthamiana. The sequence goes on from CM069914.1 coordinate 26,080,180, forward strand.
AAAAATGCTTTGCCATGCCTCTTTCTTGCTCTCTGTTGCAGCAGATCAGAAATCAGCAGCCTTCTAGAGCTTTGCAGCATTCCGGGATTAATTGCAAACAGAGGCGAATCGGGGCATCGCAATGGATTTCCGCGCCAAGCAACTCAAGCATGCATCATTCATCATTCGGAACAGAGCTGAGGCGGTCCATGGATTTGCATGCTAATTTACTTGCTTTCCTAGTTAATTTGTTAATTGATTAGGGTTTTGTATTTATTCGGACAGTATTATTTATTCAGACCCTCTGAGCGAGGGCACAAATGTAATAAGTGTGCGTGTGTATGATGTATGTCTTCCAACCCCACGTCTTTCTCCCTTTTATTTACCATCTTATGATGGTTAGTTTAGGGCATGTTTCAATTAGCATACTTATGCTCGCATGTTTGCATCTATTCATCGGTCTTGCATGCACCGGGCTCGGCGCATCATACTAACTACATTGTATTTCAATTCCAAGCTGAATACATGTTAGCTTTAGCATCATCATATGCCATGTTTAGAATAGCCGAGCCTATTGTAGTTGCATTTTGCATGTGTTGCATTAGGCATTTCTGTATAGTTAGGATCATGCATGGATTTCTAACATAGCTTCTGTTTTGGCTTGGAGTACTCGGTAAGTGTTTATGCCTTAGCATCCTTGCATGCGTGTGAGTGACTGCCATGACAGCATGCTTACCATGAGGCTACGTGCTTATGTGATATATCTGCCTGAATGCCTGTGGGTGAAGGTTGGATTATCTGAATTGGAACAATTCATTGAATACGAGTTTTAAGCCCACTAGATAGTGGCAAATCACCATGTTTTCTAAGCCCACCTGAGGGTAGCAAATCCACATTTTAGCCTACTTTCGAGTAGCAAAACTGCTTTCAAAAAAACAAACATGAAATGTTTTGTTCCAACTCAGTCGATCCAGTCTATACTTGTATGCTGTGCGCATCACATAGTAATTCTAGGCTAATAACCGGAATAAGAGCACATAATGTTTTCAAAATTCGATATCATGGTTAGTAGAGGCCGATCTTTGATCGGGCGAGCGGGGGTGCTCACGAAGTGACCTTCTCCAATCGTACCCAAGTTCCCAGAACCGAGGCAACTTTGGTGATGACAGACACATGGCCTTAGGCAACGAGTCAGGGTTTCCTAAATTCCCCTAAAATAAAATATTTAGGTGGCGACTCTGTATCTGGCAAAGTAGTCCATGTTTGGCACTTCTTTCAAAAAAATCTGTTTTCAAAAACGATTTGCCAGATTTGGACTCTTTGATGATTCATCGGTCTTGCATTGCACTCTGCGAGATTAGATACAGGACCGTGACATTGAGTCCTGAACTGTAGTGAGCCCAAATGAACAAAACGGGATTTCCCTCCTGGGACGTTCGGGGACGTCTACAGTTTTTGGCAACTTTGCTGGGGAGTTAGAGAACTTGACTCGAACTCATGATATCTGGTTTTGACTACACTTATGTGTTTCTTTGCATTGCATTTGCATTGGTGCGCCTAGGACACCGTGTTTGCCGTATGCTATTCCTGAACGGTTTGCCAGAGGCTCGCTTCGAGAAGCGTGCCATAAAGCTGACTGGTTGCGAGCTCTGCCACGACGGGAATACAAACCCCGGTTTTACCGGGGCACCCTTTTTGACCATTCGACCTAGTGCATATTCGGAATCCATAGTGACCATTCCAAGCTAGGACAGGTTGCTTACCCGATCATAGGTTGTTTAAAACAGCTACGTGCGTAGTGAAACCCTAGTTCCTGACAAAATAGGACAGGGAAACCCTCCCCAAACATAGGGGTGTTTTGGCTCTCACTTGTCTGCTATGTGCTTTTAGAGTGCGTCTCTATAGGAATGCATGTATCAGTCTACAAGCTTGGGCATCAGGCCTGCGGGCACCGGTTCAGTATTTTGGGTATCAAGCCTGCGGGCACCAGTTCAGTATTTTCGGAATCAGTTATCTGCGAGTATCGGATTCAGTTTTGGGGGCAGCAATTTGGGAACAAAGATCAGTTTTGAGAACAGTGTATTCAGCTTATCAACTGCGTGTTGATTATACCCGACTGTGTGTTGTGTTTATTTAAGCCGTTATGCTGTCCGTTTATCTGGTTGTATGTTTCCTCATTATTGCTTTATTTATCTTTTTGTTAGGTAGCTTAGCACAATTGCTTCAGACCAAGCAGATATTCCCCAAGCACTCTGGACAAGAGGTCGCCGACTCAATCGATCTGAGGATCTGGTCGACGGACAACCAGTGTATCATTTCCTACCCCCGGTTATCAGATGAAGGTCGAGAAGACGCAGTGTATCCGAGCAGAGGTTGCCAGAGCAGTGGTTTACCCCATCAGCGGACAGTTAGGCTGAGATCCCAATTGTTGCTATAGAGATAGACCTGCCAGTAGTTCAGACAGATCAGGGCAGTATGTCAGGAATGACAAAAGTTGAGAAAATGATGCGTCAGATGCAGGAAACCATGAGGGCTATGCAGCAGGACGCTGCTCGCCGAGATGAGTTTGCCAAACAACAGGCTGAGATCATAGCTCAGCAGGCAGAGTTAATTGCCAAGCTGCAACCACCAAGCTCCTCCCCCACCAGGAGTTCCGGCACCCGGGGAGGCACCAAATGTCCAGGGAGATAAGGACATCCCAACGAGGCCGGCTCCGCCCCCGATTCTACCTCAGCTATCCAAGGCACCTACGCCTGTCAATCAACCGGACTCTCCCTTTGAGTTCGAGGTGGACCATACAGCGCTAAAGTTGAGCAAGCTTGAGAAGTTATTCAAGAAATCACAAGGGGTAAAGTCCATCCCAAACATCGAGGACGGGTATACCGATGTGGCTGTGACGCTGCCAGATAGGTTCAAAATCCCACAAATCGACCGTTTCGACGGATCCAGGGATCCCATGGTCCATCTTCGGTTGTTCTCAGATATACTGCGACCGATGGGCCTCACCCGACCACGGAAGCTTTCACTATTCGGCCGGACCCTGTCGGGTGTCGCTGCTATCTGGTACGCGAAATTAAAGGATGATGTTAAGCGGAACTGGGATGAGATGGCCGAGGCTTTCATTGCGCAGTACTCCTATAACACTCAAATCGAGATTACAACCCGTGATCTTAAGACAACAAGGCAGGAGCCTAAGGAGAACTTCTCGGATTTTGTAGCCTGGTGGAGGGCCAAGGCCTCAATGATGACCCTAAGACCCACCGATAAAGATCAAATTCGGAGGATTGTGCGCAATCTCCAACCAAAACTGATGCAGAAAATGATTGTGCTCCCCTTCCCTACCTTCTCAGACTTGTACGAGATGGGGGTACAAATTGAGGATGCTATGAAACAAGGTCTGATTGACCAAGACAAAGAGCAACCCAGAAGAACCTTCAACCGCAACAACAACACAGGCACCAGCAATGCCACAAATGCTAGAGCTTCAGAAGTAAGCATGGTCACCACCAACCCCCCTCCAAAACCCATGACAGCTACGCCTTTTTCTGGTGCGTTCGGAAGCAACACACAAGCCACCAGATTCCAACCCAGAGGCCAAAGAACCTTCACGCCTTTATATATGCCCCTGTCCAAGGCTCTGGGGGTATTAATCAGGAAAGGGCACTTAAAGCCCCTGGAGTCGAGGCCACTGCCAAATCCACTCCCTCCCTCTCATAACCCAGCAAAATACTGCGCATATCACCAACAACAAGGTCACGACACAGACCAATGTTTTAGATTGCGTCATGAGATTCAAGATCTCGTTGACAAGTAGGTGATTGTGCCTCCAGAGAAACCCAATGTCACAACAAATCCTCTCCCACTGCACAACCAAGCTCCACCTCCCAAAAGAATCAACTTTACCCAGACTGGGGTCGTGTCTTACGATCCTAGCATATACATCATCCCATCCCACCTACCCAAGCCGGAGGTGCTCTTTTCTGACTGCACTGACTTGTGCATGTTGGACATCTCCAGAACCCAACCCGAACCATTGGTGGTGACTGTCGAAGACAGAATAGGGGAGATTTCAAGGGAGAATGGGATTGTTGAGTCAGAATCTGAGGAATCTGGGAGTTTTGCTGAGAAGGCATACAGTCTGAGTGACTACATTCTATCAGTAGGCCAGGTTGGGCCAAATGTGGAATTGCCGGCAGGGGCAGAGCTTTGTATGATACGGGGGGGTGAACCTGGTTAGAGGACAGATGACTTGGCATTCGTAGAAGGGGACTTTGCTAACCTCCAGTTTTCCAGTGAACAAGATCCAAGGGACATGGCAGTCAACTGGTCTGATTTTGAGGAGTCAGCAGAGGTCGCCGGGTGGCTTGATGACCTACCAGATGTCGTCGACGAAACTCAGTTAGAATAGGGCCCGGCAGGGGCAAGAACATCAGTTGTGGCCGAAAGGGCCGGAAATCAGAATGAATCGCCGGAGAGCGCCGGTGCTAAGAATTTCGCTCAGGACTTGGGCATTGTGAATGCGGGAAGTATTGAACAGCCAGCTGTACTGACGCAGTTGGAACAAGAAAGGTTTGAGGATTCTGAGAGAATTAGGAAAGCTAAGGGCCCTAAGGGGACTGAAAATGCTGTGTGCACGAGGATAGAGAATGCCACGAGCATGTTGACGGAGAGTACTGCGAGTACAATTGTACCGGAGCCCGACAGGTGTCTGTTGGCTGCCGACGAAATGTGCTGGGAGGACGATGATTTATGTCTTGCCCACACGGATGAGGATTGGGAGAGCAACCAGCTAGACGATACCTGGTATATCGGCGAAGTCGATCATATGACTAAAAGCGGGCGATATTTCAAGCCCCCACATCTAGATCAGCCAGAGGCGTCTGGGAAAGATAAGGAGGCGGAGAAACAAAAAGAGAAGCAACTCGAAGAAGAAGCTGTACTGAAGCAGTTGAAAAAGATACAGGCAGACATCTCCATCTGGGGACTGCTTATGGCATCACGGGTGCCTCGACAAGCCGTCTTATCGGCCATGGACAAGGCCAAGCTCTCAATAGACACCACGCCCGAACAACTGGAGGGCTATGTTTTTCCGGGAGGGGCTACCCCGATGTTGACTTTCTCCGATAAAGAATTGCCACCTGAGGATGCGAACCATAATAGGCCACTCTACATCTCTGTGGAATGTAGAAACAAATGGATACCCGTGGTGCTGGTCGACACAGGGTCTGCCATCAATGTGTGCCCAGCAAGGACTGCGTAAGCAATCGGTTTAAAGACCGCGGATTTTGTGCCGACAGCCTAGGTGATTCGGGCATATGACAACACGAGCAGAGATGTCATGGGGACAGTGAAAATTCAGACCAAGGTTGGGCCGGGACAGCATGAGGTAGACTTTCACGTCTTGGAAGTTCCTGCGACCTTCAACCTACTTTTGGGGCGACCGTGGTTGCACCAGGTGAAGGCAGTTTTCGTCCACCTTGCATCAGATGGTGAAATACCCCCATGGAAAGGGAGTAGCCATTGTTTTTGGGAATTCATCGATCCATCCACCGCCGGAAGTATCTACGCCAGTTTTGGAAATTGAGCACGATATGGAGGATGTGTTCTTATCCGGTTTTACCCTGGCTGAGGCTCGGGTCATACAGAACATCTTAGCTGTTAATGAGGGGGTGTATGTCAGTGCTCAATCAGTATACCTCATGAACAAGCTTCAGCACATCCCCGGGATGGGATTGGGAAGCAGCGGCCGGAAGGGTGTCACAGCATTGGCCGAAGTGCCACACAACCCGCACACCTTTGGCTTGGGTTATCTGCCCACCAAAGAGGATTGGGTAAGGAAAGGTAAGGAGATGGCTGGAAGAGCCAGAGCGAAGCAGGCGGGGAAGCCTTTTGAGATGATGCAGAGACCCATTCAAGGTACCCTAAACGGACGCTTCGTCCGGGAAGGGGAGGACTTTCCGTTTTATGGCTTCCCAGAGCCGTGGCTGAATGCGGAGAGGAAGCGCGTGCCAGGTTTCAAGATTTTCTTTGACCTACAGTTATCCGGGGATGACGTTGCCGAAGAGCAGACGGACCCATTGGCTGAGGCTGAGCAGAGCAAGAAAGTGGAGTCTGAGAACGCCGAAAGTGAAATGGGGGTAGCACTGGCATGTCTACTTTCAGATCCTCCGATCGAACAGAAGTGCTTGGGGGATAACTTCTCGGTATGCGTGATCGGGAATGAAACAGCTGCGGGCCTACCAATAAACATTTTGGATGCATCTATTGCACCCTCTCTCATTTGGCAGTATGAAGAGGGATTTTTGTCAAGCAGCACCGGGTCAGGTAGTGAGCCGGAATCTGATTCCACCGAATCTGTTGAGTCGGAATCAGGTTCCAGCTCGACTGAGTCTGAGTCCGGTATTCCAGGGGGTGATAACCCGGATACCACAGTCCTGTCCAGGTCGTCTTTTTCTTTCTCTTTTGAGTCTGTTATAACTGAAGAATCGGACGATTTGGATGTGCTTAATGAGAATGATGTGACTGTGGTTTCTGAGTACTTTTCTGTACCCTTGATTTATTGCATTAACTCAGACTTTCAAAATTTTGACGAAAACGACGAGGAAGAAATTCCTCCGGTTTTGCAACGCTTAATTGAACAAGAGCAGGAAAGATTTGTTAAACCCTTAATGGATGAAATCACTACTGTGAATATTGGTACTGAGGAGGACCCGCGGCTGGTCCAGATCGGGTCCACGTTGTCTTCGGAGGAACGCGAGCGCTTAGTCGCTTTATTAAAAGATTTCAAAGATGTTTTCGCGTGGTCCTACGAAGACATGCCTAGAATCGATCCTGAGATTGTACAGCACCGGATCCCTCTCAACCCCGAGGCCCGACCCGTCAAACAAAAACTCAGAAGAATCCGCCCGGACTGGGCCCTCAAGATCAAAGAAGAGGTCACCAAGCAAATTGATACCGGGTTCCTGCTGGTATCCGAATACCCGACTTGGTTCGCCAACATTGTTCCGGTGCCGAAGAAGGATGGCAGGATCCGGGTATGCGTGGATTTCAGGGACTTGAACAGAGCCAGTCCGAAGGACGACTTTCCCTTGCCGCATATTGATGAGTTAGTGGACTTCACAGCAGGGCATGCTTTGCTTTCGTTCATGGATGGCTTCTTAGGCTACAATCAGATAGTGATGGCACCTGAAGACCGAGAGAAGATTGCTTTCACCACCTCGTGGAGGACTTACTGCTACAGAGTGATGCCATTTGGGCTAAAGAATGCTAGAGCTACATATCAACGGGACGCGACCACAATATTGCACGACATGATCCACAAAGTGGTTGAGGTGTACGTGGACGACATGATTGTTAAGTCCAAAGAAAGATAGGGCCACTACACCGCCTTGCAAAAGTTCTTCCAAAGGATCAGAGAATTTCGGTTGCGGCTGAATCCTCAAAAGTGTACGTTCGGTGTTACAGCAAGGAAAATGCTGGGGTTTCTGATTACACAGAGAGGTATCGAAGTCGACCCTTCCAAAATTAAGGCCATCTTAGAAATGCCACCACCAAGGACTGAAAAGGAGGTGCGAGGCTTTCTGGGTAAAGTGCAATTCATAAGACGGTTTATCTCAAAATTAACCTTGACTTGTGAACCACTTTTTGGCCTCCTGAAGAAAGGAAAGAAATTCTAGTGGGACGGCCGATGCCAAGCTGCTTTTGAACAAATCAAGGAATACTTACAGAACCCGTCCGTGTTGTCACCGCCAGAGCCGGGGAGACCATTGATTTTGTATCTTTCAGTAACTGAGACTACAATGGGCTGCATGCTCGTGCAAGAATCAGAGGACAAAGTGGAGAGAGCCATCTACTACCTGAGCAAGAAGATGCTGGAGTATGAGACTCGCTACACACCATTGGAAAAGGCTTGCTTAGCCTTGGTATGGGCTACCAGGAAGCTGCGGCACTACCTGTTAGCTCACTCTGTAATGTTGGTTTCGAGATTAGATCCCATTAAATATCTCTTCGAGAAACCGGCACTTACGGGTAGGCTAGCTCGTTGGCTGCTGTTGCTTTCCGAATTCAATCTGAAATATGTGACGCGCAAGTCAGTCAAGGGAAGAGCAGTAGCAGAATTCTTAGCCGATCATCCAGTGGAAGGAGGTAAAGCAGTTGAGTACTTATTCCCAGATGAGGCTATTCTTCATATCGATGACGAGTTTTGGATGATGTACTTTGACGGAGCGTCAAACCAGTACGGGTATGGGATAGGAGTGTTGCTGATAGCACCTGATGATTCACGTATCCCTCTAGCCTTTAAACTTCGGTTCAAAGTCTCGAACAGCAAAGTAGAATGTGAGGCATGCATTGCCGGTCTAGAAGCAGCCCTGGAACTAGGGGCAAAACGGTTGGATGTCATCGGGGACTCGAACCTGTTGTATCTCAAGCGGAAGGAGATTGGAAAGTCAAAGAGGAAAAGATGATTATGTACCACCGGACCTTGGACTCGTTGATTCCTCAGTTTGAGAAGTTAAATTTTACTCATCTATTAAGAGAGAACAACAGGTTCGCAGATTCACTAGCAACTCTATCTTCCATGATAAACATCCCATTTGGAGTCCGGATGCGTCCAGTCATTATCGACCAAAAATTTGTGCCGGCTTACGAGTCAATTGCCACGATAGATGAGGTTCAAGATGAGAACCCCTGGTATTATGATATTTGGAATTTCTTGGAGAAGGAAGCATATCCACCAGGGGCAAATGCCAAGGATAAAAGGGCAATCAGAAGAATAGCCGTTCAGTTCATCATCTGCGGAGGTAAATTGTATAAGAGATGTCATCTGGGAATGCATAAGCTGTGCGTTGAAGCTGAAGAATCAAAACGCCTGATGGAGGCCATCCATGGAGGGGAATGCGGTGCGCATATGAATGGGGTAATGCTAGCGCGGAAGATCCTCAGACAAGGTTATTACTGGTCCACCATGGAGGAGGATTGTATTGGCTTTGTTCGGCGATGCCACAAATGTCAGATTCATGCAAATCGCATGAACATCCCGCCGTCGAAGCTGTACAATATGACTTCGCCATGGCCATTTTCAGTTTAGGGAATCGATGTGATCGGGGCTGTCACGCCAAAAGGGTCTAATGGGCATGAGTTCATCCTGGTTGCGATAGATTATTTCACAAAGTGGGTTGAGGCCCAATCCTATGCGGTGTTGAAGGCTTCACATGTTGCGAAGTTTATCAGAAACAACATCATCTGTCGTTATGGGGTCCCCAACGAGGTCATTTCAGATAATGGTTCCCACTTCAAGAAGGAAGTGATTGACTTGTTGGAGAAATACAACGTGGCTTTTCATAAGTCATCTACATATCGGCCGCAAACCAATGGAGCAGTCGAGGCCGCCAACAAGAATATCAAGCACATACTGCAGAAGATGGTGGAAACCTACCGGGATTGGCCAGATAAGCTGTCGTTTGCTCTATGGGGCTACCGGACTTCAATCAGAACGTCTACTAGGGCAACTCCGTATTCATTAGTTTATGGGATGGAGGCCATTCTACCTATCGAGATTGAGGTTCCGTCTTTGCGAGTGCTGGCTAAGTGTCAGATAGCCGAGGCAGATTGGCAGCAAAGCAGATTTGAGGAACTCATGCTCTTTGACGAGCGCAGACTGAAAGCACTGTACCATGTTCAGGGTTATCAGCGCAGAATTACCAGGGCTTTTAACAAGAAAGTTAAGTCCAGGAATCTAAAAGAAGGAGATTTGGTGCTCAAGGACAACCGAGCTCCCATCCACGACCCAAGGGGCAAGTTCAGACCCAATTGGACTGGTCCCTACATCATTAAAGCTATCTGGTCAGGTGGAGCTGTGGTTCTGATGGACCTAGATGGCTTAGAGTTCTCACAACCGATCAATATGGACAAGTTGAAGAAATATTACCCTTGAGAGGCTCGCTAGGCCCCGAAAGGGCGACCTAGGCAAAGTCAGAGCACAAAAAAATTTGAAATTATAAAATTGAGCTCGCAAGGTTGAAAACCCGCAAAGGGCGGCCTTGGCAAAAGTTATAGTGTAAAAGGAGAGTGAAAATACTCAAGTGAACCCGAGCCTAAGCTACGTAAGGCTTGATTCCCATCTTTGGGATATGCAGGCAACTTCATCCTGAAGTTCAGCCATAAACTTTTTCCCAATCAACTTTGTCCATTTGATCATCTCGGCTATCTTTGTCTATTCAACATTCAAGAGTTCGGTTATGATCTCCGGTGCAATGCTTTTCAGACTAGGGGCAACTTTTCGTTGCTGTGCAATGCCGCGGTACTACTCAGACTAGGGGCAACTTTCCAGTTGCTGGGGATCCGTGGTTGTGCATCTCGACGACAGATTTCAGGCGTGTCCAGTTCTAATCCATATCGAAAATGGTTTTGAAAAGTTTTAATAAAAGTTGACTTTGTTCAAAATTAATCTTTTTACAACTTAGACCATTTTTGGACCAAAGTGGAAAATTTTCAGTACCGACAACCTTCAATTTCATTGATTTCAATACAGAGTTTTCCTGCTCTTGCATACAAATTGAAGTTGCTTTTTGGTTACATTCATAAAGAAAACTTGAAAGTACTAATAAAGCAATAAATCCGGGGCATAGATAAGTCAGGTGTTCCTGCGCCCTCTCCCAGAGCTGGTTGAAGCCCCTGATGCCAAAGTGGGCCCCATCTGTGCCTCTTCATTAAGCCAATCCAAGCACTCGTCGGACAAAGTGCAACTGAAAGTGGGAGCGGGGGCCAGGAGCTCTCTAGTCCTCCATGATGTGGCATACCGGGCAAGCTGTGTGCCTCGAACCGGGAATGCAGCAGGGTACTCTATCCCCTCTGGCAGGCAAGTCTGATCATGTCCGAATTGGCGCTGGAACCGGAATGGAAAATAGAAGACACAGTGTGTCATGCCAATCAATTGAATCCCGGGTTGACGGGTCATGCTGTAACTCATTGCCGGCAGATTGAGCCAAGGGCAGCGCCAAGCAATGCGGTCTGCAGACAAACTGCACATCCAGTTGTACCACCACCCCTCGTCCAGGGCATTGACCAGGCGTTGTCGGAAAAAGTAGCCACGAGCTGAGTATGCTGGGCAAGACTCCACAATCTGTAACTTGTCCATCAACCACACTTGGAGAGGGATGAAAATGAGAAAATAAAGAATAGAGAAATGTACGATGAGAGAAAAGTAAGCAAAGGGTTTTGTGAGAAAAACCGAGCCTGAGGGCCGAGTGATGTGAGCAATACATATGTGAGATGGGGTGGGAAACATCACCTGCAGCAGTAGTGGGCTCCCCGCAAGCCTAGCCGTCTCCTGACGATGAAAAGCGTCTAAGCCCATTAATGTCTCAGCCAATGTCATGGCGATACAGCTCTTGCCCTCTTTCAAACCTTGGGCAACCTCGATCAACCGAACACTGAATCCACCGGAGCCTGGGGCAAGTAAGAAATGAGATAGCAAGCATAGGCAAAGCGCGTGTTGTCGATAGCCCTGCCAATGATGGTCACTGCGGTTACCAGCATCAGAAAATCGGCAAACCAAGCTTGGGATGTCCAGCTCCCCGTCGCGAATCAATGATCGAGCATCATGCAAAGTGAGGCCGCACATTTGTCCTAAGGCTTGGACGTGGCCAAATCGGAGTTGAGGCAAGATTTCCTCATTGCGCTCGGACTCCATCAAAACTTGGAAATCCTCAAAAGTAGGACACATCTCTTGCCCGCTAAAGCTAAAGACGTGTGTTACCGGATTCCAAAACCTGGTTGCGCCATGGAGGAAAGGAAGATGCAGCGGAGTACGGCCCAGCATGAATAGTGCATTCAAGCCGAAGCCCCGGAAGTTCAACTTTTCCAAGCCATCTAGAGAAGCGATCCAAGCTGTCAGATTTTGGGTGAGAAACGCCTCCATTTTGATGCAAAACTAAGATGAAATGAATGAACCACAAGGCTAGAGCTTTTAAAGAGGATAAGGCACTGTTCGGGGGACACGTGTCACAAACCTGGTGGTTGCCAAACTAGGTGGTCGGCCGACCACCTTTTTTGGTAGGCCGACCACCCCTCTCCCCTCCAATGCAAAAAAGCTAGTCGGTCAGCTTCCCTAGGTGGTCGACCATGGAGAGAAAAATGGCTTTGGTCTTGTTCTAGCTTCTAGAAGAAAGTTCCTAGCATTTCCATGCATTGGGAGTGTTAAAGGTGCGTGTTTTCCTCTGTTTCGGATGCATTCCGTCACTCCGATCGTCCGAGATACGTCTGTTTATCGAGTTGTTGTTAAGTCCTGCTTATCGAGTTGTTGTTTTTGCTTATTGAGTTGTTGTTTTGCTTACCGAGTTGTTAAGTTCATCGAGTTGTTAAGTTTTGTCGAGTTGACGAGTTTTGTGTATCGAGTTGTTACTCTTTGTTTAATCAACGTTGTTGTGTCTTGCTTATCGAGTTGTAAGTTTAATCAACATTGTTGTGTCTTGCTTATCGAGTTGTAAGCTTGCTAAGGTTCTGTTGTTTCTTAGTGAGTTGAGTTGTTTCATTTGTTGCGTTGGTTCACTACCTGACTTGGCAATTTTCAATGCACATTTCCATTCAATCTCATTTTCGTGCAAAATGATGCGATGCGATGCTAAGAACATAAAATACAACACTTTTTGAACAAAAGCTATTTCATTCCATCATGCTTCCTTTGTTACAACATTTTACAACAAGGGTACAAGTTTTACAGAAAATAAAACTGCCTAATAATGTACAATGTGCTACAACTACCAGTAAAAAAGGCAAATAAAGCAGGAACATCTGTGCTCTCAAGTGCAAGAATAAGAGGCCCTCTTCGTCCTCTTTGGCTGAGAAGTCCCCGTACCATCTCCTCCAACACCACCGTCTAAATCGGAGCTACTGTCCTCGGAACCCTCCTCGGCATCATCTCCGCCCTCAGAGCCGGACTCAGAGTCATCCTCTCTGCCGGCAAATGTCTCTGACTGAGGATGCGCAGACTCCTCCTCCTCATTGGACTCCTCCTCTATGATATGTGCTCTGCGCCTGCCTCGCCTGTGAGATGACTCCCCTCTCCCAGCTCCTCGAGAAGGCCTAGCTGGCCCAGCTCCTCGGGAAGGCCCAGATGGCCCGGCCTGTGGCCCAGTATATATCGGGGGCATCTGAAAAGGAAGAGCGCAATTTGAATGCATCAGCCAAAGTACGTATATTAGATGCGCAGATAAAAAGCTACATGGAGTGGATGTATGCAGATACAGTACATGAATGTGGTGTGTGTCAGATGTGCTCTACACATACAGTCAATCAATGCAGTGAAATGTTCAAGTTCAGCATGTCATCAGAAGTATGATAAAATGCAAGAAAACTAAAGAGTACCGGAACACCAATGCTGGACAGCTGCGCCTCTCTCCGCAAGTCCATGCCCTCAAGTGAGGCCACCAATCCGAGCATCCCCTCCATGTACTCTCTAGGTGGCTGCGAATACAAGCTCAAATCATCAATGAATAAATGAGTGCCTAAGTATCTGAGTGATAAATGAAAAGCAGAGGAACATACCGGTGGTGAGTCAGGATCACTGACGTATGGGTGACCAGGCATAGGAGGCTCTATCGGAATCGGGTAGGAAGTCCCATATCGCCATCCCGTCAGCTCAGTCGGAATATCTGGCCATCCAGGGTGATGATAAGTCTGGGGAATCGGGGGAACCAGTCCAATCCCACCTCTAGATGTACCAGCTCTACTGGTCGAAGGAATGTCTCTAGCTCGGGCGCGACTCGAGGATGGCATGCCAGTAGACCTCCTCGTGGGGGTACGGACACCTGTCAATGGAGGCATCAAGTATGTATGGCGGTAGGTCGCGTACTCCCCCTCCTCCACATGTAGCAATACATCGGTGCCCAACATGGCGCTAGTGACATCCTGAGGAATGAGCCTACCAGCGGATCGCATGTCGTCCGGAGGTGCTAAGGGAACACTCTGCTCGGGGAAGCCCATAGTCTGGCGCAGGAAGCAGTCCCCTAGGAGCCAGGCCCTACTAGCTGGCCCCTCAAACAGGATCCTATACTGAGATGCGGCCCATCCCCCAGCAAACTGAAATCGGATGTCTCCACCCAAAGGCACCCAGAGCTGTCATATGATCTGCGGATAACCAATGCATGAGCTGATAGAAATCGTAAATGTGCAAGATAGATCAAAGATGAAAACATGGAGAACTGAGAGTTCTGAATTACCTTTGTCGGCCGCACTGTGTCAAAAAACTGCCGTAGGTAGGGGAGAGTCTCTCGAGGTCTCGGCCGATACTGGCCCTCAAAAACGAGTGAATAGGGGGTCATAAGGGGCACCTCCACCTCAAGCTTAGGGGCTAGCATCGAGAAGTACGCGAAGACCCACAGCTGTGGAAAACATGGCAAAAGCCATTAGAATACAGGATGCTGAGTGCAGAATGTGAATACAGAATATACAGAGAATACAGAATGCGAAGAGCAGAGTGCGAAGTACGGAATGTAAAGTGTGCCGTGTGTGCAATGTACAGATAATGAAAAGCAGAAATGTAAATCAAGAGGGCAGAAAGTACCTCCCATGCTCTCCAATAGCCGCCGACTATGTTCTCCCGTCCGCGAGAGGTCGCGCTCATATAGCAGTAGAGGGTAGCTAAGCTAGCGCCACCCCAGTCATACTGGCCGACTCGCAATAGGTCCACCAGAGCACTCGGCAGATATAGCCCAACGGTGTTCCCCCTATCGGCAAACAGAGTGGTCCCGAAGAGGAACATCAAAAACCCTCGGGTATACTGCGCTACCTCCTCGGGAGTCTCGGGCACCCTCCCTCTGAAATGTGAAGAAAACTAGGTATACCAGACTCTGCCTGAGGATCTACCAACTGGTCGGCGAGCTCCCAATAGATATATCCAGGCGGCCTCCCACTCGCCCATATCCTCATCATAAGGGATCGCCCAACCTCCCACATCAAGGCCTATCAGCATAGCAAAGTCGAACGGGGTCATAGTCATGTCCCCGGTAGCTGAAAAGTGGAACGAGTTGGTGGTGTCCCACCATCTCTCCACAAGTGCCCCCATCAATGTCCTGCTAGCAGGATAGCGAGATATCCCTGCGCAAAAGGGTCCGAACCCTGCCTGGTCAACCCAATCACGAATGGCCTCCGGGAGCTCTGCATACCACTCCCTCGCAACGATGGAGCCGTATCCTTGTATAACACGGGAAGACACCTGCATTCATAATGAACACATGTATTCAGTTTCATAATGAAATGAATAAGCTGCGTGCAAATGAAATGAATAAGCTACGTGCAAATGAAATGTATAAGCTGCAAGCAAATGAAATATATGAGCTGTGTGTTCATCTCAAAGTGTGTGCTGCGTGTTCAACTTTTCAACAAGTGTGTGTTGCGTGTTCACCATCAAATATGAGCTGTGTGTTCATCTCAAAGTTTGGGCTACGTGTTCAACTTTCAACAAGTATGTGCTGCGTGTTCATAATCAAATATGAGCTGCGTGTTCAGTATAAGTGTGTGCTGCGTGTTCACAATCAAATATAAGCTGTGTGTTCATCTCAAAGTTTGGGCTGCGTGTTCAACTTTCAACAAGTGTGTGCTGCGTGTTCACAATCAAATATGAGCTGCGTGTTCAGTATGAGTGTGTGTTGCGTGTTCACAATCAAATATGAGCTGTGTGTTCATCTCAAAGTTTGGGCTGCGTGTTCAGTATGAGTGTGTGCTGCGTGTTCACAATCAGATATGGGTTGTGTGTTCATCTCAAAGTTTAGGCTGCGTGTTCAACTTTTCAACAAGTGTGTGCTGCGTTTCACCATCAAATATGAGCTGTGTGTTCATCTCAAAGTTTGGGCTGCGTGTTCAACTTTCAATAAGTGTGTGCTGCGTGTTTACAATCAAATATGAGCTGCGTGTTCAGTATGAGTGTGTGCTGCATGTTCACAATCAAATATGGGCTGCATGTTCATTTCAAAGTTTGGGCTGCGTGTTCAACTTTCAACAAGTGTGTGCTGCGTGTTCACAATCAAATATGAGCTGCGTGTTCAGTATGAGTGCGTGCTGCGTGTTCACAATCAGATATGGGCTGTGTGTTCATCTCAAAGTTTGGGCTGCGTGTTCAACTTTTCAACAAGTGTGTGCTGCGTGTTCACCATCAGATATGGGCTGTGTTCATCTCAAAGTTTGGGCTGCGTGTTCAACTTTTCAACAAGTGTGTGCTGCGTGTTCACCATCAAATATGAGTTGTGTGTTCATCTCAAAGTTTGGGCTACGTGTTCAACTTTCAACAAGTGTGTACTGCGTGTTCACATTCAAATATGGGCTGCGTGTTCATTTCAAAGTTTGGGTTGCGTGTTCAACTTTCAACAAGTGTGTGCTGCGTGTTCACCATCAAATATGGGCTGCGTGTTCATCTCAAAGTTTGGGCTGCGTGTTCAACTCTCAACAAATATGGGCTGCGTGTGCATTTCAAAGTTTGGGTTGCGTGTTCAACTCTCAACAAATATGGGTTGCGTGTTCATTTCAAAGTTTGGGCTGCGTGTTCAACTTTCAACAAGTGTGTGCTGCGTGTTCACAATCAAATATGGACTGTGGGTTCAGATAGTCAAGTGATTGAGCTGTGTGTTCAAGATGCAAACAGAATATTGTATTATAGACTAAGTATTTAAGACAAGCTGTGTGCTAGAATGAGCAGAAATATGGTATGTGAGTCCGTTCAGAACGAGCAGATAAGCATGCGTAGCGAAAGCAGCAAATGCACGGAAAATGCAGAATATATTGCAGAAAATGCAAAAAGAGAAGTACATACCTCCCGTGCCTAATAAGAGAGGTGGGACTCTGGCTCCCGAAATAGCAGATCCACAGGTGCTCGAGCATCAAAGTCGGTAAAATGATAGAAAATTGCCCGAGGGAGGATGTGTGTCAGAGGGTCATACCTCTCGTGAATGAATGGCCGAACCCTCGGGGGTAAAGACATGATGTCTGGATCATCTCCGACACCTGGAGAACCTCCGCCATGGGGAAAATGACTCGACATATCAAGAAATCTGCAAAAATGAGCAAAATGAGCCAAAATTGGAAAAAGTCAACAAAAGTCAACTCTCGGGAAATGAAAAAGTCAACAAAAGTCAACTCTTGAGAAAATCTTCCAAATGTTGAGACAAACTTACCTCAAGTGGTTAAAATGAGAAAAGAAGCTCCGAGATCAAATTTTCATCGGTCCAAAGTGAAGAAAACTGAAAGTTTTCGCGAAACAACTTTGCATGGGGCATTGGAAAACGCGTATAGAGCGCAGATCTGAGAGAGAAAATGGTCTAGGAAGGAGGAGGAGGCAATTTTGGATCTGAAGTTATGAGGAAAAGAGCTTTAGACATGTGCATTTAAAGAAACAAGTGTGAAAGTACCGAATTGCCCCGGATTTGGGCTAGGTGGTCGGCCGGCCACCTTTTCTGGTAGGCCGACCACCCCCTTGCCTCAAACCTGGTTGGTGGCCTCCAATAGCCTCCAAACCTGGTCGGTGGTGTTCCTAAGGTGGTCTCCAAGGTCTCTTTGAACTCTCTGCAAGTTTTGGTAGTGATCGGAGTCCCCGGCACCCGAGAAATTACAAGAAAAGTGCACTTTTCATCGGGAAATCCCTCCGCGGGAACTTCAACTCCAACTTTCGATGTGTGTTTCATCGTTACTCGTCAAGAGCAAGATGTATCCTTTTTGAGTATCTTGTGACCCTTCCGGGAGGTAAACCGGAGGTCGCGATTGAGACGCACTCGTCGAAACTTGCATTTCTTTGCTCGTTGTTTCGTGTCAAACATGCATTCGATTTTGCACTTATCCTGCATTGTTATGCACGTCACTTGCATTCTCATGCATACCACTTGCATTATTGTGCACGTTTCATTGGTATTGTCATA
The DNA here is from genome assembly GCA_036172215.1 of Camellia granthamiana. Lineage (NCBI taxonomy): Eukaryota > Viridiplantae > Streptophyta > Magnoliopsida > Ericales > Theaceae > Camellia > Camellia granthamiana. Next base: position 26,098,062 of record CM069914.1, read on the forward strand.
CCCTCCGTGCTTAACTCGCATTGTCACGCACATTTCTTCTCGCATTGCGATGCACTTTCCTATCGGTACCATGTTTGTCTGCGTTCGATGTAATGTTGAACATATGTTGCTAACTATGTTCTGCTTGTTAAGTTTCTCTCTTTTGCAGGCACAATATTGTATGTACGGTTCATTTGAGGCTGGTGCGACCAGACGAGCCGCACAGGTATCGTATTTTCTCCGTGTGAGACGTGGCGAGAATTGAATAATTCTCTGCATTCTTAAACTGCATGAAATGTAGTTGTTGCTTTGCATTCTTGCTTAAAACTGTTGCATCTATTGTGAATATTTGCTTCATTACAGCTTACTGCTTTGCATGATCATAAGTTATGTTCGGCTTATTGCATTGTCAGTTGCATTTTGTCCCTGCCTGCGGGCACATCTCTTTGATTATCTTGCCTGTTTGTCTAAGTCTTCGGCCTCCTCAAAAATGGGTCATCTCTGGGCTTTGACATTCACTCCCGTCAATTACGACTTCCGAGTTCTGTCAAAGAGGGGCAACTGTAGACACCCCATTTTTGACCGACCTTAAGACTCAGACGTCACCGATTGAGCGCTCGGTGATAGTGCATATTGTGCTCGTTCTGAGGTTTTAGAGTCTCAACTACGAGCCTTGCCTCCGGACTTCGGGGCTCTTTTGTGCTTTGCCTCGGTTTGCAAACCAGGTCCTGTTTTCTCTATTTTCTCTTCCCGAAGGGAGAGAGGTCTCGTAGACCATCTCTCAGTGGCCGTAGGCTACGTTTCGTGGTCGTAGGCCATTCGTCCCGTTTGGAGGCCAGTTTCCGATTTTCGGAGCCGTCGGCCGTGTGCCTCGGTTCGGGACGGCCTAACTACCTCCGTTTGCTCCGGTTTTTGGCACACACCGAGAGAGGGCACAAATGTAATAAGTGTGCGTGTGTGTGATGTATGTCTTCCAACCCCACGTCTTTCTCCCTTTTATTTACCATCTTATGATGGTTAGTTTAAGGCATGTTTCAATTAGCATACTTATGCTCGCATGTTTGCATCCATTCATCTGTCTTGCATGCACCGGGCTCGACGCATCATATTAACTACATTGTATTTCAATTCCAAGCTGAATACATGTTAGCTGTAGCATCATCATATGCCATGTTTAGAATAGCCGAGCCTATTGTAGTTGCATTTTTGCATGTATTGCATTAGGCATTTCTGTATAGTTAGGATCATGCATGGATTTCTAACATAGCTTTTGTTTTGGCTTGGAGTACTTGGTAAGTGTTTATGCCTTAGCATCCTTGCATGCGTGTGAGTGACTGCCATGATAGCATGCTTACCATGAGGCTACGTGCTTATGTGATATATCTGCCTGAATGCCTGTGGGTGAAGGTTGGATTATCTGAATTGGAACAATTCATTGAATGCGAGTTTTAAGCCCACTAGATAGTGGCAAATCACCATGTTTTCTAAGCCCACCTGAGGGTGGTAAATCCATATTTTAGCCTACTTGCGAGTAGCAAAACTGCTTTCAAAAAAACAAACATGAAATGTTTTGTTCCAACTCAATCGATCCAGTCTATACTTGTATGCTGTGCGCATCACATAGTAATTCTAGGCTAATAACCGGAATAAGAGCACATAATGTTTTCAAAATTCGATATCATGGTTAGTAGAGGCTGATCTTTGATCGGGCAAGCGAGGGTGCTCACGAAGTGACCTTCCCCAATCGTACCCAAGTTCCCGAGCCGGGGCAACTTTGGTGATGACGGACACGTGGCCTTAGGCAACGAGTCAGGGTTTCCTAAATTCCCTCAAAATAAAATATTTAGGTGGCGACTCTGTATCTGGCAAAGCAGTCCATGTTTGGCACTTCTTTCAAAAAAATCTGTTTTCAAAAACGATTTGCCAGATTTGGACTCTTTGATGATTCATCGGTCTTGCATTGCACTCTGCGAGATTAGATACAGCACCGTGACATTGAGTCCTGAACTGTAGTGAGCCCAAATGAACAAAACAGGATTTCCCTCCAGGGACGTTCAGGGACGTCTACACCGTGACGCTGCCAGACCGGTTTAAAATGCCGCACATAGACCGTTTTGACGATTCTGGAGATCCTATGGTGCACCTGCGGCTGTTTTCAGACATCTTAAGGCCAGTGGGCCTGTCCAAATTGCAGAAGCTTTCCCTATTTGGCCGGACCCTGTCGGGTGTAGCAGTCAGAAAAGCCGGTGGTCAGCTACGGAACATACTACTGTCGTTGTTGAAGAAGTTGATCGGTTACTTGATGCCGAGGCAATCCACGAAGTGACCTATCCTACATGGCTGTCGAATACTGTAGTTGTAAAGAAGAAAAATTGAACTTGGCGTGTTTGTGTGGATTTCACAGACTTAAACAAAGCTTGTCCCAAGGATTGCTTGCCCCTCCCCAGAATAGACCAACTCGTAGATGTAATGGCACATCATCAACGTATGAGCTTCCTAGATCCCTACAAAGGCTACCATCAAATTGCCATGCATCCGAAGGACCAAGAAAAAACTGCATTCCTCACCCCAAGAGGAACCTATTGCTATAAGGTTATGTATTTTGGGCTGAAGAATGCAGGGATAACCTACCAAAGACTAGTAATTGCCATGTTCAAGGAGTAACTCAGCCATACCATGAAAGTATACATCGACGATATGGTGGTCAAGTCCAAAGAAGAGCAAACTCATCTAGTCGATCTGGAAGAGGCATTCAGCATTCTTCGCAAATACAAAATGAAGCTGAACGCTTCCAAATGTGCATTTGCCATCGGATCCGGCAACACCTTCGGCAAGTGATTCGCTCATTTTATATCTAGCAGTTTCCGACTGGGCGGTCAGCGCCGTACTGTTAAAGGAAAAACTAGGGGAGCAACAGCCAGTTTATTATGTGAGCAAAGCAATGGTTGACGCCGAAACACGTTACCTTCCATTCGAAAAACTCGTCCTTGCTCTCGTCATGGCAGCAAGAAAATTGATGCATTACTTTCAAGGGTATACCATTGGGGTACTAACGGACTACCCCCTCCGGTCAGTGCTCCGTAGCGCGGAAGCATCAAGGCGCATTTCAAAATGGGCTCGCGAACTCGGCCAGTACGATATCCAATTTCTACCCAGAAGCTCAATCAAGGGCCAAATGCTCGCCGACTTTGTGGCCGAATTCACTGGGTGTCTCGCCGACTTTAAGTCTGATCAAATTTAACCTAAGCCAAACTGGAGAATTTACATTGGGGACATTTGGTAGTTGTATTGTGACGGGTCATCCAAGCAACGTGGCAGTGGGGTGGGTGTAGTGATCATGGCTCCTGACGGGGCAATAATCGAGCAGGCTGTCAAACTGGGCTTCGAAGCATCGAATAATGAGGCCGAATACAAAGCATTGTTAACCGGCTTACGGAATGCACTTCTCCTTGGTGCTCGGCATCTGCTTATCTTCTATGACTCAAAACTAGTCAACAACCAATTGAAGGGGGAACACGCAACCAAAAATGACTGTATGGCAGCCTACATGAAAATGACGAATTCTTTGCTGGCAAAATGCGACCATCATGAGTTGAATCAAATAACCTAGAGAACACACATGCCGACGCCCTGGCTTGCCTAGCCTCCGCCATCAACTCAGAAATTAAATGGACAATTGAAGTAGGATTCATCCCTAAGCTGAGCATTGCCCCTTCGGAGTCAATTCAAATCAATATCATAGAATCAGGTCCAAGTTAGATGGACCCTATCACTATATTTCTATCTTCCAAACAGCTCCTAACGGACAAGAAAGAAGCGCACAAACTACGAAGCAAAACCCTGCGATATTACTTAGATCCGCAAGGAAAGCTCTACAAAAAAATCCCTTTCTGGTCCATACCTAGAATGCATTCATCCGGATAAAGTCGAGGAACTCTTGACTGAAATACATGAAGGTAGTCGCGGCGCCCATTCTAGCGGGCGTTCTTTGGCCCATCGAGATGAAATAAAAGCTCCGAATTCGGAGCCCCTTCAGTATATGTCACGGTTGGGCCAAATAAACATCCAGAATCGGAGCGCTTCGTCGACATCGCAATTAGCCGCCGCAAACGTGATTAACAGTAATCGATGGTCATGACTTAATTTAAGAACAATAATTGAAACAATATAGAGACATTCAAAATAAGATGTTTCATTCAATAGATCATAAATACATAATTCGTATCAAATTTGTAATAGGTCATGCATATCTTTGATCTGTTTCATTCAATACATGTGTTAAAAAAATTTAAAAAAAAAAAATTGAAAAGAAATATATTATTCAGTAGCGTCCTCGTCGTCAATCTTTTTGGCTTCAAAAGCCGCGAAGGGCAAATTATAACTCTGATATAGAGGCGACGCCGAATCAATGCCCGCTGCCTATAGTGCCTTGGTCCACCCATGCTTGAATCCACGATTTTTGCATCGACAGACCTCCTCAGCCAGCTTTTCCTTCGTCTTCTCTATACCAATCTTCTGACCGTCAAAAAATCCATCATTATAGGCCTTCGTCCTTATCGCTTCTTTAGCAAACATGCTTGCCATATCTCGGTCGGCAATGGCCTGGTTTAGCAACCGTTGGGTCACCCTTTCCTCTACAGTCAAGTTATCTTGACCTGCCGAATGATTTCCGGCAGCTTTTGCCTATTTTAGTTCTCGCTCGACTCTCTCTACGCGCGCCTCTAAGTTCTGAATGCGCTCATCTTTCTGTTCAATCTCCCACCGCGCGGCACGGAGACGCATGTTGATTTCATATGAAGTATATAGCCCTTTCACCGCTCCATGGGCACCCTCCCGAAAAACTTTGAAATCAGGTCACCCAACCATCGACTGCTAGACTTCCGGCAGAAAAATCTGTCGGGCGAATTCAACTACCACGTTTGGATCACGGATGATCGAATCCACCTCTATCATCGGTTTGTTTCCCATGAAGATTGAAAAGCTCAACAGGCGTGGTGCCCCACTGGTCTCACTTCGCAAGCGAGGGGAGTTCCCCTGCTGTTGCCTTTCCTTCCTAGGTGACCTGCTTTGACGACGCGAAAAATGGCGCCTTTCACGCTCCCCCGACGTCTTAGTTCCCGTTCACAACAGTTCACCACCTCGATTCATCATTGAATCCAGTTCAGCCAGTGTCTTACCCTCTCTTCTGCTATTGAAGAATAGTCTTCTAGATATCTAGTTCAAATCCACTACTCTTCTCCCTCCTGTGATCTGCCAAATTTGGACACCAATAGGACCCTAAATGAACGCAGCCCCCACCCTTCTTATGAATCGCGGGTGCAGCGTTCCCTTCAATGCTCTGTGCCACGAACTAACGTTGATCGACGGTCTTGTTTATTAATTTGCTAGAGCAAGGGCAGATTCATTAATCTATTCGGCCTAAATATCAAAGCTATGCGCCGAAATGTTACTATGCCCCAGCCAATTCGTGAACTGTCGTTGTTCGGCGGTCCTGTTCATCAATTTGCTGGAGCAAGGGCAACTTCATTAATCTATTCGGCCTAAATATCAGAGCTATGTGCCGAAATGTTACTGTGCCCCAGCCAATCCCTGAACTGCCATTGTTCGGTGGTCCTGTTCATCAATTTGCTGGAGCAAGGGCAGATTCATTAATCTATTCGGCCTAAATATCAAAGCTATGCGCTGAAATGTTACTGTGCCCCAGCCAATCCCTGAACTGCTGTTGTTCGACGGTCCTGTTTATCAATTTGCTGGAGCAAGGGCAGATTCATTAATCTATTCGGCCTAAATATCAGAGCTATGCGCTGAAATGTTACTGTGCCCCAGCCAATCCCTGAACTGCTGTTGTTCGACGGTCCTGTTTATCAATTTGCTGGAGCAAGGGCAGATTCATTAATTTATTCGGCCTAAATATCAGAGCCATGCGCCAAAATGTTACTGTGCCCTAGCCAATTCGTGAATTGCCGTTGTTCGGCGGTCCTATTCATCAATTTACTGGAGCAAGGGCAGATTCATTAATCTATTCGGCCTAAATATTAGAGCTATGCGCCGAAATGTTACTATGCCCCAGCCAATCCCTGAACTGCCGTTGTTCGGCGGTCCTGTTCATCAATTTGCTAGAGCAAGGGCAAATTTATTAATATATTCGGCCTAAATATCAGAGCCATGCGTCGAAATGTTACTGTGCCCCAGCCAATTCGTGAACTGTCATTGTTCGGCGGTCCTGTGCATCAATTTGCTGGAGCAAAGGCAAATTCATTAATCTATTCGGCCTAAATATCAGAGCTATGTGCTGAAATGTTACTGTGCCCCAGCCAATCCCTGAACTGCTGTTGTTCGGCGGTCCTGTTCATCAATTTGCTGGGGCCAGGGCATATTCACTATTCTATTCAGCTAAGTCGCAGTGCTATGTAGTTATTTTAGCGCTGGATTAATTCAGTAGTTTGTTCCATTCATCTCATTTCATGTTTTTACATCTTACTTAGCCGTTAACAAGCACATGCATCAAGCAGAAAGGCAAAGTCAATTTTCATTCATAAACTGAGTACAAACAGAAGTCATTTTATAAATGAAAACTACCCTATGTTAGCTTCCCACAAAAATAAATAGTCAAAAATCTAACAAATCTAACAAAACCTAAATACACACGACACCAAAACAAAATGAAAAATACTTTGGCCCTAGGTCAGACTCTAGTGGCTTAACGTCTACCTGCTCATACGGAATCGACTGCTCTGATACCACGTTAGCGGCGGCTAAGGCTTTGAGCCAACCCCCTATTCTCGAACTTAGGCACTTCCTCTACATAGTTCTCCAAGGCCGCATCCTTGCCAGCTTGGAATGACTTGGAAATCTCAGATTCAGCGTTTGCCATCGCCCTTTTCAACTCCTCCAAATCGGCCTCCAGATTGGCAATCGTCTCATTGGCCAATTTGAGCACTTCTTCGCTTGCGTTCGCCCTTTCCTTGGCAGCCAATCTCAGTTGGTCAGCAGTCTTGGCCTTATCTGCTTCGGCATTAGCCCTTGCTCTTTCTTCTGCCGCTTTCATGGCCTCAGACTCGGCTCTAAGAGAGGCCTCTGCTGCCTTGCCTTTTCGTTTTCTACCTCGATTGTAAGAAAGCCGATCTGTTCAATAGCGTCATGTTGGCGACGGCCAATCTCAGCTATCCTTCCTGCTGCCTACAAAACAAGGAATCAGTAAGATAGCTGATATAAAACATTTTTTTATTTAGCCTTGCAAAATTATAAACAAGGATCATGTACCAATATCGCCAATTGAGCGGCTAATGCGATGGACAGCAGATTGGGCTCTGCCTTAAAGGTTGCTTTGTCAACCGGTAGAGAAATGGATGAGGCCAAGCTCAAGGCCACAGCAGCGTCTTTTACAGCCGATGCATCAGAAGCAATCGGCACGCTCTTTATCCTTGGTTGTATTATAAACGGCACAACCAGGTCCGATTCTTCCACTAGGTTTTTCGAATAATCGGCTTCGTGTTCGGGCCGAACGTTTTTCCCCCCTGTGCTCCGTCACTTAGCCCTCCTGTTGATCGACAACAGGCTCCATTTCGGCCATATCAGTTTGAACCGTCTCCTCAATAGGAGCAGGTGGAAGAGATTCTGCCCTAGCGTCAGGCGGAGGGGGTGGAGGTTCAGTTCACTCAACTTCGGCTCTCCTACGGGTAGCCATCCTCTCGGCATTTTTCTGCATGGCCATTTGAGTAAGCGACTCACCAACCATGTTGTCAGGATATGAGCCGGGTAGGTCCCCTAAGTCGGTGAAAATATCTTCGAAGGACACGTCCACTTGGCCAGAAGTGGATGGAGGATTGAGGCCGGTTTCTTCAAAAGCCAAATTTAGTCTCGCGTCAACCTCCTCCTCTAGTCTGTCAGATATGTCCAAGGAGGGTTGATTTGGCTACTCAGTGACTCCTTCGCCTGCTTGTTCGTCCGCTGGCTCTGAATCTAAAGTTTCAAAAACCAATCTGCCTAAGGTTCTTGAAGTTCGGAAAAATAAGCGCCGTAAGGTGCTGTTCACCCCTCGGAATCGGAATGTTATCTGCGGCTGAAAAAGTAGCGTAAGTCGGCTCGTATCTCAGAAGAATGTGGGCCACCCTCCCTTGCTTCTAGAGATTCGGATGGCCAAAGAACTGGAGTGCGGTTCTGATCTGCGCAAGTATAGCATCGTCAGCCGAGACGAGAACTTTTTTCAAATCATTTCCTGCACAAATAAAATGGTAAATATGTAGAATTTGAACTAGGTAAATACTTAATAAATATTCATGGGAGGTTAAAAGGCCACCTGGTTCACCTCTTCGCCTGGGCACTGGATCTAGGTGATCTTCGCCCTCGCCGAATTCCCAGTTGTCGTGGACAACAACCATAACATCATCAACACGCTTGCCAGAGCTAGCAAGCATAATCACCAAATAATGGTCGGTGTCCTTGGCCATGAGGAAGTAGCACCCCTACTGACCAGAGAATTTGGCCAAGGCATAACAATGCCAAATAGCAGGGATTCCAAGGTTAAGCTTAAGGTGTCAGTTTAGTTCTACAATTCACATTATTATTTGGAAAAAAATTACGTTTGGCTGAGAAGGGATTAAACTCCAATGGCGAAGGACAGCCCTCAAAAATGGTTGAAGGGAGAAACGAACTCCGCCCTCAGCGATTGACAAGAGTGGAAAGACGATTATACTCTCATCAGTCCTCTCCATGTCAACTACGCTCTCTGCCAAGAGTGACAGATGGATGTCGTCAGGAATGGAAAAATGGCGACGGAAACCAGAGACTCAATCCACAAAATGAAGGGATTTCAAATGTTTCGCCATCATAGCCAGTAAAGTGGACACTCTAAATAAAAAACAAACACGGAAATGGGAGTCAAAATGGAAGAGAGAAAAATTTACAAGAAGTGAGGACAATGAGGAACGGAAAGAAGTTGCAAAGGACGTAAAGCAAGGGAGGTGAACTGACAGGCAACAAGAAACCTTGTGTATTCAAAAAAGCATACAAACGAAGAGACAACACGGTTTCAAATCGTATTAAATGAATGAATCATACGAAGGGGCGGGAGATTATAATAATTCCTAAAAAGAGTAGGCATTCTTACGCTTGCGTTGGAATAAGGGAAACCCCCGCATTTTTTGACCCTCTAAGTCCAAGACCAAACATGCCGAATAACTGACATTAATAGGATGTTTGGGGGGCAATTGTAGGAGCCGAATAATATAATTACGTAGGGAAGCCGATTTAGTTTAAAGAAAGAAATCAAGTTATGTACTATACGGCTCTATCCTGGAGGGACACAGAGGTCGAATAACTAGATCGGCCGTACAATCAGCTGTAAACTGGGCCGAGTACAAATAAGTAGGATAGAATAGCTGAGTAAGAAATTATTCGTTGGTCCAAAGGTGGGCCCAATCATCAATATCAAGGACGACTATAAATAAGAGGAGCATCAGCTAAGAAAAGGTATGTGAGAACAAATAAGATTAACTTGAGATACAAGCATCCAAAAGAGTATACACTGACTTATCCGTCGGAGTGCTAATTCTGGCACCCCCGATCGGGAGTGTTCATTCCTTTTCAGGTGACTAACTGAGGATTAAGAGCATCCTACAGGATCCATAGAGTATTTCCAATCCACATCTCCACACTATGCTTTTATGCCTTCCGAAAGATAGAATCCTAGTACGACTCTAATTCCTCCTCATATCCTACTAGGAATCTATTTCCTAAAGGATAACATCCATCATTTAACACCCCTGATCATTAGAAACCAAGTGAAATAACCTAACTCTTAGCCCGACAACCAGGCCAAGAACACTATTCCGATTAATCAAGGACCAAGCAACACCGTATTGAATGAACCTTGCTTGTCTTTAAGACTACCAAGCTACATGTTATGTCATGCTAACTTTGAGCGGTGTGCCTCCATGCCAAACCACGTATTTAGACATAAGAGTTAGCGTAGTTGTTTGGCGCGGTCAAACAGCCAATTCTACCTTGTCATGACCCACTAACCGTTTGCCTGGTCTTCTAAAGATAGCTCAATCCTAAATCCATTTCAGCTTGGAAAGACATGGAGAGCAAGATCAAGCCAATTAAGCTTGGCCCAAACCCAAGACCCATGCAAACTTAGTTCGGTCCATTTGCACTGCGCAAACACAAGACTCATGTAAACTCAAAAATGTTGTGATAAAATTTTAAAAGAAAATTGAAAAATTGGTTGTAATACATTTCCTAAAAGAAAAGGATTTTCCAAAAAACGTAGAAAATATAAATGGAAACCTTGGAAAAAGAACAAAACTTTTTCAAAAAAGAAAAAGTATATTCGAAAAAAGAAACCAACAAGTATTTCAAAAAAGAAAACTTGTAAATGTTACATTTGTAACGAAGAAGGTCACTATGCACCCGAATGCCCAAAAAGGGGAAAAAGTGCAAAGAAAATGATCAAAATCCTTGAAGAACAAGATTTTGAAATAATATATGGAGAAGAAATTTCTGATGAAGAATAAATCTTATATGAAATTTCTAGTGATGAAGAAAGTTTAGATGAAGAACTAATCTTCATGATGACTAATAATAGTCAAGATATCTGAAGAAACAGATAGGATATCTCAAGAAAAATTACAGGCAATTCGACTTAGAGATGTAATCGGAGAAGAAAAAACTTTTACCGACGAAGAATTAGCAAAATTCGAAAAAATGCAGGAAGTTGCTGTTCCAGAAATTTACAAACTTTCAAAATTCAACTTCTTTTCAACAAGAGTGTTTGAACAATACAGTGGTAACACTCAAGCAAAATGGTCAGAAGAAGGAAATATTGATATTCCTTTTTTTGATAAGAAAAAGGTTGCAAGATGGAAAAAGAAATATCCTGAAATTCAATATATTTATATTGAATTAATTCAAGTAACCATAACAGCCTTATTTCGCCAAGGGATAGATACTCCTATTTTGGCAATAATTTTTTATAAAAGATTTTCCGACCCAATAAAAGCAATCATTGGAGGAATTCAGTCTAATTTGGCTAATGGAGTAGTTTAGTTTAATGTCAGACCAAATTTATTTATTTCCATAAATGATCCTAATTTTGAAGATACAGTCAGAATAAGAATTAAAACACAAGGATTAGGAATGAAATCAAATTCTCATGATTTGGCCATTCGTTGGAAAACAATTCACGAATTAACCAAATTTCCTGAAACAAAAACAAGATCAAACGATAATAAAATTGTTGAAATCTTTGAACCAAGACCATTTGACACGATAATACAACCCTCGTCTAATGAATTGGAGTGATTTAGAAGTCCCTCGACAATGGTTAATCCAAGACCTAGTGGGACAAAGAGAATCTTCTAAAACAAAAAAACCTGCACAATTACAAATGCAAGTATCAGGAAAAAATTTATATATTGAAAATACAATTCCAAAAATTAAAAGATCAACTTCTGTATTTGAAAAAGATTTTCCTAACAAATCATTTTCAAAGTTAAGCATTGGAGAATCAAGTAATAATTCTAATCAAGAATCTATTACTTCAAACAATGTTTAGATTCCTATTTTTCCAAGAACAAGAAAACTTGAACATATTAAGTCTGCATACATGTATCATTTTCAAACAAAAAATGATGACATTATTTTTTCTCCTAACCAGGGAAAAAGAAGATATACATATGTATGGGGAACATTTAATTTTGCAGGTTATAAACCCTATAGCCTCAGTGTTCTCATAGACACAGGAGCTACAGTTAGCTCATGTAAATGGAATGCCATACCAAAGGAAAAATGGACATTAATGAAACATCCAATTCTGGTTATTGGAATTGATGGAAATCATACTTCCATACAATTCAAGGCTAAAAATATCACTATTTGGTTAAATGATAGCAAATTCATTATACCAAAAATTTTATGTTTTCCGTATATGCATGGAGATTTCTTTCTTGGAAATAATTTTATATATAAATATCTTCCAATGCAAATACAGGAAAGAGCCATTTCATTAAGCATAAACAATGTCTTAATTCATATTCCCTTGTTAGAACAACATAAATATATTTGTGATAAAGAGTATGCGCCCGTGCCGCGTGGTGATTTAACTCCCATCATTAAAACTATTGATGAATCACAATGGATTTATAAAATTTTAGAAGAAAATTTTAGTGAACATCCATTAAAACTATGGCAACGTAGTCCACGCTATTGTAGTTTAAAATTGAAAGACCCTAATGTTAAAATTGATGGATATTTTATTCCACGAAAAGATGTTTTGATTAACTTAACCAAATGATCAAAAATCTTTAGCAAATTTGATTGTAAAAGTAGATTTTGGCAAATTCAATTGACTAAAGAGTCAAAAAAATTGACAGCTTTCAATACACCTAGAGGACATTACCACTGGAATGTTATGCCTTTTGGGTTAAATATTGCACCACAGGTATTTTAACGGTGGATGGATACAATTTTTAAAGACCTTAAAGATTGTTGTGTAGTTTATATTGATGATATACTTATATTCCCTAAAACCAAGGACGAGCATAAGAAACATTTAAAATTACTTTGTAAAAAATTCCAAAAATATGGAATTATTTTGTCTCCAAAAAAAGATTGAACTAGAAAAAGAATCAATTGAATTTTTGGGAATAATTTTGGACCAAAAAGGTTTAAAATTACAAGAACATATTTTGTCCAAAGTATGAGATTTTCCTGATACTCTTGAAAATATAACACAATTACAGAGTTTATTAGGCATTTTAAATTATGGAAGAAATTTTATCAAAAATCTTTCAAAAATAGAAATTCCTTGGTTAACCAAATTAAGAAAAAATGTTATTTTTGAATGGACAGCAGAAGATGTTGTTTTAATTAAACAAATTAAAAAAAATGTTAAAACTTTACCGGATGTTTATCTTCCTAAAACAGGTGATAAATTAATTTTAGAAACAGACGCCTCAGAAGCGTGCTGAGGATGTGTTCTTAAAGCTATACCCAGTAATTTATGGCATGATAAAGAGATACCTTTATCAGAAAATGGGATTAGACCAAGAAAAAATTCAATACCCATAAAATTATAAAAAGAAGAATTAATTTGCGGATATAATTCTGGAACATTTAAACCAAATGAACAGAAATATATTATTTTCGAAAAAGAATTACTTGCAATAAAATTGGCAATAAAGAGTTTTCATATTTATTTAGCCCCAGAAAATTTTATTGTACGCACTAATAATAAGGCAGTAAGAGATTTCTTTATCAAAAAAAAACCTATTGAACAAGGAAGAAGATTAGCCTGGTATAATAAAATTTCTGAATATACTTTTTAAGTAGAACATCTTAAAGGTACTAAGAATTTTCTTGCAGATTCTCTTAGCAGAAATTGTTTCAGAAAATTCAATTGCTAAACAAGTAAATTTAATTTTTGCAGAAGACCTCTAGACCAAGTGGAAACAATGGATAAGGGTAAACAACCCGCTCAAGGAGATTGGGTGACAATTGCTAAAAAAGCAATCCCCAAAGAAGAAAAAGTTTATGTTGTGTTTGCAGGAAGACAACCTGGAATTTACACATAATGGAATGATTGCAAAACACAAGTTTGTGGATACTCTGGAGCAAGCTTTAAAGCATATGATAGCATGACCAAAACTAAAAAAGCTTTTTACAGTGCACCAGCTATGCCTATTTATCAAAGGAATCAAATGAGGACTAACCTAGTTACAACTAATATTCAGACATCTAAACCAGATGAATCTGAGATAAAAGATTTTTTCAACCCTGGTATATCCAGAGAAATTTATACAGAACTTAATGGAGTTTGGAAAACTCACATTGTAGACAACAAAGTGAAATTTCGAAAACACATGGGAGTTCTGGCCAACAAATTAGCTGAGCAAACAGTTAAATTAAAAGATTTGCAAAATCTTTGTTTCAATATTCTTAAACAAATGAATTGGAATGAAGATTTTAATTTTGAAAAAATAAACAATTTTCTTCAACTATCAGACCTCATATCAGATGAGTTTTCAGATCCAATTTTTGAACAAATAAAAAGAATTTGTCTTTTTGAAAAAGCAAGAACTTTGCTTCCAAAAGAAATTTTTATGTTAATCAAAAATCGAGTTGAAGATCATCATGATAAAATTAGACAAATCTTAGAACGATCTTATGATAAATTAAATTTGAAAGATGGAATTCCCAAAATAACCATCATGGCAAACCATGAAATGTGGTTTTTTGAGGATATAGATTGGGGAATAACTAATCAAGTTATTTTCCGAATTTTAGATCCAATCCAATGGATAGATTATCCAATGATCATCAAAGCAATGCTCTCATGGATAGTAAAAGGCTTTCGATGGAGCAAATATTTTACTTTCTGGATCTCCAGCACTGTTGGTTGGCGAGAACGAGAACATTTTTTCCAACCATACCAGATTTGGTATCTTAAAGAAACTGAAGATTTTGAATTTGAACATGATTATTTAAATGAAGATCACCGGAGAGAACGATTGGAAAATATCCAAAAACTTTCTTTGACAGAATATTGGATAGACAGTCTAATATCTGTTTCACAAGCAGCGTCCAACATCCATGGCTCAGCAAAATTGCCATTCATGGTTACAGATGGAAGAATATTATTTGTAACCCATTTTCCCATAACATATCAAAGGTCTCCTACACAAATTAATGAGGCTCTTGACATGTTAATAAATCTCAAAAAGAGAAATAATTTGGATCTTCCGTTGGAACTAGCCATGACCACGGATGATGTTGAACATTTCCGGAATGAGCAATATAGCCAGGATCCGGATTCCCCTCCGTCAGAGACTGATGAAGAATATCACAATCTCATTAACAGGATGGAAGCATAGTAGACCCCACTATCAAATGCAGCTGTCTCTTGATCGACTCCAACCTTATCTAGGACACGTGGAGCAACCTGCATCATTCGGCGGAAAGTGATCAGCCAAATCTTTTCAGCCGACGCTACATGACAAACCGCTCTGCCAAAGCTTATCTATAACAGTCTATCTCTTTGAAAACCGGGGAGGATAGACAGTGTATGTATATATTGATGACAAATATATATACAATGTATGTATATAATTGTAATATAAAGATGACAAATAATTGAAGTCTCTCATTTATGACTTTTTTTTGTCTTTGTATTTAATAAGCTTATGCCTAGGCCTGTAGACTTTGTCAAAAAGTTGTAAAGTTTTGTCAAAAGTTGTAGAAATTAGACGTAAAGTAGATATGCCATAACTTTTGGTTTTTGTTTGTATATGCAATATGTATTCTATAAATTGGCATTCAAGCCAATGCATAAGGCAATGTAAATTCTCTCCATATTCTCTCCATCTTTTTGCTTTGTCTCAAATTTCTCTATCATAATTCCATAACTCCACCATAATAAAAATAGTAAAAAGCTCCTTTCCTTTTTTGTTTTGAAATTGGTATCAGTGCTTGGTGAAGAGTTTTTGAAAGCAAGATCAAGCTATGTAAGTATTTCTATCTATGTATAAATTTTTGATATATATATATAAGTTTGTATGGTGTGTTTTATGATATTAAAAAAAAAAATTGAGATTAAAAATTTCATCTAAGTTTTTGTGTATCTTTTGTATTTTATATCTTCATAATTATTTGTTTCATTTATAGTTGTTGTAAAACCTATATGCTTAGTGTATGTCAAAACCCATATACTGATTAAGATCTTTTGACTATTGGCCATAGTTAAGTCTTTAAGATCATAAAGAGAGGTTTTAGGCACCTGATAATACACTAGGAGGGTCTTAGGTACCAACAACAATCTAAAATGGCAATTAATTCTGACGATATAATATGCTTTGGAAATACAAAAAATAATGTTAATAATAAATATGATCATAGTTTGCATATTACTAAAGAATCTGCAAATATAAATAGTGTGTGTTCTAGTTTAAATAATATTACTGATATTATGTGTTCTTGGTTTTCTAAATTAGATAAAAATCAAAAAAATAAATCAAAATTATCTAGAGACCAAAGTTGAGTCTATAGAATCTAAAATAGACAATTTGGGTTCTATAATAAATATTGACTTAAATAAAGAAGCAAAAAACCGAATAAACAATTTGGTGACAAAATTAGAAACTATATCCTTCATAAACAATGATGGAATGAATAGTCCAGGAGATAGTTACATCCCTAGGCTATTTTATGGTACAGAAGATATTATGGTACTTCAAACCAATACCTATAATAGAACTGAATATGAAAATATTGTTGAAATATTGGATTATCGGAGAAAATTATATAAAGACCCAGACTTAGGTATTGATGAAAGAAATAGGCTACTAGATCAGATAAGAGAAACTTATCTAGAAAATGAAGCCCTTTTACAACACTTTAATTATGATATTAATATGTCAACTAATGATGATGACAGCCAATCATCCTCATCTGAAGAAACAATAGATCAAGATATTTCATCATAAATAAATAAAGGGAAAAGAAAGGCAGAAGAGCAAATCAATCCTGAATTATTTGGCACATAGGGAGATGGAGAAAATTTTGACTTTATTCAAACAAATGAAGTTAAAAATGATATTAACATTGGAAGTACCTCCAATCCTACACCTGAGCCAGTAATATCTAGAAAAGATAATAATCATAAGTATCCAATAGCTCAAAATGGTTCTTATTTAGACTTGTCTCATGTTCCATTTAAGGATCAGGAACAAGCAATTGATGATTAGGCACAATCCTTATCCATTGTTATTACCAATTATAAAAATAGCTGGTCAAAGGAAAAATTCCTTGATTATATTGCAGCAACTCTCCAGGAAGATGTGTTGCAATGGTTAAGACAGTGGGAAAAATCTGAAATTGGAAAAACTCAAAAAACAGCTTTGTTAACAAATTTTTTCACACTTGACACAATTTTAGCTGAATTTGCAAAAATCATAAAAGAAAATTTATGTGGTTTTGCAGGAGATACTAATTTGTAAGCAGATGCAAATTATATTTTGACTAAATTAGAATTATGTAATATTTGTCTTTTTGAAGACTATGTTCAAACTTTTAAAAAATATTATTATCTTATTGATCCACCAGCGAATTAATCCTAGTTAGATCAATTTTTTCATAAACTCCCTAATCCATGGGATGAGTTATGTATTAAAACATATCCTGATTTTCTCAAAAAAAAATGGGGAAGGAAGAATATAATAATCTTGGTTTTCGCATTAATTATGTTCTAAGAATGATTACAGATCGGTGTCTAGAAGCAAAGGCGAAAAAACAAATAAAAAATCAAATTTCCAACTCACAATACGGTCAAAAATGTTGTGATAAAATTTTAAAAGAAAATTGGAAAATTGTTTGTAATACATTTCCTAAAAGAAAAGGATTTTCCAAAAAACGTAGAAAATATAAATGGAAACCTTGGAAAAAGAACAAAACTTTTTCAAAAAAGAAAAAGTATATTCGAAAAAAGAAACCAACAAGTGTTTCAAAAAAGAAAACTTGTAAATGTTACATTTGTAACGAAGAAGGTCACTATGCACCCGAATGCCCAAAAAGGGAAAAAAGTGCAAAGAAAATGATCAAAGTCCTTGAAAAACAAGATTTTGAAATAATATATGGAGAAGAAATTTCTGATGAATAAGAAATCTTATATGAAATTTCTGGTGATGAAGAACTAATCTTCATGATAACTAATAATAGTGAAGAAATATCTCAAGAAACAGATAGTATATCTCGAGAAGAATTACAGGCAATTTGGTTTGGAGATGTAATCGGAGAAGAAAAAACTTTTACCGACGAAGAATTAGCAAAATTCGAAAAAATGCAGGAAGTTGCTGTTCCAGAAATTTACAAACTTTCAAAATTCAACTTCTTTTCAGCAAGAGTGTTTGAACAATACAGTGGTAACACTCAAGCAAAATGGTCAGAAAAAGAAATATTGATATTCCTTTTTTTGATAAAAAAAAAAAAGGTTGCAAGATGGAAAAAGAAATATCTTGAAATTCAATATATTCATATTGGATTAATTCAAGTAACCATAACAGTCTTATTTCGCCAAGGGATAGATACTCCTATTTTGGCAGTAATTTTTGATAAAAGATTTTCCGACCCAATGAAAGCAATCATTGGAGGAATTCAGTCTAATTTGGCTAATGGAGTAGTTTAGTTTCATGTCAGACCAAATTTATTTATTTCCATAAATGATCCTAATTTTGAAGATACAATCAGAATAAGAATTAAAACACAAGGATTAGAAATGAAATCAAATTCTCATGATTTGGCCATTCGTTGGAAAACAATTCATGAATTAACTAAATTTCCTGAAACAAAAACAAGATCAAACGATAATAAAAATCATTGAAATTTTTGAACCAAGACCATTTGACACGATAATACAACCTCGTCTAATGAATTGGAGTGATTTAGAAGTCCCTCGACAATGGTTAATCCAAGACCTAGTGGGACAAGGAGAATCTTCTAAAACAAAAAAACCTGCACAATTACAAATGCAGGCATCAGAAAAAAATTTATATATTGAAAATACAATTCCAAAAATTAAAAGATCTACTTCTGTATTTGAAAAAGATTTTCCTAACAAATCATTTTCAAAGTCAAGCATTGGAGAATCAAGTAATAATTCTAATCAAGAATCTATTACTTCAAACAATGTTCAGATTCCTATTTTTCCAGGAACAAGAAAACTTGAACATATTAAGTCTGCATGCATGTATCATTTTCAAACAAAAAATGATGACATTATTTTTTTCTCCTAGCCAGGAAAAAAGAAGATATACATATATATTAGGAACATTTAATTTTGCAGGTTATAAACCCTATAGCCTCAGTGTTCTCATAGACACAAGAGCTACAGTTAGCTCATGTAAATGGAATGCCATACCAAAGGAAAAATGGACATTAATGAAACATCCAATTCTGGTTACTGGAATTGATGGCAATCATACTTCCATACAACTCAAGGCTAAAAATATCGCTATTTGGTCAAATGATAGCAAATTCATTATACCAAAAATTTTATGTTTTCCGTATATGCATGGAGATTTCCTTCTTGGAAATAATTTTATATATAAATATCTTCCAATGCAAATACAGGAAAGAGTCATTTCATTAAGCATAAACAATTTCTTAATTCAGATTCCCTTGTTAGAATAACATAAATATATTTGTGATAAAGAGTATGCGCCCGTGCCGCGTGGTGATTTAACTCCCATCATCAAAATTATTGATGAATCACATTGGATTTATAAAATTTTAGAAGAAAATTTTAGTGAACATCTATTAAAACTATGGCAACGTAGTCCTCGCTATTGTAATTTAAAATTGAAAGACCCTAATGTTATTATTAGAGTAAGACCAATGATCTATACTAGACAAGATATAGATGAATTTGATATTCAACTCTAGGAACTTTTGGACAAAAAGTTAATTGAAGAAACTAGAAGCCCTCACTCTAGTCCAGCTTTTATGGTAAGAAACCATGCTGAAATTAAAAGAGGAAAAGCCCGAATGATAATCAACTATAAACGGTTAAATAAAAATTTAGAATTTGATGGATATTTTATTCCACGAAAAGATGTTTTGATTAATTTAACCAAATGATCAAAAATCTTTAGCAAATTTGATTGTAAAGTGGATTTTGGCAAATTCAATTGACTGAAGAGTCAAAAAAATTGACAGCTTTCAATACACCTAGAGGACATTACCACTGGAATGCTATGCCTTTTGGGTAAAATATTGGACCACAGGTATTTTAACGATGGATGGATACAATTTTTAAAGACCTTAAAGATTGTTGTGTAGTTTATATTGATGATATACTTATATTCTCTAAACCCAAGGAGGAGCATAAGAAACATTTAAAATTACTTTGTGAAAAATTTCAAAAATATGGAATTATTTTGTCTCCAAAAAAGATTGAACTAGAAAAAGAATTAATTGAATTTTTGAAAATAATTTTAGACCAAAAAGGTTTAAAATTACAAGAACATATTTTGTCCAAAGTACGAGATTTTCCTGATACTCTTGAAAATATAACACAATTACAGAGTTTATTAGGCATTTTAAATTATGGAAGAAATTTTATCAAAAATCTTTCAAAAATAGAAATTTCTTGATTAACCAAATTAAGGAAAAATGTTATTTTTGAATGGACAGCAGAAGATGTTGCTTTAATTAAACAAATTAAAGAAAATGTTAAAACTTTACCAGATGTTTATCTTCCTAAAACAGGTGATAAATTAATTTTAGAAACAGACGCCTCAGAAGCGTGCTGGGGATGTGTTCTGAAAGCTATACCTAGTAATTTATGGCATGATAAAGAGATAGCTTTATCAGAAAATGGGATTAGACCAAGAAAAAATTCAATACCCATAAAATTACAAAAAGAAGAATTAATTTCTGGATTTAATTCTAGAACATTTAAAGCAAATGAACAGAAATATATTATTTTCGAAAAAGAATTACTTGCAATAAAATTGGTAATAAAGAGTTTTCATATTTATTTAGCCCCAGAAAATTTTATTGTACGCACTGATAATAAGGCAGTAAGAGATTTCTTTATCAATAAAAAATCTATTGAATAAGGAAGAAGATTAGCCTATAAAATTTCTAAATATACTTTTGAAGTAGAACATCTTAAAGGTACTAACAATTTTCTTGCAGATTCTCTTAGCAGAAATTGTTTCAGAAAATTAAATTGCTAAACAAGTAAATTTAATTTTTGTAGAAGACCTCTAGACCAAGAGGAAACAATGGATAAGGGTAAACAACCCGCTCAAGGAGATTGGGTGACAATTGCTAAAAAAATAATCTCCAGAGAAGAAAAAGTTTATGTTGTGTTTGCAGGAAGACAACTTGGAATTTACACAGAATGGAATGATTGCAAAACACAAGTTTGTGGATACTCTGGAGCAAGCTTTAAAGCATATGATAGCATGACCAAAGCTAAAAAAGCTTTTTACAGTGCACCAGCTATGCCTATTTATCAAAGGAATCAAATGAGAACTAACCTAGTTCCAACTAATATTCAGACATCTAAACCAGATGAATCTGAGATAAAAGATTTTTTCAACCCTGGTATATCCAGAGAAATTTATACAGAACTCAATGGAGTTTGGAAAACTCACATTGTAGACAACAAAGTGAAATTTCGAAAACACATGGGAGTTCTGGCCAACAAATTAGCTGAGCAAACAGTTGAATTAAAAGATTTGCAAAATCTTTGTTTCAATATTCTTAAACAAATAAATTGGAATGAAGATTTTAATTTTGAAAAAATAAACAATTTTCTTCAACTATCAGATCTCATATCAGATGAGTTTTCTGATCCAGTTTTTGAACAAATAAAAAGAATTTGTCTTTTTGAAAAAGTAAGAACTTTGCTTCCAAAAGAAATTTTTATGTTAATCAAAAATCGAGTTGAAGATCATCATGATAAGATTAGACAAATCTTAGAACGATCTTATGATAAATTAAATTTGAAAGATGGAATTCCCAAAATAACCATCATGGCAAACCATGGCATGTGGTTTTTTGAGGATATAGATTGAGGAATAACTAATCAAGTTATTTTCCAAATTTTAGATCCAATCCAATGGATAGATTATCCAATGATCATCAAAGCAATGCTCTCATGGATAGTAAAAGGCTTTCGATGGAGCAAATATTTTACTTTCTGGATCTCCAGCACTGTTGGTTGGCGAGAACGAGAACATTTTTTCCAACCATACCAGATTTGGTATCTTAAAGAAACTGAAGATTTTGAATTTAAAGATGATTATTTAAATGAAGATCACCGGAGAGAGCGATTGGAAAATATCCAAAAACTTTCTTTGACAGAATATTAGATAGACAGTCTAATATCTGTTTCACAAGCAGCGTCCAACATCCATGGCTCAGCAAAATTGCCATTCATGGTTACAGATGGAAGAATATTATTTGTAACCCATTTTCCCATAACATATCAAAGGTCTCCTACACAAATTAATGAGGCTCTTGACATGTTAATAAATCTCAAAAAAAGAAATAATTTGAATCTTCCGTTGGAACTAGCCATGACCGCGGATGATGTTGAACATTTCCGGAATGAGCAATGTAGCCGGGATCCGGATTCCCCCTCCATCAGAGACTGATGAAGAATATCACAATCTCATTAACATGATGGAAGCATAGTGGACCTCACTATCAAATGCAGCTGTCTCTTGATCGACTCCAACCTTATCTAGGACACGTAGAGCAACCTGCATCATTCGGCGAAAGTGATCAGCCAAATCTTTTCAGCCGACACTACACGACAAACCGCTCAGCCAAAGCTTATCTATAACAGTCTATCTCTTTGAAAATCGGGGAGGATAAACAGTGTATGTATATATTGATGACAAATATATATACAGTGTATGTATATAATTGTAGTATAAAGATGACAAATAATTGAAGTATCTCATTTATGACTTTTTTTTGTCTTTGTATTTAATAAGCCTATGCCTAGGCTTGTAGACTTTGTCAAAAAGTTGTAAAGTTTTGTCAAAAGTTGTAGAAATTAGACGTAAGGTAGATATGCCATAACTTTTGATTTTTGTTTGTGTATGCAATATGTATTCTATAAATTGGCATTCAAGCCAATGCATAAGGCAATGTAAATTCTCTCCATATTTTCTCCATCTTTTTGCTGTCTCAAATTTCTCTATCATAATTCCATAACTCCACCATAATTCCACCATAATAAAAATAATAAAAAGCTATCCGTTTGCACGGCACAAATTATCCTCTCAGATTATACAAAAATATATATTTAATTTGGAACCTTTTATATATAGTTGAAAAGTAATGGGCCTAAAACAAGTGCTTCGCCTGTTTTTTACGTGAGCCGCTCTTGCCTATTGGGTTCATGACTGATTCATAATTGATATTATTCTCATAAAACTAGCAACTGATATTTAACCCCCAAAAAAAAAAAAATTGAATTTGACCTAACTTCACGAGTACCTGAACAGTTAAAAAGTGACCTCTGAAAAGTTAATTGGGTCAATAAAAAGCAAACTCTAAATTTGGAATAAGATTTTTTTTTTTAAATTAAAATTATTCTCAAAGACATGATAAAATGCGGTTAAAAAGTGATCTCGGAAAAGTTAATTGGGTTAATAAAAAGTTAACTCTCAATTTGGAATAAGATTTAAAAAAAAAAAAAAAAAAAAACTCTTAAATTATTCTCAATGACACCATAAGATAACTTTTGATTTGTAAAATACTTAATAATATATGCCTTAACTCTTTTACAAAGTTATTGTGAGTTTTCTACCATTCTTCTTTTTGAAATTTGACTATTTGAAGAATAGTGATATGCAAGCATAAAAAATTATTTTATACAGAATGATGTGATTTATTATAATCTTTTTATTTGAAAACATAATACATATCATTGTGATCATAGTTTACACATTTTTGAAAACTCAATATTCAATTCACTAGATCGATTAATCCGAAAGATCAATTTCACTGTTCAGTAGCAGGGCCCAATCAAAGATCATAATTTACACATGTCACTACCATATCATTTTAGAAGCAGATTTTGTATAAAAATTGTAGTGATTTAGCATTTTCTATAATTAAAATATATATTTAAATTGAAGACAATATCGTACTTGAGACACTGAAAAAACAATAATGCTTGGGAGCACTAATTAGTGCTATCACTAATGATGTGGCAGTGGATCCCACCCACTGCCACATCATTTGTTGTGTCTTGTTTTTTTTTTTTTCTTTTGTTTTTCCCCTTTTCCACCTCATTAGTGGTGGGTTAGAGATGCTAAATTAGTGGTATGTAGCATTGTTGCTAAAAAAAAGCTTGTTGTCAGATTGAATTTATTTCGAAAGCATAATGGACTCATCAAATTATTTAACAAGCAAGTTATCATGTTGGAATTTATTTTAAAAAATTCAAAACTACATCATTTAATATCTTAATAAATTTACACAATCTTAATTTATACATACACAAAATTATAAAACAAATAATTTAAATAATATTTTTAATAATTTTATTGAGTAATTCAAAACTTATTTATAAAAAGTATCAATTACAAATACACTCTTTAAAGTTTGTTTAAAATATAGGATTGTCTCATGTGATTTGAAAAATTATAAAATACATCTTGTGAAAAAAATTTATTTAACAGAATTAATTAAAAAAAATTCCTTACTGCTCTCCTATATAATGATAAAATTACTTGAAATATTAAGAAAAATATATTGTTTAGATTATTAAAAATTATTAATTGACTTGATAGTTTATTAATAAAAAAATCTATTTATTATGAAATTAAAAATTTGACAAGATATAATTTTGAAAATCACAAAAAATAATTTATATTTTAAATAAATTTCAAAAATATATTATAATTTATCCTTATAAAAAATTGCATGAACTCAATTGTTCATAGAGTTTGTGCAGGCCATTGAAATCTAACAGCAGTATCACAGTACTATTAAGAAGTGGCCTCAGAACAAAGAACTGTGCAAAAACAGGAAAACCAAACAGAGGTAGACTTCGGATAAAAAACACAGAGATAGCCTTCCGAGTTCAGCTTTTAAATTTCAGAGACCGAGTATAATTTGAATTATTTATTTAAATAAATTACAAATACACCTTTTGATATTTATTTAAAATATAAATTGTCTCTTGTGGTTTGAAAAATTACAAATATTTCTCTGTCATAATTTTTTATTTAATAGAATTAATTGAAAAAATGAAATTTTTAACTGTTCTCCTATACAATAATAAAATTATCTGAACTATTAATTGAAATAAAATTTTAATATTATTAAAAACTATTAATTAAATTGATGATTTATTAATAAAATGACATATTTGTTATGAAATTAAAAATCTTAGGGGATAATGTAATTTCTAAAATCACAAGAGATAATTGTAATTTAAATAAATTTCAAGGAATATATTTATAATTTACTCTATTTATTTTATATTTAGATTGATTTAATAATCGTGATATTTTTATCTTATTGTTTATTTCTTAAAAAATAAATCACAAATATATTTTTAAAATATATTATCTATTTTTTTAAATATAAATATAATAAAATAAAAATATATAATTATGAATTCAAATTAATATTTTTCATAGATAACATGCATTAAAAAAATTTACAAAATGAAGGATTTGTCTAATCAAAACCAGACTCGTCATAGAAATGAGTTGAAGGTACCATTATCCATTTAATAGTTGATCGTGCATGCATTTAATAGTTGAACGTACCACGACTTGGCAGCTCCTTAAATGGGGAGCTTCTCCAATGTCGGGGGAAATATTATGGTTACTTAATTAATTGAATAAGTAAATTTTTTAATTGTTCATCTATATAATAATAAAATTATTTGAATTATTAATTGAAATAAAATTTTAATATTATTAAAAAGTATTAAATAATTTGATGATTTATTAATAAAATGATCTATTTATTATGAAATTAAAAACCGTAGGGGACATATGTAATTTTTAAAACCACATGAGATAATTTGTAATTTAAGTAAATCTCAGATAATGTATTTGTAATTTAGCTTATTTATTTTATATTTAGATTGATTTAATAATCATTATATTTTTATTTTATTAGATTTATTTCTTAAAAAATAAATCACAAATATATTTTTTAAATATATTATCTATTTTTTAAAATATAAATATAATAAAATAAAAATATTATAATTATTCATTAAAAAATTTTATAGATAATATGCATAAAAAAAAATTTTCAAAGTGAAGGATTTGTCTAATGAAAACCAGACTCGTCATAGAAATGAGATGAAGGTACCACTATCCATTTTAATAGTTGATTGTGCATGCATTTAATAGTTGAACGTACCACAACTTGGCAGCTCCTTAAATGAGAGCTTCTCCAATGTCGGGGGAAATATTATGTGTTGTATAAAATATTATTTAATATTGAACGTACCACAGCTTGGCAGCTCCTTAAATGAGGTGCTTCACCAATGTCGGGAGAAATATTATGATACACATACAGTTCTTTTGGAAAGTGAGTTATAATTCATTTCCCAAATTATAATCTATTTCTTTTTTATAAAAAAACTGATTATAATCAACTTTTAACTCAAAAATTGATTATAACCATCTTCTTAAAATAGCTCATAAAGTTATGATTAAAGTTTTCTAGCTGGAAATTGAGAGGCCCGAATGTTTTAAGTGTCAAAATGACGTCGTTTTAACCTTTTTCTTTTATTTCTTTTTTTTTTTTGGTTTCAAATAAAAAGAGAGAAACAGAAAGCCAAGAGAAAGAGACATTTTCGGTTCAAACAATTGTACAAAGCCTAGATAAATAATTTAAAATATATCATCATTTAATATATAAAAAAAATATATTTGCAAATCATTTTGAAATAGACATCAACCACAATTAAATTGATTTTGCAAAATATTGTATTAGTAGGTTCCAAAGAATTTCTCTCTCTCGATATCACATATGCAAAGACTGATACCAACATAAATTTAAAAAATGTGTTCATCAAATTTATAAAGGAATTAAGTTTCATAATGCATGCAAATAGAAAATGTAAGCTAATTGTTATTACAGTTCATAGGTTTGCATGCAAGTAAGAAATTAGAACGACAACTTAATTTAACATTGATACAAAATTACAATGATAAAAATACAATTTATTATACCACTTTAGTGTTTTTTCAAACTTCTTTTGGTTTTCATTTCAATATTTGATTGTCATTCTTGATATAAAAATTGAATGGAAATTTAAAAAAACTAATATTCTGTAGTAATTTTTTTTTAATTCAATACTTTTTTTAGAACTCTAGACATAGTTTAAAAATTGTTTGGAAAAAAAAAAAATTTACTAAAATAGTTCCACAAATGCATTTTAGACATTGTTTTTATATTTTTGTCTTCAATAATAGAAAATAATTTTTGAAATGATACAAAATGGATCTCTTTTTTTTATTTTATTTTTTTTGAATTCATATTCAAATTGAAAAGTCTCCTTTTTTTTTTTTTTTTTTTTTGTTGCTCTTATTTAAAAATTTTAAGCTACAATTTCCCTACAACACATGCAAAAAAACACACTATAATTTTTTTCTATAAAATATTAAATTTTGATTTTGTGCATATATAATGAGTACTCTATAAAATATAAGAAAAGTACCATCAACAATTTATTAAATATATATGGAAGTGACCTTAGCTTTATTGGCTTGAAAGATATAGAAAATTCATTAAAAATGAAGCAGCAAAATAATAATAACAATAATAATCAAGAACCTATACTATATGTGCATAGAAAAAAATAAAAAATAGAAGACCAAATGAATAGTGTACTTTATTTATAAAGATTAAAGGACCGTGCTAGGGAGCTAGAAAACGAGCTCCCCCGAATCCTCCTAATTTCTTTTTTTTTTTTCAGAAGCAGAGAAGGAGGAGAGAAGGAAGGAGGAAGGAGGAGGAGGAGGATGAGTGGACTGGAGGGGGTCATAACAATGGGAGGAGGCGGAGGCGGGCCGGAGGCGACGGTGGAGCTGCTGCTGCGACGATCGGACCTGGGCGACGGGCTAGGCGACGGCGGCAACGGGCTGGGCGATCGGCGGCAACGTGCTGGGCGACGATCTCTTCCCCTCTTCTTCTCTCTTTCTCTCTTCCCCTCTTCTTCTCTCTTTCTCTCCCTCTCCCTCTTCTACGTTGCAGGTCGGAAAAAAAAAAAAAAAAAAACGACGTCGTTTTGGCCATTAGGGGGATTCGGGAGGAAGAATTTCAGGAGACAAATCATTTTCCAAGATTAAAATTATAAATAGAATTTAAAAAAAAAAAAAAAAAAGAGGAGGCAATAATTATATTAGTGATGGAATTTTTTATCTTCTGCATACATTCTCACATATTTATATTCCATCAAGTGAATAAGTACATATAAATAAAAAGAGAAATATCATAAATAAACATATTTTATTATTAAACCAAAAAAAAAAATAAAACCAAAAGACAATAAAAGTAAAACAAAATAGATAGAAGGACAGATGGCAAACTTTGAGTATGTCACATGGCAAAATTATAGAACTTGCCAATGACACATGGCATCTTTCTCAAGTTTTCTAAAAGAAGTCTCCACACTTTACTTATATCAGCTATAATACCGACCACTAAAAGAAGATCATTAAAAGTAGTTCTAGTGAGGTGATATATCTAAAAAAAAATTAAAATAAAAAGAAAAGAGGAAAAAGAAAAAATATAAAGAGGAAAAAGATAATTTAATGCTCCTTTAATACTCTTCTTTTAGTGTTCTAAATCATTTTTCTATTTATATATGATATGATATGATATGACAAGAAAGCCCAAGTTGTTAAAGCTCATTCTACAATGAACGACAATGCTACGTAACTCAAATTTTGTGGCTCAAAAGTGGCTCAAATGGCCAAAACGACGTCGTTTTGAGTACAGAACAACATACAAATGGCCAAAACGACGTCGTTTTGGCCATTTGAGCCACAAAATTTGAGCTACGAGACATTTTCCCTACACTGAAATGGGAAGTTGCGGAGCTTCAAATACACAATTGAGTTTGGTATTGACTTTTTTTTTAAGTCAATTTTTAGCTTTCTTAGAATCTTAAAAATAAATAAATAAATAAATAAATGGAAAATTACATAAAAGTAGTTTTTTGTGAGTGAAAAAGTCAAGTAATTTTTTAATTTTTTTAACTGGTGACAAATAAATTTTTAACTTTAGACTTATTTTAACTTATTTAGCACACATCAATCAGGAATTTCCATGGACCGTCCCAAAGTATAATACAAATGGCAATTCTATGTACTTAAAACAAATTAGTTAGAATTGTATCAAAGAAAAAAATAAATAAAAATAGTGCATGGTTTGAATTTATTCAAAATGAAGCCGTCATCCTATAATGAAAATGAACCATAAATCGTTTTCAAGCCCAGGCCCAGACTGAAGCACAGAGTTGAACTGTGACGGTCCATGGTGAACCACCCAGCCCAGGCTTTCGATACAAAAAGCCCTTTATCACCACTGTGCTTACTTACACTTGTTCATACAATTGAAATGGATTGGATTACACTGTACATTTGGCCTGTTAGAGCCCATCTCGCCTCTCATTTCGGTACCTTATACCTTTTCTGGGAAATCTAGATATAATTACTCAAAAATTATTAAAAATTATCATCTACACAAATTCAATCACAACCACACATTACTATTTTAGGTAGATTCGGGGACCATAAATCTGGGTCCCAGACTTTTTCTTATTCATAATCCTGTTATAAGGACTTGTGCACCATTAAATCCCACAAGTGTTTATATAGACAAAAAAAAATCCTATCAATTCATTGCTGAAAGTTAATTCTATCAAAATCGTCACTAAAAAAATTATTTGTGACGATTTTATGAATATATTACTAAAAACTAACCATTAATAACTTTTTGTTATGATTTTATGAATACACCAAGCTTTCAAAAATCTTCCATTGAAACTAATAATCAAAATGAAAAGCAGAGAAGCACACTCAGTCACCCTTTCTCCTGAAAGAGCATCCCTCGGAGCCTCGCATGGCCTTCTGTTGGCTGGCACAATTTGACTAAAATATTAAAAAACAAATACAAAAAACTCAAAAATTGGAATGATTATAGACCGTTCGATGGATCGGTGTCTAATCTCAGCCATTGGTTTTCGATTTTTTACAAACAATATATATGTATCATATTAGGGCAAAAAAATGGATTACAAGGTCAATGAGTTTGAGAATGGTAAGTGGAGTTTTTTTTTTCTGAAATATTTTTAAAAATCTAACTATTTATAAAAATAGCATATTTTATAAATTATTTAGTAAATTAACTTATTTTTTGAAATCAGGTATTTTATGACAAAATTATATTTTCAAAATGCATTTTTATGGTGATATGACCGCCTAATGGTGCTAACGTGGACATGTTAAAATAGCATTTTAAAAACACAATTTTACCTTAAAATTGTATTTTCAAAACACAATTTCAATCCTGATATGAAATGTAATTTCAACACAGTGTGTGAATTTTGAAAATGATATTTCAATACGAAATTTCATTTTGAAGATGTGATTTCAACATCAGGTTGATATTGCATTTTAAAAATGAGATTTCAATTAAATCACATTTTAAGTGCATTTTTAAGAAATCATAATTTAGGAAACACGGTTTTCTGGAATCACAATTTCAAAATAAAAAATAAAAATGATTAGTTTAATTTTCAGAATATGCTATTATTATTATTGTTTTTTAAGAAATTAAAACTACTTTGACAAAAATAAACACCAAAAATATTTTTTGAATTTAAAAAAATTACTTGCACTTTTTAATAAGATAAAATCATGTGAAAGTAATGAGTGTTTTTATTTTCCATTTTTTTTACTAAATTAGTTTCAAGGTTTTTTTTTTTAAAAAAAATTAGAAATCAAATGAAACCAAGCAGAGTTGTTATATAGAATTGGTATGCGATTTCATGTTGCAAAATATTTAAGATAGCAAAATTTTATTCAGTACATAAATATGATTTTATCGACATTCATACGATTTCATTACATAATTTAGATGCAGACTATTCATTAAATAGTTAAGATAACAAACTTTTTTATTTTTTATTTTATGTAATGAAATCATCTAAATTTGGATTATATACTAATACAAGTTTGCTATAACTATTTTTCAACATAGAATTGCATTTTGAAATTATAATTTCATTATTTTGCATTTTCAAATTGTGATTCAATAAAATTGTGCTTCCTAAATTAGGATTTCTGGAAAATCGATTTAACTGAAATCTCATTTTCAAAATATAATACCCAACCTTGTTTTTTTATTTTCAAAATGACATACCCAATTTTATGTTGAAATCACAACTCATAATGAGCATTGAAAATATCATTTTCACTTTAATGTCGAAATTTTGTTTTGAAAACGCAATTTCATGGCAGTGTTGAAATTATGTTTTAAAAATGCAACTTTAAAGTAAACTTATATTTTCAAAATGTGATTTCAATATAGTCACATTGGCAACTTCACGCGGTCATGTCACCATGAAAGTGTATTTTAAAGATGTGATTTTGTCATAAAATTGCATTTTGAAGACGCAATTTCAAAAAGTAGATTAGTTTGTTAAATAATTTGAAAAGTGTGTTATTTCTGTAAATAATTTAATTTTTTTAGAATATCCTGAAGAGAAAAAAAAAAAATACTCTGGCAAGTGTGATGAACTAATATTTTTTAGAAATAATGATTCATCCCTTAATATTGCTTCCTAATTTCACTCTAATGGTGTGGAATCAAGCACAGGCCAAGTTTGGCATGTCTTGAAAAAGACAAAAAGTCAAAAAGTCACTATCCTATTTAAGTCACATCATCTTATTTAAGTCACATCACTTCTCTAACACATCACTTCAAACTCAACCCAAACCCAACCCATATTTCATAAAAAGTCAAAAAGTACACTTATTTAGATCATCCAAAACAATGAGAGAAAAAGAGAGAAGAGTGTGGGATCGTTTCACATAGGAGTGGACCACATCATTAACAGTGGAATTGAGGCGCAAAATTAGAAGATGAGGCACCACTCATTTTTTAAGGGGAATTGTGAAACATTGGGACAAAAAAAAAAAAATTAGTACAAAAACATGGGGGTGCAAGTCATTCTATAGTTGGGTGCAAGTGACCCTCCATGTTTGTGTATTTTCTTTTTCTTTATCCAACTGTTTACTAATTCCGCCTATTTTTTTATGAGAACTACTATTTACACCTACCTTATTTTCTTTGGACCCCCTTATCTTTCATTTTTTTTAATTCCAATTTTGCCCAAAGATAAGATTCCATTTCTACACTCATCCCTAATCCTCTAACCCTAATTTCCCAAATCTTTACCCTAATTCCACCGACCATCCCCATCACCTCTGGCAACCACCATTCACCCTTCTCACCCTTAACGCCGGCCTTCCACCTTTTTGTCACCATCAACACCGACTGTCTACCTTTTCGTCGCCCTCAACCATTGATGCCACCATTTTCATCTCTATAACCCTAATCGATCATTTTTCATCCTTAGAATAATCTCTCTCCTAGAAATCTCAAACCCTAGACTTCCAAATCGAAGCCTTCGATGCCAATATCAACAAAACCCTCGAATCCCTCCAAAATCGCGAGAATTCGATTCCAAAATAAGAGTTGGTGACGCTAAAGGCAGAGATAATAGCAACGATAGAGGAGTCAGTGGACACGATGTGGTTGGTGCTAGACACGGTGGAAAAGTTTGTGGCAATGAAGGTTGGGATGGCAATGAGTGGTGACAATGGTAGTTGGGAAGGGAGTTGGGCAGGTAAGGTGGATTGCAAGCGGTAAGGGCTTTGGCAGTAAGAAGATTGCAAAAGAAAAGTTGGGGGTCCAGCAGGAGAGAGGTATGATTGGAATTAAGGAGGGGATTCAAAGAGAAAATGGAGGGAACTCATTTAGGTGGGTCGGGGTTCAAAGAAGCGGGAGGGCCAAAGTAAAAAGGTAAGGGTATATAACAATCCTCTTTTTTATTTGTTTATTCAGACTTAATGAGTTAGATAGAATTAATATTCCTAATTTTTATTTCTTTATTTAGAAATTAGACGTAACGAGTTAGATAATTAGCAATAAATTTGTATTATGTATCTGAATTTTTTTCTTAATTTTTATTTCTTTGTTTAGAAATTAGACGTAATGAGTTAGATAATTAGCAATATATTTGTATTATGTATATGAATTTTTATTTTTTTTTAAATAAAAGAATAACAAATTCTGAATTTAAATTTTAGATTTGAATAGTTTATATTTTGTGACTATAAGTAGGGATGAATGTATTGCGGTTAAGTATGGTTTAAGGATAAAACTAAAATCAAATCATGGATGTTGAATTGACTATGGCGGGGCGATTTCTAAGGCAGATTATAAATTTCAAATCATAAATCAAACGAACCCTAAGGGTGATAAACGAACTAAATAACTCAAGCTCAACTCGTATTTGGCTCTTTAAAAACTTATTCAAGTTCAGTTCGTTAAGTAAACAACTCAACTTTAAGCACATTTTGAAATTCGTTAAAATTTTCAAACCAATTTGAACAGTCAATTGTTCATTCGGCTTAGTTCGATAAGCCTAAAATTATATGAAATATCAAACTACCCGATCTCGGCTCGACAAAAGCTTGTTTGAAATTGGCTCAAAAGTTTAACAAATTAAGTGGTTGTTTGGCATGTTAGCACGTTATCTTATTTAGGTCACAATCATCTTATTTAAGTTATATCACCTCTCTACTATATCACTTCAAATCCAACTCATATTTCACGTTTTTTTCGTAAAAAGTCAAAAAGTACATTAATCTAACACTTTCCAAACAACCCCTAAGCTTAAACAAATTTTGAAACTCATTAATGTTCTCAAACCAAACTTAAATGGTTAGCTGTTTGACTCATTTATCACCCTTAATTATAAGGTATTTGAAATAATAAACTTAAACACTGTTTTACGAATAATCTACATTTAAAGAGTGACAACATTAATATTTTAAATTATGAAAAATTGGTTATAAGTCCACTTTTATGGATGTATATTACATTAACTTCCTGATTGATCTCTTTTGATTTTATGGACATAGTAAATGAAAAATTAGTTAGAAGTACAAATTATTCTTTTAAAGAACATTTTTTTTTTCATTTTTACCCTGGTACATTTTTTATTTCTACTTTTTCTCTCTATTCTCATACACTATTATCAATTGCCACTCAACGCTAGCGACCAATTCTGGACAAACAGACAAGTGGAAATGTAAACAGATAGGTCAGAGTAATATGATCTTTGAAATTGTTATTGTCCTTCTAAACAAACAAACAAATAAAAAAAAGTTTGAAACAATTACCTCAAAAAAAATAAATTAAAACATATTAAATAAAATTATAATAAATTTCACAAATCCAACTTCGACAGTGCAGTACAGGTCAAGTGCAACATATTTCTAATCCCCCACAATGGTCACACACTAATGTTGTTTTCATAACAAAATTCACTAATTCTTTCTCTCATAAGTTTGCCATTTAAATTGCTCTTATCAACCTAAAAAAAAAAAAAATTTGCTCTTATTATATTATTTTAGAGGACATCATTTTAAATTGTAAAATTTTGTTAGTGTATTATGTGTAAAAAAAAAAAAAATAGTGAGATTTGTTAATTTATTAACAAAAAATTCTTATCAATTATGGGGCGAACTAACAAAAATGAAATACACTTTTATCTTGTGGTTGACAGAATAATGCGATAGTTGGATAAAATAATGTTACTAGGTAAGAGAAAATAAGAAATAATCAAGTTAATATAGAAAAAGACAAAAAGAAAATAAAGTATTTTAACTTCAAAAAAGTTAATATAAGTATTTCTAAAAATATTTAGTAATATTACATGCACCAATTAGTGTATTAATTAGTATACCAACACTAGTTATGAAATTATTATTAACTTCACTTATTGTACAAATTACAAATACCAAAAACTTCTTAAATTATATTACATCATTAATTAGTACATTAGTTAGTACATTAATTGGTGTATATAATATTATTAAAAAATATTTGTTACTTAGGCCATACACTCTATTAATTTCACTTAATTGTCAATTAATGGAGCGGATCATTTGTTATGTGATTGAAAACCTCAAATGGATAAGATGTAATTTCTCAAAAATGAATAAAAAAGAACATAAATATAATCCTACTGAGATTAAGCATTTTTTAAGTAAAAATGTTAGAAGCTCCAAAAATTCTACCAAAAGTTTTACCAAAGGCTCACATTTTAAGTAAAAATGCTAGAAGCTTAAAAAATTCTACCAAAAATTTTACCAAAGACTCACGTTGTGTGGATCCCACACTCATGTAAAACATTTAATAAAAACTTTGATAAAAATTTTAGGTAGTGTTTGGTAGAGTTTTGTAAATGTGATTTTAGAGTATGAATTGTATTTTGAGTTTGTGTGTTGTGGAATTATGATTTGAGTGTAAAAAATATGTTTGGTAAGCCTCCGTTTGGGAAGTGGGTTGGCTTTTTGACTTTTTGGCTTTTTTGGCTATTTTAGCCTAGGGCTAAAAAGCCTGGTTTGGAAAGGGCTTTTTGACTTTTTTGGCTTTTTGGCTTTTTGGTGAAGTGGCCTCCTGTTAATTTACCAAGTGCCCTTGATCCACATGTACCTGTAATTCAAAGATTTTGGCATCCACGTCAGCTTCCCAAACGGTCCACCAATGTTGTTGTTTTTTTTTTATTTGTTTTTTATTTTTCTCTTATTTTCGGTTTTGATTTGCCGTTTTTTGCTAACTTTTTTTTTTTTTTTTTTTTTTTTTTGGGGGGTTTCGATATGGGTATTTTGCTTAAATTTTTTTATTTGTTTATTTGTTTATTTTGGGTTTTATTTTGGCGTAGTTTGGTAAAATATTTTTTTATTTATTTTTTGCTTAATTTTTTTTCATTTTTTTAAAATTTATGTTTTTGTCATTTATATTTTTTTATACATTAATTAGTTCTTGTTCTTTAATTTACATTCTTTAAATAATTTAAAATGTTAATATTTTTAATTTAAAAACAACTCTATACTCAAATCGTAACTAAATACATAAAACAAAACTTAATTAAAATTTTATTTTATTTTATTTTTTTTTTTGTATTTTAAATATTTAAATAATGTAAATATTCTAAAAAATTTACCTTGGAAAAAATTTAAAATAAATATTCAAAAAATTTACATCGTAAAAATTTAAATAATTTAAATATTCAAAAAATTATTTTAACAAACAAATTTAAATAATTTAAATATTCAAAAAATAAAAATAATTTAAAATGTTAATATTTTAAATTTAAAAACAACTTTACACTCAAATCGTAACCAAACACGTAAAATAAAACTCAATTAATAAATTATTGTTAATAATTTATGTATGTTAAGTTCTTTTTTTTTTTTTTTGCAAATATTTTTTCATGTGTTTTTTATTTTTATTTTTATTTTAATTTTCGGTGAAATGATAAAAAGTGAGGTTTTATTTTATTATGATGTGTATTTTAAATAATTTAATTTTAATTTACTTTTAAATATTTAATTTAATTTAATTTGAATTTGAATTTGAATTTTATTTGAATTTTTATTTTAATTTTAATGTTATTTTAAATATTTAAATAATGTAAATAATCTAAAAATTTTAATAAGCAAAAATTTAAAATAAATATTCAAAAAATTTAAATTGTAAAAATTTAAATAATTTAAATATTCAAAAAATTTAAATAATTTAAAATGTTAATATTTTAAATTTAAAAACAACTCTACACTCAAATCGTAACCAAACACATAAAATAAAACTCAAGTAATAAATTATTTTTAAAACTCATAACTAAACACATAACTTGAAACTCCACACTACTTTCACAACTCTACACTCAAATCATAACCAAATACATAATAAAAAAATTGAAATATTTAAAACTATTTTTATAAAATAGAGTTTGAATTTATTTTTATAAAATATTTTAACAAAAAACAAAAAAATGTTTTAATTTTTTTTTCAACTTTGTTTTTTCTGGGAAAATGTGTTTTTTGGGAATTTTTATTTTTATTTTTTATTTTGTGTGTGCTGTGCCGCATGCCCCTCTTCATGAGGGGTAGTTCCATAAATTCCCCTTACCATTTCTTCTTGCCAAGCAGCTGTAGCTCTTTTGGCATTTAGTGGCTAATTTAGCCTCTTTTGGCATTTAGTGGCTAATTTAGCGCAACATCAACTTCCCAAACAGTGCCTAAAGAGTTTTGAAAATAGTTTTGAAAAGAGTTTTGATTTGAGTAGAGAATTGTTGATGTGACATTTGATATTTGATATAAAAATTTACAATTCATACAACTTAAAATTATTTTAAAGCACATAAAAAATTTTAAAAATTTCAGAAAATATTTTTTTCGATTATATATCAATTGCAAAAAAAAAAAAAAAAAAAAAAAAAAAAAAAAAAAAAAAATCACTATTCCGGTCAACCTGCCGGACATCCCGTTTTGAAAAAAAAAATTTTGAAACACGCGCTCGATTTTGACAGAACAGACAGAGCGTTCTGCAGAACTGTGGAAAATTAATTCCACAGCTCCATCCAAACACCATACTCAAACTACCACGTTGAATCACATTTTGAAATCACAACCAAACACAGCCTTAAAATCTCTAACATTACTCTTAAGCAAAGTACTGTTTGCACCTATTTTTCTCATAAATGAGTGTCAACAAGCTTATAGGAGGTAGCAAAATTCAAGTCCAACCGTGTTCATCCATGATCTGAATAAGGTTAGTGTGTTTAAACTTGTACTTTGATTAGCTAATTTTATATTTAAATATCAAGTAACAACTCAATCTCATAATCTACAGTACCCAATAATTTTATAAATAAAAATCTTACTGATTAATTACATTAGTTAGACATATCTTTAAATTACCATATAAATGCATGCACTGATTCACATATCATTCATTCTCCATTCCCATACACACCAAAATGATAGTTCCTCATGCGCTTATCAACACCATGATCTCCACCCAATCAATTTCAGCTATCAAAAACAATTATATTTCTTGTCAACCAACCAACCAACCAACCAAAGAAAGAAAGCAAGCCTCATGATTTCTTTTTGGGTTAATTACACTAATAGTCCCTATAGTTTGAGACTTGTGTCACTTTGGTCCCTAACTTTTCAATTATGACACATTTGATCCTGAATTTTGAATCTTGTTTCAAATAAGGACAATTGAAAATATTATTAGATTTTTCAAGGGTAAAATTGTCAATTTGATAAAATATAAACTAATTTGACAAAAATAAATGTCAAAAAAATATTTTTAATTTTTTTAAACTTATTTTTATCCACCAATGACAAAATTATGTAAGATTAATAAAAATTACATGATTGATTTTTTAAAATTAATTTTACATGATTATCATCCAAACATATAATAAAAATTAATTTGATAAAAATAAATAAATAAATGTCTAAAAGATTTATTAATTTTACATAATTTTGTTTTAGTAGGTAGAAATAATTTTTAAAAATTTAAAAATATTTGTTTGACATTTATTTTTGTCAAATTAGTTTATATTTTATCAAATTGACAATTTTACCCTTGAAAAATCTAATTATATATTCAATTGTCCTTTTTTGGAACAAGATTCAAAATTCAGGATCAAATGTGTCACAATTGAAAAATCAGGGACTAAAGTGATACGAGTTCCAAACTATAGAGACTATTTGTGTAATTTGCCATTTCTTTTTCAAACAGTCGTAATTCAATCCAAATCGCGAGGCTGCTATACCATCCAAATTTCTTGGACTTAGCCATGAAGATCCCCACAATTGGATAAAAGCACTCACTCCATACATTCCAAGCCCTGCTTGCATAACAACAATAATACATGGAACTACAGATTTTCTACCGCCAATACTGAACACAAATACTAACCTCTGAATCAGAAGGGATGATGTTCATTCACAGTAATAAATCCCTAGTAACAATTTTTTCGAGTAGAACACCAGAAACTTTGGTGGTATATAATTTTTCTATACAATTCTAATAAAATTCTTTTTGAATCTCAGAAATTTCTCCACCTGCTTGTCCAAAGAGCTTACCGAGAAAAGAACTGCCCATTCTTGTCCAACATCCATATTGGATACCCTCAGTCCCTAGCTTCAACGTAACTCCTTCCAGCAATTTAAACATGTCATTTAATTACTCTTTCTACCACTAAATAATTATCTTGTAAACTCAAATTTCCAGAGAATTTTACCGCCCTCAAGCTCATACATCAGAATCCTTCACATTTGAGATTTATATATAGCTTTGGATATTTTAAGTTCAGTGACCAATTCCCAACCCATTTTCCCTATAAACAGATTATTTCTTACGACATCCCTAGCATTGAATTTCTCACATTCTAATTACACTATACTCTTCCAAACACCTGAATTTTAACCATTTTCAACCCTCCAAGGAAGCCATTCTACCATCTCACCATTATATTTATGGCTTACTAACCCCTTCTACACAATGCATTTATTTCCTTACCAAATCTCTACCAACATTTTGAGAATGAGCCATATTCATAGCCATTTACAAACCCAACCCACCTGAATTCTTACTGGTGGTTACTTTCTTACAATTCACTAGATTTTTCAATTTCACAAGATTAATTTTACTGGCTTCTTGCACAGCTGTATATACTAGTAGACACAAGGAAAACATTGTTTTCGTTTCCCTGTTGGCCACACCAAAAATAAGCAATTTATTAGCTTATTTAGATCACATCACGTCTCTAATTTTCTATACTTCTACACGTCTTTTCAAATAAGTAAAAATAAAATAAAAGACTAAGTCATACCCAAAACAAACCATGGGTTCACACATTTTTAGCACTTCTTAATACAATAGCTAACTTTAACAATAAAAAAAATTAACTTAAACACAAGGAAGAGAAACATCAATCATTCAAACTGAACCAACCAAAAAGTATTATATAGGAATAGTGCATTGAAGTCGAAAGCATTTAACAAATTCAACATGACAAAACTCAAACAAGAAGGTGCTTGATTTAAATCTAACACTAAGCTCTCAAAATTCTTCCATTGAAACTAGTAATTGAAACAAAAGGCAGAGAAGCAGACTCAGTCACCCTTTCTCCGGAAAGAGCATCCCTCAGTGAGCCTTGCACGGCCTCCTGTTGGCTGGCACAAGACGGTCTGGCAGTTTCCACACACCACAACAGTTTGCGAGTGGCTAAAGACAGTGGTTCTGCAATTTTACCGATTGATCAATAAATAAAAATGTACTAAAGCGGAAAAGAACATGACACATCATGTAAATCTCTGTTTGGTTTTGAAAAACAGGGTAAGTTTGGCAAGTTAAAAAAGATACCCAAAAAGTAAAAAAATACCCCCCAAAAATCAAAGAACTACACCAAAAAAAAAAAAAAGTCAACAATTCCCTTTCTACTTTTGGCACTTTTTTCTTTTGTAAAAACCAAAAAATCATCCAAAGCATATTATTTCCGGATCATATTTTAACCAAAATGTTTAAAATTTACTAAAATAGCCTACTCCAAAACAACCATCAATAATTATATTTAATTAAAAAATACTTCATTTCTACATCCAACTAACCTAGATGTACTTAAAATTTTAGAAAAGAACTGAAAACCACTAAAAACAACACCAAAAAATCATTTTTTTAGTCAACTTTTCAAGTTTCTTCAGCAATATTTGAATTTTAAGGTGCAACAGGTGAATCAATTTGACTAAAATGTGAAAAACAGTACAGAAAACAGTTTTCAGAAACTAAACCAAGCAGAGCATTTAATTTTAAACCCAAAAAAATAACATGAGATCAATAACAATAATAAACAAAGTATTACAGAAACTCACATGTTGAAACAGCCCTGGCATTTGACATCCTTTGGCATAAAAAATTGAAGAATCAGAGCAATATTTGATTAAAAACAAATCATACAACAAATTGGGTAACAATTATGAGTGACAAAGTAAAAATTGATGGGTTTGTGTTACCATGAAGAAGGAATTAGGGGACTGAACCAAACGTTTTAGCTTGTGCTTCCTCTTCTCGAGCTCCGCCGGTGGATTCAACAAATCGATATCGTTGGGAAGAACCTAAAATTTCACAAATAACATTAAAACGAGATCAAAACTCACTCAATCATCATGAAGAACCAGATTCAATTCCATAAAATCCTAACAAAGACAATTACAGATCTGAAGAACGAAACACAAAAAAACAGGATTTTGATATGAAGATGAGGTGTGATCGAACTCACCATTTTGTGTCTCTGAGTTGGAGAAGGAGAGCTTTTTTGCAGCCAACTTCGCAAAAACCCTAGATGAAGACTCCGAAGGATGTACGATTGAGAAGGCCGAACCCTAGACTTATCGTCGCATATATATAGGCGAAATTGGAATCACTATAGACCGTTGGATGGATGAGTGTCTAATCTCAGCCATTGTTTTTTTTTTTTTGTAAATTACAACAAACTCCCTTAAAATATAATTATTTATACTTTGCCTCCGTTTGGGAAGTGTGTTGGCTTTTTGGCTTTTTGACTTTTTGGGCTATTTGAGCCTGGGCTCAAAAGCTTGGTTTGAAAGCTTAGTTTGGGAAGGACTTTTTGACTTTTTGATTTTTTTGACTTTTTTTGTGAGAGAAGAGTGTAATGATTATGGATTGGATGTGGTGTTTTATCTGTTGTGGCTCAAATAGCCTACTCTGTCTTTTGTGGCTCAAAGAACCAAAAGAGCCCAAATGAGCTCTTCCCAAACGAACCCTTTGTCTCTCTAAATTTCAAAATTCAATAATAAACCATCTTAAAATATTATCTCATTACATTAATCTTTTTTGCTATATTAGAGATTTAAACGAAATCAAGTCATGTATGAATTATATGATTTTTAAATAAAATTAATACTCTAATTTATTAATATTATTTGTACTTTATATTCATTATCTTAATGAAAAAATTGAAATGAGTTCTTCAGATAAAAATATTATTTCATAAAATTTAATAAGTGATATGTGATTCACACATGACTTGGTTTTGTGTAAATCCTTAACATAATCATAACAAAAAGAGATTAAGTGTAATAAAATAATATTTTGAGATAATTAACTGTTAAATTTTAAAATTTATGAGAGCAAAGTGTAAATAAGTCATAATTTAAGAAGCTCCACTCTAATTTACTTCCTTTTTGTTTTTTAAACAGTATATCATATTAGGGCAAAATATTGGATTATATGAACTAATATTTTTTATTTTTTTATTTAAATGTAATGAATTAGATGGAATTAATAATATTCTTATTATTATTATTAATTACTAGTAATAAATTTTTATTATGTATCTGAATTTTAAAATAAAATGTGAATATAAATTTTAAATTTAAATAGTTCGTATTTTATATTGTTTTTGGGTTAAGCTTGAACAGTCAATTATTCATTCAACTAAAGTTTGATAAACCTAAAATTATATCAAACTACTCGAGCTCGACTTGACAAAAGTTTGTTTGAAATTAGCTCGCAAGTTTAATAAATCAAACTTGAACTTTATTAAAATTTGCAAACCAAAATGATTATAACTGTTCAGCTCGTTCGACTCATTTATCACATCTAACTATAAGTTATATAAAATAATAAACTTATACACTTTTTTAACTATGGAAATTACAATTAACAATAATACTTAGACATTTTGTTTGATTGAATTAATCAAAACTTTGTTAAATTTTTTAAGAATAATTTATTTTCATTGACGTTAATCCAATTAAAAACTTAGACCAAATCCAAGTTTGCGCACTTATTCATGAAAATCAATCTTATCAAAATGATTATACCATTCATTATATCAAACCTTCTAAGTAGTATGAAATTACGTTAGAATTTGTAACCCAAAAAAATTATGTTAGAAATGTTGCCAAAAAATAGAAAGAGAAAATGTTATGCCAGAATAATATGAAGATGAAAATGTTGGGAGCAAATAACATTTATTTGGTATAATTTTATGCTTATATTGTAAAATTCAAAATTTGAATTAGAATTTTATATAAATATTTTTTAAATATTATTATCTATAGTTATTTAAAAAAATTTACAAGTCAATGAAATTTAGGCAACATACATATAGATTTGATTAAGTTATTAACACAAAACATTTTAATCAGGATTTTATTTTTAAGTTCTCCATTGTAAGTCTTTTCTAGTGTAAGGATAGAAAAATAATACTTACTAGCGTAAACATTGATCTATGATTTTATTTCCCGACTATCTTCTATACAATGCGCTCTTTTTCGCTTGACGTGATCTATGCTTTGAGAAGATTGGATAACTTCCATCGCACTATCATGGTTGACATTAACGTTGGGTTGAGATACCTAAATTCTCTTGGACCCACTCCCTCAAAGTGATACTACCCTCTTCATAAATCGCTTGGATAACATTTGAACTTGCATAGATGAGCATGGAAAAAGTTGATCTGGCATTGGGACATCCACTTGAACTGGACATGGGAGGATTTGATCCGGCTTTGGGACATCTATTTGAACTTGAAATGTTTTTTCACTAGAATCGACCTCTAGACTAAGGGCTTTAGACAGCTTGCCATCAAAACAAATCTCTGGGATAAGTTCAAGGGCAACTTCATTGAGAGTATTAGAGGTTACATTACACCTCTGCATGAATCCTCCATATTTGATTGGTAAGTTTGTTTTGTTTGAAGCTTAGTGACCGAGAGGCTAGGACGATGAAAAAACTCAACTTTGTTGCTAGTTTTAAGTGTCTCGCGC
This sequence comes from Camellia granthamiana, assembly GCA_036172215.1. NCBI lineage: Eukaryota > Viridiplantae > Streptophyta > Magnoliopsida > Ericales > Theaceae > Camellia > Camellia granthamiana. The sequence continues at coordinate 26,141,498 of CM069914.1, forward strand.
AAACCAGGATGAATGAGAAAAAAGTTTCTTCCCATAATCACTTGTTTTTTTCTTTTCACAAATTGTTTAGGGTTCAACTTGTCTTTAGCATTTGCTCCTGGGCAACAAAACTTTCTATGAGATGTGTTCATACCTTTGTCACCATTTTGATTAGGTGGGTTGCTGTTTTGTACAGTGCATATCTTGTCCATTTCATAAGTATTATCAGGATTCACAACCAACGGAACTTGACTTGTTGTTCCTAATTCTTTTGGCTAGAATATTTCATCTTCAATCACCGTATGAGAATCCATGACTTTAAGTGAATGTAAGGCAGCTTCCTAATCAAATTCAAAATCATCAAACAATGTATCCTTAATGAGTGTCACTTCAAGAGGATCCATGTAAGAAAACTCATTCAAATGGGACTGACATTTTACCTTAGGCAAACTAGAATCTTACAGTATAGCTATACCTTTGCCATTTTCTTATTTGGTTAAACGTTGATTTGTCGGCTTAGAGCTAACAAGAAACCTTTCTTCAACATTCTCAAACAAACAAGGCAAAGCTACTTAACAAAAACCAAACCAAACAAACCAAATCCTAAAAACAAAGCAAAAGCTACTTGCTAGATCTTGCATCCCTAAAAGTGTAAAGCTTAAAGATTGGGTTTAAAGAAGAAAAATCAAGCCAAGAGCACATCTATGTTCAGATTTGTGCAATCACAACAATTTGAAACGTATTGGACCATAAAATCGATGATACCTGGATGATTATCGAAAGCTCGTACCAACTTTGAAACAATGTGTGTTAGATACTAGTTATTACTCTATTTGCCCAGCGCAGGTAGCAAATTGATCTGTAAGAGGGTGGTAGGAGATGGGAGAGGAGATGAGGGGAGGGGACATCTGCCAGAATGCTAGAGCTTTGCTTGAGAAACGAAAACATCATAGTTAGAACCACTTCCGGCACACGAAGTGAATGTCAGGACCACCCCCTCCCTAACAAAACGAGATATGAGAAGGGTGAGAGAGTGTGAGGGTTGTTTAGGGTCGCCGGAGATTCACCGAAGTAGCATCGAAAATCGCTTAGGTTTTAAAACATGTTTCTTAAATGGTTGGGACTAGGGCTGCAAACAAGCCAAGTCGAGTTTCACATTATTCAAGCTCAGCTCGACAGAAACAAATAAGGCTTAAGCTTGAGCTCGAATTGAGCTTAATTTTTTTTGTTCGAGCTTGGCTCACTAGGAAATTTAAAAACTCGAGCTCAGCTCGTCTTTGGTCAATTTCATAAACGAGCTTGAAAAAGCTCGAAAATAAGGGAAGAACTTCTGTTCAAATTAAAAATCCAAAAAATGAACCCATATATTTCTAAAAAATAAGCAAAATATAAAATGAATGAAAATAGTTAAACCATGATTTTCTACCCTAATTCAATTACATGGTTACTTATTTTTTCAGTGAAAAAAATAAAATAAAAAGTGAAGTAACAGAAAATAAAATAGCCCAACTTTCTACTAGTCCTTGCCTCTTTATCAGAGAACTGCATGTGGAACATCACTGTAGACACCTTATTTTTGACCAGCTCTAAGACTTGGGCGCCTCAGGTTGATCACTCTATGATGAATAGTTACGTTGTACAAATGTTCAATTTCTTCAGCAAGGAGCCTCGTTTTGAGTCTCAGAAGCCTAGAACCTTGCACCTCCTTCGAACCAAAACCCAATTTTTTTCAGCGTGACCACTCAGAGACTTGCTGGCCAACAGGTGGCTGGCTAGCCAAAAATTAGTGGCCGGCCATCCCTCTACCTGGCCGGCTGGCCAGGTTTCCCCGCAGGAAGATATTTATTACCAGTTGTCCCCCCCATGTGCATGTACTACACCAGCTGGCTCAATACAGATATTTCTGAGCTAGGAACCTACTTTTCTATATATACTTGACCATCCCTCTTGATTTTATTTTAGAAAAATTTGCCAAAGCTCAAAAACTTGTCAAACACTCCCTCTCTATCTTGCAACATACATATTGTCATGACCCATCCTGATGACTAGTGCTGGATTTGCAACTAGCTAATGTCTAAAATTTCTCAGATTGAGTCCAAGTAATTAAATTAAATAATGCAACGGAACAAAATAAAAGATGTAGATAAATATCCAAAGCGTACATGAAAATGATTATTTATGTAACGATGTAACGTCAGTTAGATAATGATTACAAGAAAGAAAAAGAAAAAAAACATGATATTCTTATCAAATCTAGTTTCTGATCCATGGGGTAAAACTATCGTTCTTTAAATTTCTTCACCTGAAAGGGGTTTTAATAGGTATAAGTACATGGCAGAGTGAGGAATATTATACTCAGAGTATAAGGGCATATAAATCACCATGGATATTTATTTAGGCTAAACAATGAATAGTTTGGTTCGAATAAATTATTTGAAATAATAGACATATAATTCGAAAACCGTATATGCAAAATAATCATAACCACACTACAGAACAGAACAAAGGGTCAATGGATCCATAACAGACAGAGAGCCACAACGTGACTAATCAGAGGGCCAATGGTTATTTAAGTCCCCAAGGCATGGGACTGTCAGAGGGCTACTAAGTGACAATTCAGAGGGCCAATGATTATTTAAGTCCCCTAAGACATGGGACATCCGTGGTGGTATTTATAAAAATAAATGTTTATATATTCATTGTCAAATAAATTTCAAATTTTAAACAAACATATCCATGGGTTTAATTTTAAACAAACATAAAATTAATAAAGACATGATTTGCACAAAATAATTCATAAAAATAATAAAACAATTTATGGCTACTCAAGACATAATATAACTCGCCTTAATATTAATTCCTACTTTTTCTCCAAGCCTTCCTGATCTCCCCAGACTTTTTTATTTTTATTTTTTATTGTTCCCTACTAATTTTCGTTGAGTCTTATGCCATCTACTGTTTCCCTTTTATACTAAGGCTTGATGGTGACTAATCATCCTAATCAGGTGCTGATTCAATGGTCTCTGCCTTAGCTTCTTGGTAGTCATCATAATCAAGTGCTGATTCAATGATCTAGGCCTTAACTTCCACAAGTGGCAGTCACAAAAACCCTCCAACCAATTGCATACATTTCACTATAATTCTTTATTGGCCCAACTATTAGTATAAATTTTATGGTTGTTTCAATTTGGCCCCAAACAATTTATTAATCACATTGTTATAGTCTGTTAGCAACGATGCTTTTAATTCTAGATTATATGCATGTATGGCTATAAAATTACATATTTTATTTTATCTAATTTTTATTTTATTTATTTATTTTTAAACAATTGGGGTGTTACATTTCTTCCCTCTTCAATAGAATTTTGTCCTCAAACTTGTCATACCTGAGTTTTCGAAAAGATGTGGATATTGAGACCGCATTTGACACTCCGTTTCCCACGTAGCTTCTTCGACACGATGATTCCACCATCAGACTTTTACAAAGGGTATAGTCTTGTTTCAGAGAATTTGATCACAACGATTGAGAATTTGTACTGGTTGTTCTTCATAAGAGAGATCTTCTCAAACCTCTAGGTTTTCATAATCGACAACATGCTCGAGATCTCGAAGATATCGTCGAAACATTGAAATGTGAAACACATTGTGGACATTGGATAATTCAAGTAGTAGTGCAAGGCGATATACTATAAGGTTAATCCTTTTTAGTATTTCAAATGGTCCGACGTAACGCGGGTTCAACTTCCCTTGTTTTTCAAATCGAATGACTTCCCTTGTTGGTGAAACTTTTAAGAAAGCATGCTCTCCTACCTGAAATTCCAAATTTCGTCTTTGCGTAGCTGCATAGCTTTTCTGGCTGCTTTGAGCAGTGTGTAGACACCCCATTTTTGACCGACCTTAAGACTTGGACGTTATTGTTTGTGCACTCAATGATTGTGCTTGTTTGTGTTCGTTTTGGGTGCTTGAAGTCCTCGGTGGAATACCCCGCCTTTGAGCCTTGAAACCTTATCTATTTTGTGCATTATTTTGGACTAATAGCTTGTTGTTTACAGTTTGGAATAGTGGGTGACCTGTCGGCCAGCCCCATAGGCTGTCGGCCTTGGATTGTGCTTGTCGGCTACCAGTGGTGGCCGGTCAGCTATCAGTGGCGGCCGACAGCCACCAATTGTGGCCGACGGCCATCAGTCTCTTTTTTTCCAAATATTTATTGATAGTTGTACCAGATGTTGCACACTAAGTTGCATTTTCATACACGTGTATGGTGAGATGTATCTAAGCTCAAAGGGTGTTTTTCTATAAATGGGGGGGTTCCTCCCCATTTTTGAGGGTTAGCAATTTTAGACCAAAAAAATATCTCTCTCTAGAATTCTCTCTCTCTCTCTTGATATTTTGTGCTTGGTTGCCTAGTTTCTCTATACCTTTGCATGCTAACCCTTAATCAAACTTGACCATCTTTGAGCTGAGGTTCCTTAGAGTCTTGTTTGAGGTCTAGAAGGAGGTTTGAGCTTGAATTTGTGCCTAATTTGTGCTTTGCTTCAACGGTATAACACTTACCTTGTTTAAGCTTGTTTTGTATCATTGTTTTGCTATCTATTCCTACTGTTTTTGGGCTGATTTTGAACTGTCGAAAACTCTGTTTTTATGATTTAAAAGTGTTGGTTTGAGGTCATTTTGAGTTAGGGGGTGGTCCACCCTTTTTGCTCATTTGCTTGTTAAGCTTTTGTACTATTTTTCATCACTTTAAAACCAACTTTTTTGGGCCTTTTAACCAATGAATTTCAGAGATTTTTCAGTGACAAAAACCTTATTTTGAAGTCCAATATTGGAGGGGTTAGCCTCCCCTCCTTGTGTCTTGCTTGCATGCCTAATTAGCCTCATGTATTAGCTTATTGTTTTAGCTTTTTGTGGCTTAAGTCTAGCATGTTTTAGACTATATTTAGGGCTGTTTTGCCTCTTTTTTTGGTTGTTTGTTTCATTTGAGCCTTGTATGGTATGGTTGTAGTGTTAATTCCTTCACTAGCTTAGTGTTTTAAGGCTTTGAATACCATTGTTCTGAGTTGATAGCATATTTTAGTGTTGTTTTGCACTTAATTTCAGCACTTTAATCTCTGCAATCTCCCTCAATTCTTCACTCTTTTGTTTGCTTTGAAAGTGGTTTTAAACCCCTAGTTTGCCAAAGTGTGAAATTGTGGTGTTGCACCTAATGGTTTAATTCTTTAGGGGGTTCATTACCAACAGTGTAATATCTCTTTCATGCCCAAAGCTACTTAAGGTTTGAGTCATCTTTCCATTAGAGGACATTCACTAATGGACAATTGGATTAAGGAATAGTTTGGTAATTAAAATGAGTAAACAAAATTGGGCAAGTAAAAGCGGCAAAATAAGCATCTTTCGTGTTGCATTGCATGTGTTTGAATCGGACGTTAATTCGAACATAAGGAAAATGGGACATTTCATACTCAAAAGTGATGAAATGTGCCACTTTCCTTAGTTACCATTGCCCTTGATCAAGCATGATAGGGTGGTGGTCTTTTAGAGTCTTGTTTTACATTCATTAAGCTTGTACAAGCTTGGTTCCTTAGCCATCATGCATGGGAATTGCTTGGTTGATGGTTTAAGGGCCAAAAGTTACACTCCTTTGAGCTTGTGTGATGATAAGGAGGGTAATAGTACAAACAATCCTTCAGAATACACTGTTTTGCCTCTGTTTACTCTTTGTTACAGAAGGAGGGTGTTCAGGTCAGCAGTGGCCGACTGGCCACCAATAATAGCCGACGGCCACCATTGGTAGCCGACCGGCCATCAGTGAAATTTGCACAGTGTGTTGATAAGGTGGAGCAGAGGTGTTCTGGAAATTGAAGGCATCGTCAGTGTTCTGGAAATTGAAGGCATCGTCAGTGTTCAAATGTGTAAACAGAGGCATTCAGTGGCAAGGCGGTGGCTTTTTCGTGTGGAAACCAAGCATGCATGGGCCTCCATCGCTTCTCGATATTATCTAATTAAATTAATTAGCAATAGATGAAATACATGTTGTAATTATTTAAGTAGAGTAGTTAGTTAATTACTTCATGTTGTAATTATTTGGCTTAATTGCTTTGTAATTAGTTTGTTAAGTGTTTAGCTAGTTAATTTGATTTGTAATATTTAATTAGCTTAGAATAGTTAGTTAATTCATTTCAAGTGTTGCAATTAGTTAGCTTAATTAGCGTAGCTAGTTAGCTTTTATTCATTCAGACCCTCCTTCGTGAGGACGTAATGTTGTAATAAGTGTGCGTGCGTATGTGTATGTTTTCCAACCCCACGTCTTTCTTGCTTTTATTTAATCGCTTTTGATGGTTAGATTAGGGATCATATTTCAATTAGCATATCGCATGCTTGCATCTATTCATTTTGTCTTGCATGCACCGAGGCTCGGCGTATCATTCAAACTGCATTACAATTTCAATACTTCTTTGAATATGTGTTTAATCGCATGTTGTTCAAATCGATTCATATGCCATATTAGTAACCGAGCCTATTAAATTGCATATTGCATGTGTTGCATTAGACACTTAACATAGTTAGGAATCATGCATTATTTACTAACTCATATTTTCCTAGCTTGGAGTACTAGGTAAGTTTTTACGCTTTAACGTACTTGCATGAGTGTGAGTGTTGCCATGATTAGCATGCTTGCCATGAGGCTATGTGCTTAAATGATAAATTGCATGAATGCCTGTGGATGAAGGCTTGTTGTTTGAATTGAAACAATTCAACAAAATGTGTGTTTTAAGCCCACTTTGTTGAGTGGCAAAATCATGTTTTAAGCCCGCTATGTTTGGTGGCAAATCCGTATCTTTAAGCCCACTTGGGGTGGCAAATTCAAACCATTTTCGCAAACAAACATGAGTTGAATTGTTCCAAGTCTTGCAAACTAGTATATACTTGCTTGTGCGCGTTACATAGTAATGTTAGCTAATAACCGGAATAAAAACACATAATGTTTATAAAATCTCATATCATGATTAGTAGAGGCCGATCTTTGATCGGGTGAGCGGGGGTACTCAATTCATGACCTTCCCCCTTCGTACCCAAGTTCCTGAGCCGAGGCAACTTTGGTGATGACGAACACGTGGCCTTTGGCATGAGTCAGGATTTCCTAAATTTTTCCAAAAATAAATATTTAGGTGGCAACTCTGTAATCTGGCAAAGCAATCCAATTTTGGCATTATTTGATTTAAAATCGATTTTTCAAAAAAATTTGTCGAATTTGGACTCTTTGGTGTTTATCAGTTTCACATTGCACTTATGAGACTAGATTCAGAACCGCAGGAGTCCGAACTGTGAGGCCTTTTCTTTCAAACCTTTCCGAAAGGGGGGTGCGAAAAAGGCAAGTCTACATAGTGCGAATTTGCTCTTGGATAAGTCGAATTTTATCACTTGTTATTTGCACGATTTCAGGGCCTAACAGTTTCCTGTCTCTGACTTCTGTCCAACATAAAGGTGATCGACACCTCTTTCCATATAGTGCTTCATATGGTGCCATTCCAATGCTTGTTTGGTAACTGTTGTTATAGGCGAATTCCACTAAAGGTAGGTGCTCATCCCAATTATCCTTGAGGTACAACACGCAGACACGTAACATATCTTCCGAGTTAACATCGATACCTCCTTCCATACAGTGTTAAACTTCAATGTTATTCCCAAAGCTTCTTGCAATTAGTTCCAGAAGTGAGATATGAACCGAGGGTCTCGGACAGACATGATTGAAACTAGAGTACCATGCAATCGAATGATTTCTTTGATGTACAGAATGTCAAACTTAGTAAGGGAGTATGTGATTCTTATTGGTAAGAAATGCGCCGACTTTGTTAACCGATCTACTATAACCCATATTGCATCATTTTTTGAGACTAATTGCAGTAGCCGGACCACGAAGTCCATAGTAATGTGTTCCCATTTCCATTCAAGAATATGGAGTGGTTGCAGAGTTCCTGCGAGTCTCTGGTGTTCCACCTTAACACATTGACACAGCAGGCATTTGGAGACGTGGCTTGCTATGTCTCTTTTCATTCTTGTCCACCAGTAGTGTTCCCTCAGATTGTGATACATCTTGGTGTTGGTAGGGTGGACTGCAAACTTCAAGCTATAAGCCTCCACCAATATCTTTTTCTTGAGTGTTGGAATGTCAGGTACGCAAATTCAATTTCAAAATTTTAGCATCCCATTACGTATAGTGAAGTCAGGATCGGGTGTACTTCTCTGCTCTTCGTACTTTTTCTTCAAAAGTTCATCTTCACATTGGCGTGCTCTAATTTCTTCAATCAACATCAGTTTCACAATTATGTTGGCGAGCAGTCCATTGATCTTTCAAGGGACGAGGGTACATGCCAAACTTCTTATAATCTTTTGACTCAACGCGTCTGCTACCACGTTAGCTTTGCCTGGATGGTGATGAATCTCTACATCGTAGTCCTTCATAAATTCTAGCCATTATCGTTGCCGCATATTCAGTTCCTTCTGCATAAATAGATATTTCAAACTCTTGTGATTGGTATAAATCTCACAGGTTGCTCCGTAAAGATAATAACGCCAGATTTTGAGGGCAAAGATTACTGTGACTAACTCTAGATCATAGGTTGGGTAATTCTTCTCGTGAGGCTTTAGTTGACGTAAGGCATAAGCAATGACTTTTCCGTTTTGCATAAGAACGCAACCCAAACCATTGTATGAGGCATCGCTATATATTATGAACCCATTCGTTTCCATAGGGAGTGCTAGTATAGGAGCTGTCACAAGCCTATTTTTTAACTCTTGGAAGAAACGTTCTTACATGTCAGTCCATTCAAAGGGTGTGTTCTTCTAAGTTAGCTGGGTCAAGGGTGATGCTCTCTTCAAAAAATCTTGAACGAAGCATCGGTAATAGCCGACCAGACCCAAGAAGCTTCGAATTTTAGACACGTTAGTAGGTCATGGCCAATCTACAGTTGCTGTAACTTTTTGGGGATTGATTGAGATGCCATCTTCGTTAATGACGTGACCGAGGAAGTGTACACTAGTGATCCATAATTTGCATTTTTTCAAATTGGCATAAAGTTTGTGATCACGTAGTGTTTGCAGAATTGTTCGTAAGTGTTGCTCATGATCTTCCAATGACTTGGAGTATATAAGAATGTCATCAATGAAGACAATGACGAACTCATCAAGATATGGTTTGAACACTTGGTTCACAAGGTCCATGAAGGCCGCTGGACCATTTGTGATGCCAAATAGCATGACGAAAAACTCGTAGTGCCCGTAACGTGTTCTAAAGGCAGTCTTTTCAATGCTTTCCGTTTTAACTTTTAGTTGATGGTAGCCAGAGCGCAAGTCGATTTTCGAGAATACCTGGGCGCCTTGAAATTGATCAAACAAGTCATCAATTCTTGGCAGGGGGTATCGATTCTTGATGGTGACTTTGTTCAGCTCCTGATAATCAATGCATAACCTCATCATGCCATTCTTTTTCTTTACGAACAGTACTGGAGCTCTCTATGGTGAGGTACTTGGTCAAATGAAGCCTTTGTCCAAGAGTTCCTGGAGTTGGGTTTTTAGTTCTTTCAATTCCGTCATTGACATGCGGTAAGGGGTTTTGGAGATCGATTGTGTATTGGGTTGAGTTTCAATGGTGAATTCGACTTCTCGATCAACTAAAATACCAAGTAAGTCTTCAGGAAAAATGTCAAGAAATTCTCAAACGACAAGTATTGAATCGAGTGTTGGGTCTATTTGTTGAGTGTTGACCACATAACAAATACAACCACCACAACCTTTTTCTCAAAAGTCGTTGGGCTATCACGGAGGATATCAAATACGGAGGGGTAGAAACTGCAACTCCTTCAAAGACCAGTTCGCGTTGGTCGGGTAACTGAAGAAAGACCTTTTTAGTCGTACAGTCAATAGAGGCATGGTTGGCAGCAAGCCAATCCATTCCTAAGATTACGTTGAAGCTACTAATGTGAAGTGGAATCAGATCTACATACAAGGTTTTATCTTTTAGGGACATAGCACAAGACTTGTATACCTTCATACTAAGTATGGAGACACCAGATGGACAAGCTACAAATAGTGCATATCCCAACAGTTCAGGTGTTGATGTTAACTTGGGAACAAAGTGTGGTGCGACAAAAGAATGAGTGGAACCAGAGTCAAAGAGAACATGAGCTAAATGGCCACAAACAAAAAGTGTACCTATCACAACGTTCTTCGTAGCATTGGAATTTTCAGGTGCTAAAGCAAAAGCTCTCCCTTGGCGCCTCTGTTCTTTCTTCCCTTCTGTGGCGGTTCCTGGTTTATGAACTAGTTCAGAGGTACCCATCACAGAGTTGGTGAATTTTAGGCAATCTTTCACCAAATGACCAACTTGGCCACATCTATAACATGCTCCTATTGCCCTATAGCACTGTCCCCTATGAGCCTTTCCACAACTCAGACAATTCGGAATGGTGTTACCCCTAGGAATAGTAATACTTTAGTTGGCCGAACCAGTTGAGCTAGTAGGTCTAGGATTTACTTTCTTTGGTGGGGCTACCCTTGATCCTCCGACTGGTGCCCAAAATCGCTTTTTTTGACCTATTCCACTTAAACATACAGTTTTAATTCCTTTCTCGACGATGTATGCTTGATCCACTACCTCTGCATAGGTTGGTAGTTTCAAAACCTCAAGCCTATCTTTGATTTCAACATCCAATCCTACTTCAAATTTCCTTGCTTTTCCAACTTCTATTGGAATAACATATGGTGCAAATCGTGCCAGTCGGGTAAACTTACTTTCGTATTTCGCTACCGACATTGTTCCTTGCCTCAAATGTAGGAACTCGGATGCCTTCTGTTCCCGTAGTGATTCTGGAAAATACTTTTCATAGAACACATCTAGAAATCTCGCCCAAGTCACGATCTCTTCCTTTTCTAAGGTGAGAAGCCACCATTCCTACACATCTTCCTTGAAAGTGAAAGTGGCGAAGGATACTTTATGTTCTTCAGTAGAGGGTAGGGCACGAAAAATCTTCTCCATTTCTTTAACCCAAGCTTCCTCTAGCAATGGGTTTGAACCTCCTATAAACGTGGAAGGTTTCAGGTCTTGGAACTGTTTAATCATAGTTGTCCCTTCTCGATGTTTAGGTAACCCATTGTTCTGCAAGGCTTGCAAGAAACTAGTAATAGCTCTTTCCACAATCTTTTCTATTGGATCGGCTCCATTGGATGATGATCCAGTACCATTTTCATCATTAGCCATAGCTATAAATTAACAGTTTTAGTAAACGTGGTGCATGATTTCCTATTAATTTCCTAATTTAAAACATATTCACATAATCTACAAAACATAGTTCACAAGACAATGTATACATTATTCACAAAACACCGGTTTTATTTATGTATAATGGTGTTGGTACATTACTTGTAGTTATGTCAATTTAGTGCGTAACCCTCCATGACAAAATGGGTTAGAACTGGGTCATGGTCAGCTCACTTGAAAAAGAAAAAAAAAGAAAAACAGAAAAAACAACAAAAGAAAGGATCTTGTTATCGGGATTTTAGATGGAAAATAACCATGGGTACTACAGTTACATATGATGCTCAAACTCCCAACCGCTCAGCTCGATACTAAAGCATTGCCATACCACCTCCACTCAGTAAATGAGGATGTCTACTGCGTTACCCCATACTTGTTGTCCCATGATACGCACAGGCACCTCCACATATGTCATAATATTACCAAACTCAACTGTCTGAGTGTCAATCAAGTTTTGAGGGGGAGGGACCCTTGGTTGAATATGATCACTTAAGAAGGCATTTCCTCATCGAGCCATAATCTCTGAAGGTAAAGGGGCCACTAAGTAGTGAGGATATCCCTAACTTGGGGCCATGCCTACTACCCGTGTTGGCCCCAAAAACCTGTCTAAGGTACTCATAGCGTCAACCCTTTACCACTGTGTATCTACTTTTGTGGATGTGGCCCTTAAGTATACTGGTCGGCCCATAAAGTCAGTTGAGGGTCGGGTTGGCCTGCCTAACTATTCCCTCTGAATCTCATGTTTCCTCTAGTAAGTCTGGAATGTAACTGTTATTATCAAAAATTCCTTCAAAGTCTGGGGGATCAGGCCCATATCAAAAAGAGTCGCCAAAGTTAAGTTCTAACATCGCCTGCACCACAGGATGCCCAACTTAGCTATAGAACTAAGAAAAGACTATAATTATAAGGACTAAGGTAAGATTTTTCTTATCTTGTTTTTCTAATGGTATGCATGTCTTTTAACTTAATGGTATTTTTTTTTTAACCATTGCCCTAATACCACTTCTGTCACGACCCATCCTGGTGACCAGGGCTGGATTCGCAACTAGCTAATGTCTAAAATTTCTCAGATTGAGTCCAAGTAATTAAATTAAACAATGCAGCGGAACAAAATAAAAGATGTAGATAAATATTCAAAGATGGATTAGTTTAAACTAACCACTTAGTATATATAATGGCCAAACACACTTAAGCTCATATTATGAGCTGAAAATCTGAAGTTACCTTCTAGAGAGAGAGAGAGTGAAGCAAAATTTGAGAGTTAGGCAAGGAGCTTGAAGATTGAAAAAGATAACTCAGGAACTAGCTAGGAATTGGAAGATTAGAGCTCCTAGGTAAGTAATGGACTCAAATTCCTGAGTTTAAGTCCATAATTACATGAATTCTAGCATGATATGTAATTAAGAACAAGAATTGAGTTGATTGTAATGAATTTGAAGTTGATATGTACATGCATGTGAGAATTAACCACAAATTTGCATGTTTGTCTATGGAGCATGTTAATCATGTTGTATTGAAGGTTGTTTGACACATGCATGTAAGAATCTCCATATGTTGAAGCTTGATTTCAAGCCTTGAAGTTTGTCCATGCAAGATACAAACATGAATTGTGTATATATAAAGTTTATGGTTTGAAATTTGTTAAACCCATAGAATTTTAAAATATGGTTGAAGGTTCTTTTCAAATATATGTTTTTGGGAGTATTCTTGCATAATCGAGTGAGTTATACTCGAATTGGACCTTTGGAATTGAGTTTTGAGCTTCAAACAAAGTTCTAGAAAACCCAGAATTCAACTTTCTCGCTCGAGCGAGGAAAGTGTCACTCAAGCGTGAAAATCGAGCTCCCAGAAGTTTTACAGAAATTTACATGGTGGCTCGAGCGGCAAACTCTGTGCTCGAGCAAACCCTGTTTTGCAAGACTCCCCGCTCGAGTGTCAGAAATCTCACTCGAGCATGAAATTCATGTAACCAGTACTTTTACAGAGTTTTGCAGTCTGCTCAAGCGACCAAAGCTGCGCTCGAGCGAAGAGCCCTGTTTCAGAAATTTTGAAAAGTCATTTTATGATTCGTTTTCCGTTCTCTTTCATTTCTAAGCACTCTTAAGCATGCATTGGACATTCTAAATGAATTAAAGGACACAAAAGAAGCCTAAGAGCATTAAGCAAGCTAAAGAATAGATTGAATGGTATTATGACCCGATATGTGATGAATTATGTAGGGTCGAGTGCAAGGACGAATCAAGCACCAGAACACGGTGAGTAATATCTTAGCAAGGATGTTTTCATATACGCATTATTTTCTAAACAATGCCTATGTGGTAAGGTTCTAAACCTTTAAAGTGATAATATGAACAAGCGTTCCAATCACTCAATTTGGAATGAGATATACAAAGCTATCAATGTATGAGTGTGAAATAGGCCTAAGGACGTTCAGTATATTTAACGAGAATATGAATTGGGCCTAAGGCCATTCGGGATAAGAAAAAGATATGGACCTAAGGTCGTTCTGGATATAAGAATGAATATGATCATAGACTGGATGTACGCACACAATGAATGCGTGTAAGTATTGGACCTAAGGTCGTTCTGTGAGTATTGGACCTAAGGTCGTTCAATGTGTAATGGACCCAAAGTCGTTCAGTACGTAAGTTGGACCCAAGGTCGTTCTGTATGTTACATGGACCCAAGGTCGTTTTGTACTTGGGATATGATGTAAAGGACCTGAGGTCATTCTGCTTTATTATTGAGTACTAAGTGTGATAATGAACTGTGATATAACAATCTTGTTCATAAACTCCTTTGTTTTGATATTATTCACTAGGCGTTAGCTCACTGTTGATATTCATGTATGTAGGTGAGCAGCGGGATGTCCAGCCCCAACCCCAGTGAGCAATGAGAAGCCAAGTCTTGAGAGATCAACTAAGGTCGCCTCACGCAAGAGGCTTTGCTTTTGTTTTACTTGACACTTGATCTTTTGTGGTCATGAATGACCATCCTTGTGCATAAGCTTGGTTTTCGTTAATATTGACTTGAATGATCCTGGACGTGTGTATTACATACTTAATATGAATGTTCATATGGTGTGAGTTATTATATAGATATAAGAATATTTTGGTTAAGCTATGTATGCACAGCTCATTGGACAATTTTTATAAATTTTGCTTCCTCAATTTGGCCCCCTATTATCAAATATGATTTGGTCTCTGACTAAGGCCACAAGTAATCTCGTGATTACTGGCCAGTTATGACTCTAATTCATAGGGGCGGGTTTGGGTCATGACAGTCAGAGGGCCACTAAGTGACAATTTAGAGAGCCAATGGTTATTTAAGTCCCCTAAGGCATGGAGCCTCCGTGGTGGTATTTATAAAAATAAACGTTTATATACTCATTGTCAAATAAATTTCAAAATTTAAACAAATATATCCATGGGCTTACTTTTAAACAAACATAAAATTAATAAAGACATGATTTGCATAAGATAATTCATAAAAATAATAAAACAATTTATGGCTACTCAAGACATAATCTAACTCACCTTAATAGTAATTCCTACTTTTTCTCCAAGCCTTCCTGATCTTCCCAAACTCTTTTTTTTTCTTTTTTCTTTTTTTTTTATTGTTCCCTACTAATTTCCGTTGAGTCTTATGCCATCTACTGTTTCCCTTTTATACTAAGGCTTGGAGGTGACTAATCATCCTAATCAGGTGCTAATTCAATGGTCTATGCCTTTTTTTTGTTACAGATGGTCTATTCATGGTCTATGCCTTAGCTTCTTGGTAGTCATCATAATCAAGTGTTGATTCAATGGTCTAGGCCATAGCTTCCATAAGTGGCAGTCACAAAAACCCTCCAACCAATTGCCTATGTTTCACTATAATTCTTTATTGGCCCAACTATTAGTACAAATTTTATGGTTGTTTCAGTTTGGCCCTAAACAATTTATTAATCACATCGTTATGGTTTGGTAGCAACAATGCTTTTAATTCTAGATTATATGCATGTATGACTATAAAATTACACGTTTTATTTTATCTTATTTTATTTTATTTATTTATTTTTAAACAATTCGGGTGTCACACATACACTATACATACACTTCCTAAACCAAAAATTTGAGTCTCCTTACTGAGGTTCTTGAGCTAAAATATCAACCCTTGAGAGTGAATATCTTGTGGTTTGTGAACAAAGAGTAACTCCTCTTCAAGAGGTACTTCTTCTTTCTCTTTTCTTGGACTGTTTTGGTGGGCTAAAACTTGTGATTTAAAGCTACCAAAGGTAGAGGGGTTAATTACCCTTTCTTGAACCTTATTCCATAAGCTTTTATCCTTGTGTTTCTTGTTTCTCAACTTTTAGTCACTGATTTTCATAGTTTTCAAAGGCTAAAACATGTGGTTTTAAGATCCAAAAAATGGAGGGGTTAGCCACCCTTCTTAGGCTTGCTTACTAGCTTTAATTCTCTCTCATTTTTTTGCTTACTTTATCTAGCTTTCTAAATTAATTTTTAGCACCGTTGTTACTAATTTTGGGGCTATTTTGATGTGTTTACTTCATTTATGCTTTGCATATTAGGCTTGTGTTGTTGTAAGTCCTCATAGGTTTGGTGGTTTAGGCCTTAGACACCAACCTATTTGAGTTGATAGCTTTTATTTCATAGTTTTCATACATATACTCACACTTGTAATAAGCATCTCTGCAACCTCCCTCATTTCTTGGTTTTCTTTGTTTAAGAATTGTTTCAAACGATTGATAAAGTATGAGAAAGAGACCTTCCGTGCTTAATGGTTTAATCTCTTCGGAGATTCATTACTAAGGCATTACATCTCTTTCATGCTAAGGGTAACCTCTTGTTTGGCACTTTTCTTCATTAGTGGACATAACAATCACTTTGGACAAAATGAATAAAGGATGGAAAGGTAATACAAAGAGGCTAATAAAATTAGATTAAAAGTGGTAACAATAAAAATAAAATTGGTTTGGGTTCAATCAGACGTTAATTGAACCTATTGTGTCTCGAATCATTACATACTCTTTAGTGATGTTAATGATACGAGAAGCGATGTCTACCACTTCCCTTGAGGTAGCTCCATGATAGGAAGGAGATTTTGTTGGTCTTTTATTTTCATTTATTAAACCTTTGTCCTGCCGATTCATATATCATCACGCAACGAGTTTGCGTTAATTGATGGTTTGCAAATTGAGCCTATCCCTCCCTTGATCAGTTTCATGATAGGGAGAGGCATAAAAGACAAACACCTCCTGGAAACATTCTATTTTTGCTCTGTTTCATTTCTGTGGTAGCAGGGCAGTACTAAAAATCAGTGGCCGACTGGCCACCCTTCCATCCGGCTGACCACTTTTCAAGGTCAGTCAGCTACTCCATTTTGGACAAGCAGTGCCATTTTCATGGCAAAACAGAGCAGAGGTTGGGGTGAAAACATATTAATTTTCTGACTGCAAAACAAAACAGTTCTTGCAGCAAAACAGAGGGGTTTTTCGGGCGGATATTCTTGTTCATGCATGTGCGACGCTTCCTTTCCCATGGTCCTTTAATTGAATGCTTAAATAGTAATATGTTGTACTTAATTAGTAGTTTCAGTCAAAGCTTGTGATAGCTAGTTAATTTGGTGTTGTAATAATTAGTTAAACATTCGGACATTCGAACCCTCTTGCATGAGGGCAAACTTGTAATATTGTGTATGTCTTCCAACCTCCACTTCTTTCTCCCTTTTATTTACTTGTTTATATGGTTGTATCATATTTTCCATTTTCATATCATTGCCATGCTTAACATCCCTATTTGCATGCATCGAGTTCGGTTCATCATTCTAAAATCATTATTGTCATTACCTACTTACTTGAATACGTGCAATATCGTATGCTTTGAGTTGAGTCATATGCCATGTTAACAAACCGAACCTAGGTGAGCATGCATTTTTCATATTAGAGCATGTATTTTTCTAACTATTTTCTCCTATTTTGGCTCGCCTCGGTTGAGTACTAGGTAAGCATTTATTGCTTTAGCATATTGCATGTGTGTTAGTGTTGTCATATCAAACATGTTACCATGAGGCTAAGTGTTTATTTGATATATCTCTTGAATGCCTGTGGATGAATGTTGTTTTGCTTAAATTTGGATGATTTGATCAATATACATATGAGTTCACTTTTTTAAGTGACACATATTCAAAACACTTTTCAAACAAACATGAAAACAAAGCATTTCAAAATGAGCGAAATAGTCTATACTTGTGTGCCTCACATAGTAAAGATAGCATAATAATAAGAACAAAAGCATATAATGTACATAAAAATCATATCATAATTAGTAGAAGCCGATCTTTAATCAGGTGAGTGGGGTGCTCAATTCATGACCTTCCCCTCTCATACCTAAATTCTCGAATCGAGACACTTTGGTTATGATAGACAAGTGACCTTTGGCACGAGTCACGGGATTTCTAAATTTCCTAGAAATATTTAGGTGGCAACTCTGAAATCTGGCAATGCAGTCCATTTCTGGCACCTTTAATGTTTAAAATGGATTTTTCTAAAAATTGTTAGATTTGGACTCATTCGTGTTTTATCTGTTTCACATTACACTTGTGAAACTAGATTCAGAACCACGGGAGTCCGAACCATAGGACTATCATATCTGAGGAGACTAAGACCCTCCGAGGAGCACAACAAGCAAACTACAATCACCACTTCCTAGATCTTTGTTTAATACCACATGCATTACAATTTACAAAATGCAATACATAGCCAATATAATAGTTCTAACAAAATTGAATACACAATCAATACATATTTAGAGCAATGGAAGACATCAACAACATCTATTAGCAGTGCATACTTGCAGCAAAAACACCAACAATATGTATTTCCAAAGATAGTGGACAAGTTTTCCAATAGATTTTTCAAACAACACACAATTTACTAAAGTTGTCAGCAAAATAGGTGCAACCTAAACCTATTCAAATAACCACAGCATCCTTGATCAAAGTCACAAGTCTAATGTCTTATACAAAATTCATTCCACCAAAACAAATCTAATCTTCCAACTTGATTCACTTGATAATCACCAAAGTCTAATCCTTCATTTCCTTGTTATCTTAAAGTCTTCTACATGTATCATTAAACTCATTATATACAAATCAATCTCGCATAGTAGAACTTTAATTTAGTATAAAAAATTTAAGGTAAAATATACCTAAGAGTGTCACACTACGGAAGTAAAATCTCTTTAAGAAATGGCTCCACATACCATCAAAACAAGCAAAAATATTCTGATGTCAATATTACTTTTTCACATAATTGGTAATTATAATATTTTAAAATATCTTGACCATCAAGCAATACTAATGAATCAAAAATAATATTTACATTAGATCCCTTCTTCAGTGCATGTAATGCTTGTACCCAATCAGCTTCACAAAGTAAGATTTGGACTGTTTCTGTTACAAATGATGCATGACAAGAATCAATTACTCTACCTCCAGCACTAAATGTGAACTTCAAAGCCACTGTGGTGATAGGAATTGACAATATGTTGACTACCATCTTAGACAATATACGACACTTGAGATTATTCACTTTCCATCACTCCAATGCATCAAAATGTGAATTTGAACTTTTGTTGCATATATAAACACCTTCTACCAAATATATGTCCAAATCAGATTTCACTGGCTGAATAATGTCAACTTTTCTAAAAAGATTCAAATTTAAATCTTCCCGTGACAGCCGTTTTTCCAACACCACAAGTAACACTACTAGAAAAACCAACTTCTCTAGTTCTTTGTTGTAAATTTTGTTCCATGTTGCTTGAAGAATGAATAGCAACATATTCATTGTGAAGCTCATACAAAGCCCCACGTACCATGGAAATGTTTCTAGCAGCTTATGCTTCTAAGTAAAGCTTTGGGGAAAAAAAACTCAACAAGCATCATCTTTATCAGGGATCCAATACTGCAACTATATCGATCAATAAATTACACTCACCGCACTACTTGTCAAAAAAAAAAAAATAATCTTCAAAGCCATTGATTTAATGTAGTCATCATCATCCACTGACTTTTCATCTCATATTTCTTTTATCATCTAAATCTCAATAAGAAACAAATTTGAAGTTGGATATTTACTTCCAGATATGATATTTATGACTTCATTGAAAATTGCCAAGACTTGACATACATTCTCAACTTTCACTCAATTTTCAATCTTGGGAAGACAACTTTGTTAATCATGTTGTTTAATTTTGATGATATCTAAATATTATTTGATAAATTATTATTTTTTTAATATACATATCTTACAATCATTTGACACAAAATATATATTGTATATTGTATCGATTACGAAAATATTTTATTATATTGTGCATCTTTTGAATATATTATATAAATATATAATAATCAAATGTAAAATTAGCAAAGCTGGTGGGAATTACATCTCTCAAATCTCTTATATTATACTTATATAATATAATATTAATTTATATATTGTTTAATCAAACCTTGGTGGTTTGCTTCATGTTGCCAATTAAAGGAAAAAAGATAGACTTTACCTTTATCATCATTTCAAACATTATCTCTTTCACATGCTGTCTGTTGAGGAGTGTTTAAATTCAAGGAGCGTCGAGAGCATATGTTCTGTCAGAGGAGCATCTCCTCCCCTAACATATAGATTCTTGGATATAAATAGAAGTGTTTTGTTTAGAGAAAAATCAAAAATTTGAAGAGAAAAAATTTATGTATTCAGAAATCTTGATTATGTTCTCACTCTGCTCTTTCACTTTCAAATCTAAATGTTGTCTTGTTCTTACACTTTCATATCTACTCTTTGTGAAAGAATCATTGTAAAAGATAGTTGAAATACCTCTTATCTTTATTCATTATTTTGTGAGAGAATTTTGTAAGGGTGAGACATTTATTGTTGAGTGAGGTTCAACAGATAAGAGTAAGACCTGTGTAAAATTCACAAGCTTGGTGAAGCTTTGGTGTTGTATTGATTCGTTTGATAGTGAAGAAATTCTCGAGGATCCTTGAAGAATGGACATAGGCCCGACGTGCCGAACCTCTATAAATCACTATGTTTGATTTTCTCTCCTTATCTCTTTTACTTTTATATTGATTATTATTGCTATATTTTTTATTTGTTAAAATTCGAATATTGTGATTATTATATTTAATATTGTGAAATTATTGTTAATAACCTAATTCACCCCCCTCTTGGCTTGCCTACTTGGGATAACAATTGGTATTAGAGTAATGGCTCTAGTATTTTTTGACTTAACAATCTTAGAGTATGGCAACCATTATAAGAACACAAATTATTGATGGTCACTCACTTCCAACCGTCCATATTTTACTAGTAACAATTATAATTATTAGAAAAATAGAATGGTGATATATATTAAAAGGACAGATTACAAGGTATGAAATATTATTAAAAATGGTCAAATTATTCCCTTCAAAATCGTAGACACAAAAAAAGTCCCTAAAACTAAAGATAAATGGGATAAGAATGACTTTAGAAAATTCAAGAAAATGCTAAAGCAAAAACATATTTTGTATTGTGCACTTGATCTTAATGAATATGGTAAAATTGTGCTTGTGACACAACAAAGAGATTTGGAAAAAATTAGAAGTCACACACGAAGGCACGAGTCAAGTAAATGAAATCACAAAAGAAACAAAATCCGCATGTGGAGATAATGATGAATGTTGCTCCAATGAGGAAAGCAACAACAATGAAGCATCCAACCTATGCTTAATGGCATTTGGAGATAATGATAAGGTAAATAATGAATCTTATTCTTTTAATGAATTACAATCCGCATTTAAAGATTTGCATGAGGAATTTAGAAAACTTGGTATTAAAAATATTGCTCTTCAGAAATTACTTACAAGTTCAACAAAAGAAAATGAATCTTTGTCTAATAAAAATGAAATGTTACCAAAAAAAAAATTTAAAGATAAAAGAAGAAAATGACATTTTGAAATCAAAAGAATTTCCTATTTTGAAAAATGAACTAAATGATTTGAAACTTGAAAATGATGTTTTGAAAAATGAAACTGAAGTCTTTAAAAATGAAAATGAAACTTCAAAAAATAAAGACAAAGTTTAAAAAAGGAAAATGATTCACTCAAGAATTCTTCAAGTGATTTGAAAGTTGAAAATGACTTTTTAAAAGAAAAAAAATTGAAGATTGAAATCAAACAATTTTCAAGTTTACCCAAGGAAAACAAAATTTAAATAAATTATTTGAAAATGAAAGATGTATTTTTGACAAAACCGGCATTGGGTACAAACCTCACGAGAAACAGATGTTTTATAAAAATTTCTTTGTTAAAAAATCATTATTTAGTAATCCTAATATTATATGTCATTATTGTAATAGAAATGGTCACTCAATTTCATAAAAAGGGATTACATTGAACAAAAATGATATGGGTTCCAAAATCAAGTATTTCTTAAACTAACAGTCACAGATCCAAAAAGATATGGATACCAAAGTCGAATACTTGATTTGTTTTGTAGGTGCTTCAAGGCGAAATATGGTAAAAGAAAATAGTACTTCAACAATGGATGTTCAAAATATATGACTGAAGACAATATTCACATCTTCTCGGATGAACAGTAATCATACAATATTCTAAGACAACAATAAATAAGTGGTATAGATAACTTCTGTCAAAATTGTTTTCCAAATTTGAAAATATTTTATTTGATGATAAAATTTTTACTTTCTTGCATATATGAATATCTTATTTCAATACATATATGATTGTCATGACATGCCATACCATGCCATACATGCATTATATTTTGACCATAAACAAATTGAGCCACGTGAAGGTAGAGGAAAAAAAAAAAAGAAGTTATTACTATTTTGATGTTTTGACTAAAAATATTATTATATTATTTTTTATGTGTGCCCAGAATGTTTGAAAATTTATGATCTAATTTCAACTTTAATTATTTTGATTAAGCCACATTATTATTAAGATGATTTGGATGATGCAGTATATTGAGATTTTTCATGTGAGCTAATATTTGTTTTATGTGTTACATTTTCAAAAATTTGAAAATAGCATTCTAAATGTTAGGAATTGACCCTTCCTAATCAAGATCGGTGAGACACAAAATAACAAACAAAGAAGAAAAAACGAATCAAACAAATCACATACATAAGAACACAATGATTTACATGGTTCACCCCAGAATAGAGCTACGTCCACGTCTGTTGCAATTTTCACTATGATCAGAAAAATACAACTCTCTCTTAACCTAAAAAAGGTATCCCATCATCTATTTATAAGTATAGAATTAGGGTTACATGGAAGCACATGGGAATTACGAAAGTACCTAAAAATTTCGGCTGAGAGGGGTAAACCCCCCCTAAACCCCCTCCCCCTTAGGGAGAGACCCCCCAAACCCCCCATTGGACCCAATGTTTGAGTGAACAGTAGGGTTGAGTGAACAGTACTTATCAGGGTCCACCAACCCAACACTAAACTAGAAGAGGAGAGTGACCTATTGAAATCTTCTCATCTTTTGAGTTTATCTATTTTTATTAATGATAAAAGAGGATAGTGAAATATAACAACATTTATTATGTGCTTACTTAACTTGATATGATTATATTTTATATACTGTATGTTTCATGTGATTGTTATATGATTGTTATATCTTCACAAAATCACCATAGAAAAAGGAAGCACCAACTTAGGGAAAAAAATAATTTTACTAAACACATCTATTAAACCTCTTTGAGATGATTTATTTATGAAACGAAATTAAAGATTGAAAAGTTTTCAACTCATGAATTGAAGACTAGATGGGATTGATTATTCATGAATTTAATTATGCATCATATGATTTGTACTGTATATTCTATGATGATGAATGAAAAGAAATATGTTTTTGCCAAAAAAGAAAAAAGAAAATCATGGTTATGCTTAAATTTGAACTAAATATATTGATTTCATGATTTTCTAGGCATATGAACTGTTATATATGCTGGACATGCCTTAGTTATGGAATTACCTTAGCTCCATGAGATTATAATGAGTTTAAATTGTTGTGAGTAATAACAAGTATTCTAAGTAATGTTTATGCTATGATTGTCAAATCTCTTAGATTGCATCAGTGACATTTTGTATCAAACATATGGGCTTGCTCTTTCACTATTATATGATACTGTTATTATCTATCTGCTCATTCTTAATATGAGCTTAAACTGTATTTATCCATCTACCCATTAGTAACATTGAAATGGATGATTATGTGAGATATCATGAGACTTGCTATCCTTAGACATCATCACTATTGGTATCATCACTCATTGTTTTTCTTCATTGCATAGATTTGTAATTGCTTATTGATTTCTTACTTAGTAGTTTAAATACTTCTATATAATGTTTATACTTTTTTTTTTTAATTTTGCTTTATTTATAAAAAAAAATGTGATTTTTTAATATATATAAATCCTCTCTCTCTCTCTCTTTGCTCACCTATTCGTCGTCCTGTTCTCACTCTCGTTCTCTGTTTCTCTCTCTCTTACTCTCTGTTTTCCTCTCTCTCGCCCGCTCTCACTTCCTTTCATCCTTCAACACCAACTTCATCACCACCATCATTGTAGCACTTATGTTCTTTAAACTATTGGAGAGTGCATTTAATTCCTTTATTTTCATTTTGGGAGTCTTTAGGGTTGTTGTATTTTGGTTTTGGAGAAGTACAATTCGATTTAAACTTGTTAGGATTGTTCGTTCACGCTTGTTTACATTGAAAAGTTCTTTGGAAACTTGGAAATTTTGTTTTAGGGTCATCACTGCCTTCTATTTCTTGCCTTCTTTTCCCGCAAGGTTTGACACTAGCCTTGGAGGTGTTGACACCATCTTACTGTTGTGTTCCTAGATCATTGTCGAAATTTAGTGTCGACACTTGCCTTTTCTTGTTGGCCTTTAGGGTTGACACCAGTTTAGGAGGTGTTGACCCTTATCTATTGCAGAATCTGGGGTTTGCTTGCTGAAATTTAGTGTCGACACCTTGTCCTCTACACTCATTAGTGTCTCAGCTTTTCTTTCTAAGGGTCGACACCTCTGTCAGAAGGGTCAACCCCTGTGAGTAAAATTACATATTTTTGGTCCAGTTTTGGGGCTTTCCTTTTAGGGGTTTGACTTATTCTTTTCTTTGACTTTGGGGCTATTATTCTACCATTATAAATAGGCCCAAAATACACTTTTCTCATTCACTTTTTCCTTTTTCTCTCCCTATTTCTTCTTTACACTGTGAATCTCTCTCTCTCTTACAAACTCATATTTTTCCACTTAGATCTCTAAATCTAATAGCGTAGAGGCATCTTTTCACCTTGGTCCTTTGAGAAAGATTGGAGATCTCATCAAGGGCTTTCTTTTGATCCAAGAGTTTCGTGGTTTCATCGACCTTGAGTTTTTTGGAGTTCTCCTCTTCACTTCAAGAGGTAGGGTCTATTTCCTAAACTCAATATGAGTTCGGTAGCATATTTGTGGCTTATTTTGTTATGTATATTTGGTAATCATTTGGTATGATTTTTATCCTTGTGATTTGTTATTTCAAAGGATCTATGGATTTGGGTGTTTTGGGTTAAACTTGGGGTTTGGATTTGAATTGTAAAAGGGAGATTTTCAAATGAGTTATTGAAACAAGTGATGATTTTGTATTGATGTTGAGATATGTTGACATGGTGGCTTTCCTTTACTCAAAAGTGATTTTGAAAGAAAATGAGGTTTTATTCTAAAAACATGGGTTTTGGCTTATGTTGGAAAAATATAAAAATGATGTTGATTTTGTAAGAGATGGAAAGAAAATGGTTGTGGAATTTTTTGAAAATGGTTGTTGATTACTCTTTTGAAAAATATATCTATATTGATACCTTTGATTATTGCATTAGAGATAACTGTATTGCCTATAAGTAGAGGATAGCATTGCTGTGTGATAGAAATTGCATGTGAATTAGGCAAATTTGAAATCATTCATATCATGGAGCATGTAATGGATTTTTTGGATTTAAAACCGTATGCTTGAAAAGAGGTTTTGGAAATTCTTGTATTATGTTTTGGAATATTTACATTGTTTTGAAAAAATAATATTTTTTTGAATCACATATATTGTGCTATTGGAAAAAGGTAAATAAAATGGTAAAACTACAAGGGGGTATTAAAGCAAAATTAAGTTGGCATGTGTCCATGGTGAAAGACCTAAGCCTGCGCGGTAGGTGTCGAGCCTTCTGGTTAGCACCGATAAAAATGACCTTGTGACTTGTATAGTTACTTGTATGAACACTAGTCCTGAGATTTACCCACTTTATTTATTATTGTTTTGGCTTGAAAGAATGTTTTTGGAAAAAAGTTTTAGTGATGTATTCGCATTTGGTTTAGCGATGTATTTGTTGGTTGGTATTGAGATACTTGGATTGGTTTTTGGAAAGGAATTGTATATCAAACAAATGTTTTGAACTCAGAAAATGTTTTGATTGAACGTAAGGTTTTGGTAATTAGAAAGAAATGATTTTGTCGAGTAATCAAATGGATTTGAAAATGCACTCGGACATATTGTATATATGTATTGCTTCATGATCATTTATGCTGGTGGAACATGTTTAGTTTTTGAAATATTTTCTACTGGGCTTTATGCTCACCCTACGTGGCTGAAATGTTTTTCAAGTGTACATGTGTGGATGTGGATTGTGACGTAAAGCTGTGTTCGGAACCGTGTAGGGTGGTCCTATTATTTGTAGGCCAATGGTCATTTGTGTTATTCATTGGTCGAGTGCCATTTCTTGTAAGGGTTGCACCCTTGTGTATGATGTAAGCCTCAGGGCATCTAATTTGATTTTATAACATTTGTGCATGTTTTAGTTACAGAGCATCCATTTGACTTAGATGTTGTATCTAGTAATGCATAAAATTAGATAAAACACATGTATTGTGTGACTATATAATATTCATTTGCATGAGAGTTGTTACCTATTGTTCATCGTCGGGTGGTTTATTCACGTGAGCTAGACCTTGTTAATTCGAGGCGTGACAATCATCCAACACCATCATCCACCAACTCCATGACTACCATCATCCATCTAAATCTATCTCCGACCTACACAAATCCATTTCCTATCTACACATATCCATTTCCGATCTACACAAGTCCATCTCCGTTCTACACAAATCCATCCCCGATCTATATAAAATCTATCCTGATCTTCGCCTTCATTTTTTATCTTCACCATCATTACAGATCTTCATCATTGTCACTGATCTTCATCACCGTCATCGATCCTTACATCCACTAGCATCATTTCCCTATCAACATGTTAAAATTATTTTTGAAATATATTATATTTCTTGTCTGATTGTATATGCTACAAACTCTCTTGTATTTAATAACAATTGCTTCTACCGAGTATGCAGAAATTGGTTTTATTTGTATTTTCTCTTTTTATGCTAGTGCACTCGGTGTAGTTGTATATGATCGGATCTTAATGGCTCTTGGTATTATAAATTAGTAATTTGTTTCTTTAAATTTTTATCATCTGTGTAATTTTTAGTGCATTAATTTAGGGAGAGACTCTTATTATGTGATATTTTGAGATTGAAACAGACATAGAAGCATAATCTTAAGGGAAGTTTGTATATTATATGCATAATTCAGGGGGACTTTATATAATTATCAATTTATTTTTATTTTTTTATCTTACTCCTTATCTACACTAAAATTCTTTTTATAACAAAGAAAGACAATTTTTTTTGATAAAGAGAAATGCTTGTATTTTTATTACAGAAGGAGAACATATATCTAGATTACATGTGAGGTCTAAGAAGGCTTCACAAATTTTTTGCATTTAATTTCTCTCAATAACTTTCATGAGTCTCCCTACCATGCATCTGTGACACCCAAATTTTTAATTTAATTCAACACCATGTTAATATCAATTAATCATAAGTAGGAAAAATATAAAAGAAAAACAAATATATATATATATATATATAAAGTGCATAGTAAAAGCTTGTGGTTTGAAAAGTTAGTTGTTATTAATTTTCAAATATTAGAAATTGAAAGATTAAATTGTTTAAGGGGATAGATTGTGGGACAACACACTTTTAAAATATTAAATATTTTAGTAAGCGGTAAGTGATGTTGTATAGTTTGGTGGTGAGGTTTTTAGACGTGAATAAATTTAGGGATCATTGTGGATTACCAAAAAAGGTAATAACCTTTAGAATTGTAAAAAGAAGCCAAGATTTCCGTGAGCCAAGGATTAATATGGCTTTTGGCAAATTCTTGGGGTTAAAACCAAAGGTCAAGGCCAAGAACAGGTGGCAAAAGAGGGAGCTTCTACATGTATAATTCTTAGTCTGGGTCTCACACTTGGGTAGGTATAAATAGTGAGGGTGTTGAAGTAGAATGAGAGAAAGCAACCGGCTAAGTAGAGTGTAAGGAGGAGTAGCACAACAAGAAGAGGTTCGGGAGCAGAGGAAAAAACAGGGGTAAATTTATATTAAAAGTGAGTAATATTATACCTTGAGTCACCATAAAATATTTTACGTATATCTTGAGTTACCACGATTTATTTTATGCAATTCATGTTTTATAAATTATATTAATGTTTCAATTACGTTAATGATTTTATATAAACCATATTTGCTTAAATTGAAACCCATGGATATGATTTGTTTAAATTTATAAATTATTTTACAATGATTAGATAGATATTTATTTTTGTAAGTACCACCATGGGAGTCCCATACTTTGGGGGACTTAAATAACCATTGGCTTCTGATTGGTCACTTTGTGGTCCTTTGTTTGTCATAGATCGATTGACCTCTGTTTTGATTGTCACTTTGGTGACCTCTATTCTATTATGTACCGTGGTTATGATTATTTTGCTTATATGATTTCTAAATTAAAATTTTATTGTTTAAATGATTTATAAATTGTTCACTATTTTAGCCTAAATAATTATCCATAGTTATTTTTGTAACCTCATGCTCACTATATAATATTTCTCACCCTGCTATGTACTTATAGCTATTATCCCCTTTTAGGTGATGAGATTTAGCAAGATCGAGATTGGAAATAAATCGCAGTATTTTTATTTTTATTTACTATCTATAATCTTGATCAGACTCTTGTAATTAAATAAGGCCTAAATGAATATTTTTTTTTCTTTTAAATAAACTTTTTTTGGTAGCCATTTATTTTATTTTATGTTATCCGCTTGCGTTATTAATACAGAAATTTTAGAATTATATTTTTTATTGTCGTGATGCCTAACCCCTAGGTACCGAGGTTAGGTTGTGACAGCATCTCTCTATTTTTTGCTTTTGTGAGTCATGTCATTATAACAGTTGCATAATATTGCACCACATTTTTCAACTGAGAATTTTTGCTATCTAGTTTTCTCTTCACCTAACGAGTTTCAGCCAATCGTTGTTTTAAATTGATCACCTCTTTTTTTAATCGTTGATTCTCTTGGATTCTTGCTTGTAGTCGTCGAGCCATATTGGAAACTACAATCATCGTCTGTGTACTAAGAGCCATAGTGCTATTAATAGCATCGGTAAATACACTCAGCTATTGAAATAGCGTGCGAAAGTGCTATAGGTAACCTTTCATTTGCTTGAATCTCAAGCACCTCATTCAAGTCAAAACCATTGATGGCTAAGGTAAGGAATCACATGATTACACAAATTGTAATCAATTCTTTTTGCTAAGAACACTTGATGGTTTCATATCTTTGCACATCATCTATGTCACTTTTTATACACACCACCGATCTAATAATCGATGCATATCTGTTCAAATCTCTTGTTTGTCAACATTTTGGCACTGCTGCACCATTTTTTCTAGTGATGATACCAAATCTAAAAAATGATCATGGGGGACAAATAAAAAAATATTATTATATTTTTTTTGTCAAATAAGATTATTTGCTCAAATGTGTTTGTATGATTTTCATTTTGGGCATTGAAATTTTCTTCTCTATAAAAACTTCATATATCAATCTTTTATTTTGATGATGTCAAAGAGGGAGAAAAATATGAATTTGAATTGAGCATGTCCTTTAATTATCAAATATTTTATGTTGCAAAAAATTCAAAAGATATTGATGTTGATTTTAATTTTGCGTCAAATCTATACATGTATTGCCATCATCAAAAAGGGAGAGCTTGTTAAACATGTTATTTAATTTTGATGATATCTAAATATTATTTGATAAATTGTGATTTTTTTTAATATACATATTTTACAATCATTTAACAAAAAAAATTAATGTATGTTGCACCTGTTACAAAAATATTTGATTATACTGTGTATCCTTTGAATATATTATATAAATATATAATATAATACAAAATAATCAAATGCAAAGTTAGCAAAGCTGGTGGGAATTGCATCTCTCAAATCTCTTATATTATATTTATATAATATAATATAATATTAATTTATATATTGTTTAATCAAACCCTTGGTGGTTTGCTTCATGTTGCCAGCTACCATTTTAGAAAAGGAATTCAAACATTATCTCTTTCACATGATATCTGTTGAGGAGTGTTTAAATTCAAGGAGCGTCGAGAGCATCTGTTCTGTCAGAGGAGCATCTCCTCTCCCAACAGATGGATTCTTAGATATAAACAGAAGTGTTTTGTTTAGAGAAAAATCAAAAACTTAAAGAGAAAAAAAAAATTATGTATTTAGAAATCTTGATTGTATTCTCACTTTGCTATTTCATTTTCAAATCTAAGTGTTGTCTTTGTTCTTACAATTTCATATCTACTCTTTGTGAGAGAATTATTGTAAAAGAGGGTTAAAATACTTTTTATCTTTATTCATTGTTTTGTGAGAGAATTTTATAAGGGTGAGACATTTATTGTAGAGTGATGTTCAACAGATAAGAGTAAGACCTGTGTAAAATCCATAAGTTTAGTGAAGCTTTGGTGCTATATTGATTCGTTTGATAGTGAATAAATTCTCGAGGAGGATCCTTGAGGAGTGAACGTAGACCCAGTGTGCCAAACCTCTATAAATTACTGTGTTTGATTTTCTCTCCATATCTCTTTTACTTTTATATTGATTATTATTGTTTTGTTTTTTATTTGTTAAAATTTGAATATTGTGATTATTATATTTAATATTGTGAAATTATTTTTAATAACCTAATTCACCCCCTCTTAGGTTGTCTACCTGGGATAACAATCTTTAAAGTCCAAAGCGACAACCAACATCATATATGCTCAATTTCATCGTGTAGGACAATCTAAAATCAACTTTTTTAAAGGTAATTGCAATTGCTTAGCAATCTCATTGAAATGATTGAGGCATGCTTCTGATACATTCAAATGCTTGATGTCGTCTCGAACACCATTAATAATATATCCAATTTGGCTAGGCCCATCTTGTACCATGATATTGACTATATGTGCACAACAACGTACATAGAAAATTTTGCCACCTAAAAGTAACTTCTTTAGTACAAATTTTCTTTTAAAATCCTCGAGCAAACATCATTGTATGATGCATTATCCATGGTAATAGTAGAAACCTTGTTTTTAATTCCCTATTTAAGCACTTATGAAGTGCATTTACAATGATAACTCCAATATGTGGAGATGTGGAGATGGTACATTTCAAAAGTTAAGGACACGCTTTTGTAACTTCCAATCTTTATCAATAAAATGCCCAGTGATAACCATATATTAGATCTTTTGCCCTGATTTCCACACGTTTGTTGTGATATTAACCCTGTTAACACAATTATTTTTTTTGCAGTGGTATGGGTTATCTTTTGCCATTGTAGAGTGGCAATCT
Organism: Camellia granthamiana; assembly: GCA_036172215.1. NCBI lineage: Eukaryota > Viridiplantae > Streptophyta > Magnoliopsida > Ericales > Theaceae > Camellia > Camellia granthamiana. Next base: position 26,172,637 of record CM069914.1, read on the forward strand.
TCATGAACTTGTTGAACAAAACATTCTCCATTATGATAAATGGATGCTCATGATAGAGTATCATATGCGAAGAGGCTTCTTTCACCTTCGCATGGTCATACTTGAAGGTTGTAACATTGGTCATACTATCTGAACCTATAGTATCTAATGATAAAACCTTTTGTTTCTTGTCTGAAAATTAACATCTTATACAATTGGCCAAGTGCTTATGAAATTGGGTAGTAGCACTAGTCGAAGGAATGAAAAATCGAGATTTATAATACATGCATTCAACCTTCTTTGTACCATCTGGAAGAACCACTTGTAGACACTCCATTTTTGACCGACCTTAAGACTCAGACGTCATCGATTGAGCGCTCGGTGATAGTGCATGTCGTGCTCGTTTCGAGGTTTCGGAGTTTCGGCTGAGTGCCTTGCCTCCGGGCCTCTGAACTCTTTGTGTTTTGGCTCGGTTTGTAGACCGAACCTTGTTTCTCTTCCCTGGAGGAAGGAAGAGGTCTTGTAGACCACCTCTTTGTGGTCGTAGATCACTTTTCTCGTTTGGAGACCAGTTTTCAATTTTCAAAGCCTTTGACCGCACGCCTCGACTCAGGACCGCTTAACGTTCTTCGTTTGGCGTGATTTTTGAACCACACCTTGTTGCCTCTGCCTAGAGGGACACTGTGGTCCGAGAGACCACTTTTGGGGTCGTAGACCACTTTTGATGCCGGTAGACTAGTTTTCGAGGCTTTCGTTTGCGCGCTTTGCCTCTCGACCTTTCGTCTTGCATCCGTTTTGGTTTGTTTTTGGTACAAACCTTGTTTTCCTTGTTTGGAAGGTGGTACAAGGGTGGGAGACCGGTTCTTCCCCTTGGAGACCACTTTTCTCCCCGCCAGCCAGTTTTCTAGTCTAACAACTGGTTTTCTTGGTCTTTGGGCCACCTTTTCTGGGCGACCACCACACCCCTGCATTGTTTTCATGCTCTGGACCCTCTCCCACCATGGCCGACCAATTTATTTTCTGGGAGACCACTTGTGGTGGTCAGCCGACCACTTCAAGTGGTCGGCTGCTTTTTGTCACCTTTTTGGAGATATTTTCTTCTAGCTGGCACAGCTGGAAGGTACTAAAGCCATCCTCCATACACGTGTATGACGGGATGGCCTTGGACCCTTAGCTTCCTCAAGAAGCTTGAGCTTTGGTTCTCTATAAGAGAGAACCACCTCCTCCCTCCTCTAGGTTCAGAAATTTGAGGCTTGAGAGTTATAGATACACCCTTGTATCTATCTTGCCCTTTACTTCATTTTTGTGCTTCAAAAGTGTAGTTTTACCACACTTTAACACACAAACACACACTCAAACACCATCATTTTGTTGCTGAGGCTTCTTGAGGTTGTTTTTGGTTCTTTTGGACTGGTTTTGATCCAAGAAACCTGCTGCATGATCCAAGAAACCTGCTGGAGTTGCAGCCTTGAAGAGGTTCTACAAGGGTGAGCCTTTAACCCCTTAAACCCCTTAAACCCCTTGTTTTGCTTAAGCTTTTAGACCTATTTTCATACTGATTTAAGCTTAACTCTTAAATGCAAAAAGTTCTGATTTTTGGTCCTTAAAATGTTTGTTTAAGGTCACTTTTGTGTTGGGGGTTATATACCCCCTCTTAAGCCTTGTTTGGTCTTATTCTTGTGCCTTCCTTTTAAGCTATTGGGATCACCTTTGCATGACCTTTCTACCATTGAAATCTAGAGGATTTTCAGTGGTGGAGAGAAGGTTTTGAGGTCCCAAATAGGAGAGGGTCATCCCCTCTCCTTGTATTTTGAATACTTGCTTCATATGCCTCATGTTTGAGCATGTTTATTAAGCTTGTGTTGGCTTGTTCTTAGCATATATTTGGGGTTATTTCAGCATGCCTCACATCTGTTTTGACTTGGTTTGGTCATTCCATGCATGCCTTATGCACTTGTAGTGCAAATCTTACAAACTAACTTTGTGTGCCTCATGTTTGAGTATGTCTTTCTAGCTTTTTTTGGGGCCATCTCAGTAGGTTTTTGGTATTGTTTTAACATTCCTTAGATTTGTTTTGGGTTAGTTTGGTTGGCTCTTGCATGCCTTATACACTTGTAGTGTAAATTTCATAAACTAGCTTTGTATGCTTCATGAAGTAACATATCTTTCTAGCTTATGTTGAGTCCATTTCAGCATGTTTTTGGTGATGTTTTGCCATGTCATACCTCTGTTAAGGTTTGGTTTGGTTGGTCCTTGCATGCTCCATGCACTTGTAGTGCATTTCCATGAACTAGCCTAATGTGTGCCATGCTTTAACATGTCATTCTAGCATGCTTTTGGCTTAACTCTAAGAAGTTTTTGTCCATGTTTTAGCATGCTTAAGCTCTGATTTGTGTTGTTTTGGTCATGCATGCCATGCTTTGTATAGCTATAATGCATTCTAGCTTGTTAGCTTTGTGTATCAAGTCCACTAGTAGGCATTGCTTGGCCTATTTCCATGATTTGGCATCATTTGAAGTGTGATTTCAGTCCATGTTTCATAGTCTTACTCTTGCATCTTTCACTTATTCCATGCTTTGAGGAGTTGGTGTTTTATGCCCTTAGCATGAATCATTGCGTATGCCTTCATGCCTAAGCTTGCGAGCTATCATTTCAATGTGTTTTTGGAGTTATTTTGCCATGATATAACTCTAATTTTTGTTGGCGAAGCCATCTCATGCTTGGTCTTGGTAGTTATAGTGTAATCCACCTTATTTGCCTTGCATATATCATGCCTCATGCCCTTCATGCTAGCCTATTTTGGCTTTCTTCCATACATGTTTTAGACTCATTTTGACATGTTCTAAGACTGTTTTGGGTTGCCTTTGCCATATGCTTCATGTTTTGCATAGCTATAGTGTAAGTGTCTATGCTAGTTTCAAGCTTTAAGCTTCATAGCATGCTTCATTTGTATTGTGTATATGATTTGGCATCCTTTAACATGACATTTTAGAGCATATGGGACTGCCATGTTCCTATTTCTTTCATTCTTTAAGTGCCTTTGAGTGTTGTGCATTTGTTGCTTAGTTTGTGGCCTAGCATGTATGCCATCTTGCCTAGGCATTTGAGCCCCCATCTTAGCATGTTTTGGTCTCTGTTTAGACCTAATTAAGCTCTGTCCATGGTTGGCTCATGCATTTGTGCCATGTTTTGCATGCCTCCTATGTGTTGTTCTTTGCTAGTTTCATGCCTTAAGGACCCTAGCATGTTATACTTGATATGTTTGAATGATTTGGCATCATTTCATATCTAATTTCAGTGCACTTAGTGTTGTTACACTTCCATGTTTATCGCTTCATGAGCACTCTTGAGAGTTGTGCTCTTAGGCCTAGTTGATGGGCCAATGCATGTGCATGCTTTGTTTTGCATTTCATGCCTTTGTTTTGGTGTAATGGCCACTGTTTTTGGTATGACTGAGGTCTGTCCATTTTGGTTTAAGTCCATTGAGCATGTTTGCTTTCATGTTATTTGCATGCTTACATTGTCATGTTGTTGCATGCTGTTGTTGCATTGCATTGTGTATGCATGCCATTAGGTTGATCATGTTACATTGCATTAAGTATGCCATGTTGTCCATCGCATTGAGTATGCTATGTTCTTCGCATTGTGTATGACATGTTGTCCATTGCATTGAATATGCCATCTTACATTGCATTGTGTATGCCATATTGCATTACATGTTTTGTATGCCATGTTGTTTGCATTGAGTATGCCGTGTTGCATTACATGTTTAACATGCTTGTTGTTGCTTGCATTTTGTTTGGAATAGGTGTTAGTCCAAACACGAGGAACGAGGGACATTTCATACTTAAAGTGATGAAACGTGCCTCAATTCTCGGTCGCCGACGCTCTTGATCATACATGATAGAGTTCTAGGCCTTATGTATTTATTTGTGCATTCATTTTACATTGAATTGTGTAATTTGGCTTATCGGCCATCACGCATCGAGATGCGCGATTGGTGGCCCGAGGGTCAAGAACTATACTCCCTTGAGCTCATGAAATGATAGGGAGGGTGGTTGTGCATACATACTTTGCAAATACATTGCTATGCCCTTTCTTGTTCTCTATTGTAGCAAAATGGAGTTTGGTAGCAACAACTGGTCGGCCGACCAGTAAACTTGGTTGGCCGACCAATTTTTCTGGTTTTCAGTAAAGAAAAGTGGTTAGCAGGTGGTCTCCCTCCTCAACAACTAGTCACCCACCCTCCCATAGTTTCCCATGGTGGAATTTAAGCTTTGTGGAACTTGGTGCAAGGTTCTGAGAACAATTGCAAACAAAGGCAAGTTGGGGCATCGTGACGGATTTCCGAACGAGGCGACCGGGCATGCATGCACTCTTCTCATCCTGAGGACCATTGTTTTACTGCTTTACTTAGCTAATTTGCTTAGCTAATTTATGCTTTGGTTATGTACTTAAGTAGTTAATGCGTTTAGCTGCTTATTTGAGTTGTAATAGCTTAATTAATTAGTTTGTTAGTTAATTAGTTTTGTGTTGTAATAATTAGTTTAATTAGCTTAAATTAGCTAGTTAGCTTCTTATTCGGACCCTCCGTCGAGAGGGCCAATTGTTGTAATAAGCGTGCGTGTGTGTGATACATGTCTTCCAATCCCCATTTCTTTCTCCCTTTTACTTAACCGCTTACGATGGTTAGCTTTAGGGCATATTTCGATTAGTATACCTTATGCTTGCATGTGTACATCCATTAATCTGTTTTGCATGCACCGGGCTCGACGCATTATACTAACTGCATTGTATTTCAATACCAATTTGAATACATGTATCAAGTTGCATCTCACATGACATCTTAGAATAGCCAAGCCTATTTTAGTTGCATTCTCGCATGTGTTGCATTAGCCATTTTAACATGAACTAGGATCATGCATGATTTCTAACTAGTTCTCTATTTTGGCTCGAAGTACACTGTGAGTGTTTACGCTTTAGCATACTGCATGTGTGCTAATGTTGCTATAAAAGCATGCTTGCCATGAGGCTAACTGCTTATTTGATATAACTGCCTGAATACCCGTGGTGAAGGTTGGATTACTTGAATTGGAACAATTCATTGAAATCCGCAATTTAGCCTACTTGCGAGTAACACCTCTAAACCGTTTTCAAACAAATGAACATGCAATCTTTTGTTCCAAATTAGGCGATCTAGTCTATACTTGTATGCTGTGCGCATCACATAGTAATTATAGGTTAAATAACCGGAATAAGAACACGTGTTTTCAAAAACAAAATATCATGCTTAGTACAGGCCGATCTTTGATCGGGCAAGCGGGGGTGCTCATTGCATGACCTTCCCCTCTCGTACCCAAGTTCCCGAGCTGAGGCAACTTTGGTGATGATGGACACGTGGCCTTAGGCACGAGTCAAGGTTTCCTAAATTCCCCCAAAATAAAATATTTAGGTGGCGACTTTGTATCTGGCAAAGCAGTCCATGTTTGGCACTTCTTTATAAAAATCAGTTTTCCAAAACGATTTGCCGGATTTGGACTCTTTGGTGATTTATCGGTCTTGCATTGCACTTTGCGAGATTAGATTCAGAACCGTGACACAAGTCCGAACTTGTAGTAACTAGAGAACAAAACAAAATTCGCGCCCTTTGTAGCGCAGTTTCCCGGGGTGTTCTCGGGGCGCGTCTACACCACTTCATTAATTTCTTTCCAAACTTTTGATGTTTGTTTCTTTTGCTTCTTTTTGAATGTGTTATTCTCTTCTTGAACAACTTCATTGTTGATGCCATCGTTCTCTACTCCTCTGTCGTTATCAAAATCATTTAAATCTTCATCAACATTATCTATGAGTGGGTTAGTCGATGACTCCTCGAATGATGAAAATGATTTGCATGAATCTTGTTCTGGAGAAGTGAGACTAACTTGTCTATTTGACATATATAAGAAAAACAATTAAGCAATCAACTAATGGGTACATAAATAAATTAACAATCAATGTGAAATTTAACTAAAATACAATTGAATTGAATTATAAGTTTGAACATGAATACAAAATGTCTCTATCCCTACTCTTATTGTTGCGTCATCATCATAATAATGTAAATATGGATGATTTTGTTAGTATTGATCAACATGAATAAGTTGGTTATCCTACTCCTACTCCTGTTGTTACATCATTATCATCATCTAAAGAGTCTCATGTTTGGGAGTATCCACTATTTCTGATGGCAGCATTGAATTAAAATCAAATGTAAAATTTGTGGAAAAAGTCTTAGTGGTTCATCAAGTGGTACTAGTCATTTAAGAAGTCATTATCATAAACATATACAAAGTCAACAACAACCGAATATTAGAACTCAAATGCAATTAGGGAGTACACCAGTTGGTAATTTAACTACATTTTTATATGATCCTATACGTGCACAAGATATACTAGTTAATTATATTATTAAACGTGAACAATCTTTTACTAATAATGAGTATCCCCGATTATGCTGAATTAGTTCAAAGAGCTTATACATATCAAGAGGTACAAACCGAATTATTCAATATTTTTCAAAATTTGAATGAAAAAAATTTGTTTGACTTTTGATATGTGGAAGTCAAAACAAGGTTTAGAATATCAATGTACTGCATATGATTGTAGACACCCCATTTTTGACCGTCCTCAAGACTTGGACGTCATCGTTTGAACACTCGATGATCATCCATGTTTGTGTTCGACTTGAGTTCCCAGAGGTCTCGGCCACGCGCCTTGCCTCAGGAACTCTCAACTCGACTGTTTTGTGTTTGGTTTTGCACCAAACACTTGTGTTTTGCCTTTAAGGGGCAGGGAGTGGCTTGATGGCCATCCCCACACATCACCGGCCATGGCTTGAGGCCACCGGCTGTGTTTTGTTGCCATCGGCCAAATATTTGGCCGGTCGGCACTCTGTTTGGTTGGCCGGCCACTGATTTTGGTCAATCGGCCACTTTTTCTGGCCGAGACCTTTTCTTGAGAGGGTTTGAACCTTTTGAACCCTTGTTTTAGCTTCTTGAGGAAGCTTGAACCTTTTGAACCCCTTGATTTTAGCTTCATGAGGAAGCTTGAACCTTTCGAACCCTTGGTTTTAGCTTCTTGAGGAAGCTTGAACCTTTTGAACCTTTGTTCTAGCTTCTCCAAGAAGCTTGAACCTTTCGAACCCTTGGTTTTAGCTTCTTGAGGAAGCTTGAACCTTTTGAACCTTTGTTCTAGCTTCTCCAAGAAGCTTGAACCCTTCTAAGCTTCCAAGAGAAGCTTGCACCTTTTGCACCCTTGTTCTAGCTTCTCCAAGAAGCTTGAACCCTTGTCTAGTTTCTCCAAGAAGCTTGACCCCTTTGCCTAGCTTCTCCAAGAAGCTTGGCCCTTTTGCTCCAAGCTTCTAAGAGAAGCTTAACCCCCTTGACCCTTTTGCTTAGCTTCCCTTAGAAGCTTCAAGCCTTCATCTTCTCTATAAATAGAGAGCTCCTCTTCCATTGCAAGGGTTCCAACACTTTTGTCTAAGACAAAAAACATATATCTCTCTTGATATCTCTACATCCAAGCCTCCAAAGTGCTTAGTTCTTGGCTCCATTACACACCACCTCCTATCCTAACACCTCCACCATCACTCTAAGGATCTTAGAGGCCATTTTCAGAGGCTAAAGGAGTTGGTTTTGGTCCAAAGAAGCTGCTGTCCCCTTTTGGCTACAAGGGTAACACTTCTCACCTTCTTTATTCCCCGTTTTTGCACACACTTTTACCCTGTCTTGCATGCTGTTTTGGGATTTTTCATAAACTGAAAAAAGTCTTATTTTGAGCTCCTTTTGAAGTTTGTTTTAGACCACTTTTGTGTTTGGGGTTGTTTACCCTCTCTTAGGCCTTGTTTGGCCCCATTTTGTGCTATTTTTGGTGAGCTTCGGGACCACCTTGTATTGGCCTTCCCACCACTGAAATCCAGAGGGATTTCAGTGGTGGGGATGATGTTTTGAGGTCCTAAGAAGGAGAGGGCCATCCCCTCTCCTTATTGTCTTGTTTACTTGCATCTTTGGCCTTACAAAGGAGCCCATATTTGCATGCCTTCAAAGCTTGGTTCAGGCCATTTTTGGGGACTTTTAGGACCTGCCTAGACTCTATCTAGGGCTGGTTTGGTCCCCTTGGGTGTCCCTCTTGCATGTGAAGAACAACCCCTTACATGGCTTTTCAAAGGAGCACCTCATTCTTGCATGTATTGGACATATTTCAGTGGGTATTTGGTCATATTTTGGCATGCCTTAGATCTGTTTTTGCTTGGTTTAATGGTCCCTTGCATGCACCTTACACTTGCCTTGCATTCCTTTATTTTGCCTAGAAAGGCATCTTGCATTTGGACCACCATGCTTGCATGTTTTGGCTTAGCTTTGTGAAGTTTTTAGTCATGTTTTAACATGTTTAAGTTCTGTTTGGTGTCGTTTTGGTCATGCTTTCCATGCTTTGTATAGCCTCTTTGCATCCTAGCTTGTTAGCCTTGGGTGTGTGGGTCACTAGCATGCTTTACTTGGCTTGTTCTCATGATTTGGCATCATTGGAGACCATATTTCAGTCCATGTTCCATGCTTGCATACTTGCATTTTCCATCCCTTTCATGCTTTGGAGAGTTGATGGCTTATGCTCCATGTTTAGGCCTTTGTGCATGCATGCTTGTGTGTGTGTTTTCATGCCTTTGTTGCATCATTTTGGCCGCTGATTTTGGCATGCTTGAGAGCTACCTATATTAGTTTAAGTCCATCTTTGCATGATGTTGCATGCTTGTCTTGCATATTGTCACATGCTTGCTCCATTTGCATGATTATTGCATGCTATACATATTCACATGTTCATGTTGCATACTTAGCTTCCATGCCTAGGTTGCATAGCATTTTGCATGCATGCCTTGCCTCTTGAATCACTATGATTGAGGTTGGGCCCATTGTGTGTTTATGTGCATTTCATTTGACATTGAAATGCCACACTTGGCCTCTTTGGCCATCACGCATTGAAATGCGCGATTGGTGGCCCGAGGGTCGAGGGCCATGCTCCCTTGAGTCTTAAACATGATATGGAGTGTGGTTGTGCAAACATTTACTGTGAAATGCATTGCCATGCCTTGTCTGTCCTCTGCTGCTGTCAAAACAGGTTTCTGCAGGAAGATATAGCCGGTCGGCCATCTACAGTGCCGATCGATTAAACATTTGTGGCCGATATCAATGTCTATGGTCGATGGATGGCCGATGGCCTTTACTTTTGGTCGGTGACCTTCCACAGTGCTCAGAAGGTGGTTCAGAAGCATCCTGGAGACTTATGCAGTTTTCAGAGGTGCAAAGCAGTGTAAACAGAGGCAGCATGTGACATGGCGACGGATTTCCGAGCAAAGCCGAGCATGCATGCCTCCATCCCTCTTCCCGAGGCCTCTTTACTGCTTTCATAGCTTAGTTAATTCGTTTAATTAATTAAGTGGTCTGTAATAATTAATTAGCTTGTAGGTTAATTAATTTATATACTCTTTTGGTCCCTCCGAACGAGGGCGAATTTGTAATAAGTATGGGTGCGTGTGTGCATGTCTCCCAACCCCACGTCTTTCTTCCCTTTTATTTACTAGCTTTCGATGGTTAGTCTAGGGCATGTTTCAATTAGCATACAGTATGATAGCATGTTTGTATCCATTCATTCGTTTTGCATGCACCGGGCTCGGCGCATCATTCTAACTGCATTTGTATTTCAATTCCAAATTGAATGCGGGTTAGTTGTAGCATTTCACATGTCATTGTAGATTAGCCGAGCCTATCTTAGTTGCATTTTGCATGTGTTGCATTAGCCATCTTAACATGAACTAGGATCATGCATATGATTACAAACTAGTTTCTGTTTTGGCTCGGAGTACTCGGTAAGTTCTTATGCTTTAGCATCCTTGCATGCGTGTGAGTGTTGCCATGACAGCATGCTTACCATGAGGCTATTTGCTTATGTGATGTAACTGCTTGAATGCCTATGGATGGAGGTTGAATTACCTAAATTGGAATAATGCATTAAAACTGTAAGTTTTAAACCGACTAGATAGTGGCAAAACCATCTTTTCTAAAGCCCACTTGAGGGTGGCAAAACCTGCATTTTAGCCTACTTGCGAGTAGCAAACCATTTTCAAAACAAACATGTAATGTTTTGTTCCAATTTAGGCGATTTGGTCTACACTTGTTTGCTGTGCGCATAACATAGTAATTCTAGGCTAATAACAGGAATAAGAACACATAATGCTTTCAAAACAAGATATCACGGTTAGTAGAGGCCGATCTTTGATCGGGCGAGAGGGGGTGCTCATAGCTGACCTTCCCCAATCGTACCCAAGTTCCCGAGCCGAGGCAACTTTGGTGATGACGGACACGTGGCCTTTAGCACCGAGTCAGGGTTTCCTAAATTTCTCAAAATAAAATATTTAGGTGGCGACTCTGTATCTGGCAAAGCAGTCCATGTTTGACACTTCTTTTCTAAAAATCTGTTTTTCTCAAAACGATTTGCCGGATTTGGACTCTTTGGTTCAGATTAAGAACCGTGACAATTTAAGTCCGAACTGTAGTGAGCCCAAAATGAGCAGAACGGGATCTCCTCCTGGGACGTTCGAGGACATCTACAATGATATAGATAACGATTGTAAATTACATCAAAGAATAATTTAATTTAAATTGGGAGAACTTCCATATAATGGTCATTTACTTGGAGTAACAATTAGGAGTGAGTTATTTGGTTGGGTTGTGCAAAGTAAAATATTTACAATTAGTTTATATAATGTAACACATTATAATCAGACTATATCTACTTTTAAGTCAACTTTACCATCACTACCTCTTAGTAACGCTTTATTTCATGTCTATTGTTGTGCGTATATTTTAAATTTGATTGTTAAAGAAGCTATGAGTTAATATGATAATTCTATAGCAGCTGTTGACACCACATTTAAACAATTCAATTCGAAGGTGACACTTGGCGGGTAGGGCATTCTACAAAAGATAGTAAGATATTGAAGAGTCTTACTTTCAAAGGTACTCATGTGAGCCACGAATGTAGGTTTTTAACTAGTAAAGATCTTAAGGTACATGTGAGAGGCAAATGAAGAATAAGTTAACAAGAGGGCAGTTGATAGCGGTTACATACGCACAATGAAAAGATAGTGGCCATAGGAAGTAGCGAGAAAAAAGGAGATCAGGGTGAAAGATAGTAGCTCAACTGCTTCAAAGGAGCCGAAAGAAGACTATAAATAGATGAAAGCAAAGACTAAGGAAGCCATGACCAAGTTCAGACTCTACGTCTTTGTCAATTTCATTTATCTTTAAATTATTGCACTTTACTTTCAACACTGTACTTTCATGCTTTGCACTCACATTTTATAGGAGTAGATTAACTCTTTAATTCCAGAATTCGGTCGGTTTAAAGTTTCGAAGTTGTCCATGCTAAAGGTAACACTTTGTACTTTTAATTTTGAAATAATTTAATTTGTTTAATTGATTTACAATTTATCATTACATTGTCAATGTTTTACATAATTTTTAATCTTTTGTGTTTATTATGCTGCATAGTGATTTTTTTATTGTATTTTGTTAAGAAAAAATTAATATTTCAAAAATATATATATTGTGGGTGTTGAAATATGACCTTACAACCAGATCAAATCCCTTATCTACGATTCTGGAAACTAAGTCATAAAGCACATGTAAGAATAGAGAAGTCCAACACCTGCACACAAGAAGATAACAAGACGATGGCTCGTCTACTGGGGTGCACTCCGACGATCAAGTTAGCAAACTTATCTCTCAAAGATATCGGCACAAAATAACACTAGTTCAGAACATACCTTAGACCCACGAGGGTGCCCTCTTTATATAATGATCAGTGTCCAACTTCCTTTAAAAATCTTACTTCATAGAACTCTATCCTTTACAAAGATATCACTTATCCAAGACTCATCTAATTTAGATTAGGATCAACTCTCTTAAAAGTCCAACATTACCTAAATAAGCAGTCTAACATCATCTAGGACTCCTCCTCTATCCGAATATCTTAGATTCTGCTATGATCGCATCATACCTCAACATCCCTAGATTTCCCACGTGGCACTTCAGCTAACAACCTAGGCCATTTGGATAACCCTAAAAATATGTCCCCACAACTGCCTCTTAAGTTCTATTACCTCGGCAACCTGGATAACCTTCATCGTCTGACCTTCTATGTCGGCTAAACAACATGATGAAAAGAATTCCTCAAACCGAGATTATGACTCGTCGGCTTCATGAAACAAGGACTTGCACGTGTCCACTCGTCAAAAACCAAGAACTAAAATGTTCTTTCTCATCCAAGTCCAACATCTCAACCAAGATTGCAATACTAGCCTAGATCGTGACTCACTAGTTCAAGAATATCAAGATTCGAAATCTATTATCTCAAAACAAACTCCACCGTCATACCAACATCATGACATGTCACCTCCTAAGTGGTTCCTAACACGCCCCATAACTTATACACACCACCCCATCTGACGCCACTTGACATCAACCATTAGATGTCTCCTAAGAAATTTGAATCATTACATTTTGCCACCTTTTCCAATTCTAACAAAACCTCTTCACTTTCCCACTTCGTTTATCTCTATACCCCAAACTCTCTCTCTCTTTGCCTTTGAAAACCACCATCGCTATTCTTGAAGCTTTTATCCCAAGGAAACTCTATCAACTAAACCTAACTAGCAACCAAGCACTTCATCAACTGCTCCACACATCAACCCACCATCTCAACGGTAGCATAAATGCTGACATAGCGATAATCTTATCGCCAGAACCAGAAGTAGGAAACACCGAGGTCCTAAGCTTCCAGCCTATAGCCTTGACTATCCTCCAATCGCTCTATCTGTTGCATACCAATGAGTAACCATCGCCGTAACCAATGACGACATGTCTCGCTGACCACAGGTCGTAGAGGACCTTCTTGCTGACATCCCAAATGTCATAACTGTGCAATCCATTCCATCTTCTTCACCAACTCCACCAAAGTTCAAAAAGCCTAAGTCTAAAGGTAAAAAGATACAAACTGTGACGCCACCGCCCAACATTGACGATGTCGAGGACAACACGCCGATATCCCAGATGGCTACTAAAAAACACCCCGCTCTTAAGTCTGTCAAAACTCCAATCAGCAAACGTCTTAAATCCACTAGGCCTGAAGGATCAAAGAATGTCACTCCCGATGACACCTGGTGTCCCCGAGATCATGGTTGGTAACCGACCACTGAAGGTTGGAGACAGTATCTCCAAGAGTGTCGAAGTCATTGATGCTCTCAGTACTGGTTTGTTTCTGCCATCCAACATGGATGCCGTTAGCGACCACAACAAGTACAAGCACTTTGTGAAAATGATATAATACTCCATCCTGGTAAAATTTCCAACTTCTCTTCCAAACAATTCATACTTAGAATTTTTCATTCACTACTAACCTTTATTTTTCTCTTTATAGTCAATCCAACATGCTCATGCCTTTTCATACATGGTTGAAAAAATGAAAAGGGTCATGACCAAACAAACCATCAAGTTTTATTAATACCTCTAGTAGCTCAACATCTCAAAAAAGAATTGCAAGAAGCAAGGGAGCAAGTTATTGCTACTGAAACCGAGGCATGGAAAGTCGAGGCCATTGCTAAAGCTACAGAAAAGAAAGTTGCCGAAGCTAAAAAGAAACTAGTAGAGGCATTAGCCAACAATGAACAAAAGATCAAGGAAGCAGACGCTAAGGCCTATCAGGAAGGCCAAGACTCCGTCCGAGATTAATATAAGGAGCAGGTCAACATCTCTTACAATAAATGATATGCTCTTAGATAGGTTGTTACCCTAAATGCCACAACTGTCCCCAATGACTCGCCACTTCGGGATATAATAACACTTTCTCTGTTTTTCCTTTCTCTACCTATTGAAGATCCTGATAGCTCAAAGGAAGAAGATGAAGGAAAAGAAGACCTTTCAGTGAAAGTCAAGTCCCCTACCCTGAAAGACTACATCTTGGACCTCACTAGAGATGATGAAGAAGTCAAAGCACTTTCTTTGCAACCAACCAAACAGACAAGATTGTGGCCGACAAGACTATCGAAGAAACTCTGAAAGAAATCAATGAAGAGATCGCAACCAATTCTGAAGCTAACAAGATTGCAACTCTGATGACTAAAGCCGACACAACTACAATTGCCGAAGTTAGTCAGACTAAAACTCCTACTTCTACCAATCCTGAAGCTAGAGCTTAGGATATTTTCTTTATTTTTCCTTGTATTTTCCTTTCTTTTAAACAATATGTTCTGTTTTGTAAGGCCTAAGCGCCTTCTAATGTAATTGCAACTAGTTTTTTTTTTTTTTAAATGAACAATCTCTTTTTTTGTCTAAGTGTTGCACTTTATTTCCATTGATGCATGTCTTCTTTTTACCTTCATGTCTTTAATACTCAAACATTTTAAGTGTAACATCTTGCATCAAACTCGCGTCTTATTTTACACGACACAATTACTTCGAATTACATCATCTCGGGTATAACGGTTATCTCGAATAACTTCAACAAAATTTGTTTGAAAAACTTCACTAAGTATCACATTCAAATCACTGACTTAGACTTTATTAACTCATCCATGCTTTCTTCCCTCTAATGTGAATGTAAGTACAACTTACCTTCACATTAATGAGCCCATATTTCATTCTTGCCTAAGTCTTGTAGACTTAGACATCCATGATCAATTTCATCGTGTTTAGCTCGTCTAAATAAAACACTGAAGGCTTAACCTTAGTGCACTGATTTCACAATATAAACTATCTCGGCTTTTCAATACAAATTAACCAAGTTGACAAACCGACATTACTGCCCTATGATAAAGCCATAGTTAATTTCATCTTGTTTGTCGTTAAAATATCACTATAACTTAGTTCAGCTCTGTCTTCCAACAAGCCTAAGTTAAACACACAGTTCCTCGTTGGAATACATTTTAACTTAGTTTAGCTCTGTCTTCCCGACAAGTCTAAGTTAAACGCACAATTCCTCATTGGAACGTCGCTTTAACTTAGTCCAACTCTGTCTTCTCGACAAACCTACGTTAAATGCATAGTTCCTCATTGGGACATCACTTTAACTTAGTCTAACTCTGTCTTCCTGACAAGCCTAAGTTAAACACATAGTTCCTTGTTGGAACATCACTTTAACTTAGTTTAGCTCTACCTTTTCAGCAAGCCTAAGTTAACTCACTTAGGGGTCATTCCCCACTCAAAGGTCATTCCGTTCAATTAAGAGTCGTTCTTTTCGATTTCATTTTAATGGTCATTTCCTATGATTTGTTGTTAACCTCGACTAAGGTTATCGACATTGTTAAGCTCCAAATTTCGTGAAGCTACATTCCAAGGCCTTGGCAATCTCTAATCTCGGGTAGGCTTTGTTTATCTCAACTCTGTTTGCCTCAAGTAAGCTTTGATCTTCTCAAAATTGCTTACCTAGGTCAAGCTCTTTTCATCTTAGATCTGTTAACCTATGTTGATGCCTTGTCTTCTTGGATATGCCTACCTAAGGTGAGGTCATATCTTCTTAGATCTACTTATCTAGGGTGAGTTCATTTCTATGGGATCTACTCAGCTAGGTCGATATTTTCTTTTCTCGGACCTACTCATTTAAGCTAAGGTCTTGTCTTCTTGGATCTGGGATCTACTCACTTGGGCTGAGCTCCTATCTTCTCGGATCTATTCATCTAGGTCTAGGTCAAGGTCTTATCTTCTATAATCTGTTCACTAGGTTGAAGTCTTTCATTTGGGATCTGCATACCTAGGCCGAGCTTTTGTCTTCTGGGATCTAGTTACTTAGGGCTAATCCATTTTCTTCTTAGGACCCACTCATTTAAGCCAATGTCTTGTCTTCTGGGATTTGCTCACCTAGAGAGAACTCTTCTCTTCTCAGACCTACTCATCTAGGTCGGGGTCTTGTCTTTTAGGATCTGCTCACTTAGGCTAAGCTCGTTCATCTAGGATCTGCTCACTTAAGCCGATCTTTTCAGGTAACTCAATCCTTTTATACTTGAAGGTTGTCTTTATCTCCTCATGAGCGCTCATGCCCCCTATCTTTGCATTTATCCATTCTGAGAGGGTTTTCATTGTTCACTGTGTTCTCCATACCATTGTTCTTGTTTTTCGTTAATGTCGACACGTTTTCCAACTTTGCTGAACTCGTTATCGCCGACACGTTGATTTTGCACGATGTTAGCCATCTATTTCGACTAAGTTTCCACAGACGACACTAAATTGTGGGTCTTAAAATATAACTTCATAACCAGATCAAATCTCTTCTTTGAGATTCTGAAAACTAAGTTATAAAGTACGTGCAAGAAGTCCAACATCTGCACACAAGAAAACAACAAGACCGGTGGCTCGTCTATCTAGGAGCGCTCTGCCGATCAAGTCAGCAAACTTATCTCTCAAAGATATCGGTACAAAATAATAGTAGCTCAGAATATACCTTAAACTTAAGGGGGTGTCCTCTTTATATAGTGATCAGTGCTCAATTTTTCCTAAAAGTTTTACTACATGAGACTTTGTCTTTTACAAGGATATCACTTATCCAACACTCCTCTAATTTAAATTAGGATAAACTCTCTTAAGAGTTCAATCTTACCTAAATAAAGTAGTCTAACATCATCTAAGACTTTTATCTTCTATTCAAATATCTGGAATTCCGATATTATCGTATTATACCTCAAGGGATGACAATCTTAAAAATATGTACCCACATATACATTAAAATTATGCATATTACGAACTTATCGTTCGGGTATATATATATAAGTTCAGTTATTGATTAGTTCGATTTAGGTTTTGTTTGGAAAGACTAAATAAGTCCACACTTTTTATCTTTTTTGAGTCACATTAATCAACATCTCATCTCTACTTTTTTATACATCTTTTTATAAAAAATTAAAAAATACACTTATTTAAAACATTGCAAACAACCCCTTAGACCTGATAATTTAAAAATCTAAAACCAAAACCAACCCAAATCAAACAAATCGATTTGGTTAATTATTTGGTTAAATGGATAATTTGGACAGCCCAAGTATGTAGTGTGGAAGAGAGAGTCGTATGTGTAAAGGCACAGTAACGCAGTCAAAGTCAATAAGAGTCGAGAGTCGGGTTTTATCTTCAAAGCTTCAAAATAGGGTTTCGGTTAGTTCTAGCTTCTGGGTATTGCTTTAACTGCATCAAAATCAGAACTTTTGAGCTGTGATAAGCTGCATATTATCTACTCCTTGATGAGGTATGTGTTGGGTTGCTCCAAATATAGTATTTTTCGGGTACTTCTAGTTCTGTTAATTGTCGTTTGATGACTTTTGAAGAACTAAGGGTTTATAGGGTTTGCTATCTTGGTATGTGTGGATAGGCTTGCTGTTTAGGTGATTTATTTGATTTTGAAGGTTTGCTTGGCTGTTTAATTTGGGTTTGGAATTGGGTTTATAGTTTTTGTTGTTTGTGATGGAATATTTTAATTTTTCTTTTTGTTATAATATTCTACTGAATTATTGGTGCTTCTGGTTTGACTGGTGGTCATAGTTTGTGATAGCTTCTGGGTTTTCTGTACTTGTTGGGTTTTGTTGAAAGGTTTAAAGATTTATGTTTTCTGGTTGTGGGATTCAAGGTGGTGGTGGTGATAGTGGTGATTTATTGGCAATAGAACAATAAAGGTTCGTGCAGAAGATAACAGAAGTGCCTCAGCGGTGATGCCGAGCTTCGATCCCCAGATGCCTGTTTCAAATACCATGTAAAATTTATTGTCAGATCAATCTTCTTGATCTTGTATGATTGAGTTATTTGTTTGAATCTTGAATAACTTTTGCAGTTAGTCTTGATAAGTGGCGGAGCTAGGAATTTGGTTTGGTTGAGGGGGCCAAAATTAAGGCAAATTATTGAGTCGGATCGATTTGGGACACAATGTTTAGTTTGGTGTGATTTGGAAGAAATTTTTTTTTCAATATTTCAAAATTATTTCAATATCATATATATCACTACATTAAAACCATCGTACCATTCAAATCTATAGAAATCTAAAGCAATAAGAAATAAAAAAATGAAAATGAAAAATGCCAATAAAATACACATAATAAAAGGAAATCTTTCTTAAATTTATTTGTGAAGATAATAAGGAGTCCATCTCTGTTCATATTCCAGTCAATGGTGTGTCATGTTTATTCAAAGAAGAATGAAAAAAAATTTAGGGAATACATAATTTTTGAGAAATAAATAGAAAAAACATTTTCAAAACCTTAGACTAAAATCTAATTTTGAAAAGTTGAGGAGGGGCATGTGCCCCTCCTGGACCTTGTCATGCAATGAATGTGCTTATGGAGAACAACTTGCAATTTTTATTAAAAAATAATCGTATGTTCTTTGAAGGAAGTTAGCGACAATTGATAATTTTTATCTATTAAAAAGTTGCTACTTTTGAGTTTTAAACAATTGTTTTTAGTTGGAATACAAAGGTAAGGCCAGCAAAAGAAACAATATTGGGATGGTCAATTGATGCAATCTATCTCTATATATTTTTTATTTGTTAGACAACAACTTAGGAATAGATGTAGTAAATATTTATATCATTAATACCATATTTGTTAGAAGGAAACTATGGCCATCCATATCAACCTCATCTACAATAGTTGTCAAACTCTGCACATTATGTGGTAATGCACGTCAAGCATTGTTCAGATTAACTCTTACAAATTTAAAGTGATTGATGCTGATTGACACCCTGTATGGGATAATTGTCAATCTGTTCTGTAGATGTGCACATCAAGTTTTAACAGAGTCAACTATTCACCAAATTAAAGCGATTCTATGAAAATTGTAGTGATTATCTCTCGTCTCTGTGCTTGAGCTTGTGTTTGCATGCATGTTTGCCTTCATGGGATTGTGCATATTATGATTTTTAGCTTAAATAGATTGAAGATAATATATTTTGTCTTTTACATATGCCTTAAAATGTGAACATGTTTAGTTGAGTGTGAATTTTAGTTTCTATGTTGCTTTTAGTCTTGTTGCCTCTCCAACAAAATCTGGTATGTAGTGGATCAAATTTCAGGAATGTGTGTTGAATCTGTTTTGTATGAAAATGGTTTAATATAGAAAAGAAATCTCGTCTACCATTAACCTACGAATAAAATGTGTCCATATTGGCTGCATTAGGAAACAGATATATTTCTGGTCACTGGAACCATTGGTAGTTTTGTTAATAAATTAAATTCCTAGAGAAGTGTTCTACTTGTTACTTTCTTTTCTTTTGTTGACTTAACTTTCTGAATTACATTAGTCTGTTTTGTCAATCTTGTGGCTCTGATGACTTGTCACTTTCAGCGGCACTGAGGGGGGGCACACCGCATTCTTCTCGAATTTCCGACTTTGCGGCGCTTGAGCAATCTCATGGATTTCGCATAGTAGATGCTGCTAACATTAGTAGAAGTATGTACTTATAGTATTAATGTTCCCGGGGATAAACATATGTTCTAGCACTTTTGGTGTTTCATCAACGATGAGCTTCAAAACTCGTGCATTTCTCGGTTTGTTTGAACTCTGCAATAATTTTAATGTATCACATCAGTTTGTTGCCTCCTGAATTCTTGCTGTGAACTTGGTTTCCATCTTGTTTTTATTTCTTTTAATTGCATAATTTGCGTTATGGGGCTGCAGGCCCATTAGTAGGAACCCCTCAAATATTCATATTCTTTCTTAAATGTTATGAATTTGAATTCCTTAAAATTGGGGATTGAGTTCTTTATATTAGAGTCCAAGGTCATTTAACGAGAGGGGGAGAAACAAACATATATAATAGGGTGAGCCTGGAACACCCTGGGAGCACAAATGGGGGAA
Organism: Camellia granthamiana; assembly: GCA_036172215.1. Taxonomy (NCBI): domain Eukaryota; kingdom Viridiplantae; phylum Streptophyta; class Magnoliopsida; order Ericales; family Theaceae; genus Camellia; species Camellia granthamiana. The sequence goes on from CM069914.1 coordinate 26,192,535, forward strand.
TAGAACAGGAATATGAACGGTACGGACAAGCTAACATGGCATTTTTCAAAAAATCAAGACATAGATATGAAAGGGCCACGAGACAAGCAAATATCTATGAAAATGTAAACAAATTATTCAAATTTTACAAAACAAATAAGCATAATTAGTCCACATAATGAATAAAATTCTTATTATTAGATGTGGGGAAGTAAAATTAATCTTTGTTCATAATAATAAATAAATAAATAAAAATTTAGCTCATATTAGATTCTTATCCAAGATGTATGATTTGATGATGCCATATCAATCTCGAGAAACATGTGAAGTGCATGGTTAACCCAACAACAAAAGTTTCGTAGGGGGGACTAGAGTAGGCCACCATGAGACAAAATATGTTGGAAAAAAAAAGTAGGAAGAGAAGGCTCTAATGTCTTACTTTTAGAATCGTCTAATGTATTTACAAGCAAATTAGAAGTTGTCAAGACTTCAAAGTTTCAATTTTAAAATTTTTTAGGAGGGAATAGTATGAATTCATAATTTTCCCTCCCTAATTTCAATCTTCAGTCCCTATTTATTTTCTTCAAACTTGTACCAATACCATGAATATGTCTGTAGGTGTCCTAGTGATAGACATGTTACATGTGTGCTCCACATGTTTATAATGTCTAGTTTTATATATGACAAGTGCCTACACCCTAGGAAGCATGTCCATGCATCCTAGAGAAGATCTAAAACATGTCCATTTTAGTTAGGGTTTTTGAGTATCCAACTTTAAAAATAAATTAGGAACACAGAATTTCCTGAACCACAGTGAATTTCCGTTGTTTCATGTCAAGAATATCTCCACATCACTCGGTGATTGAACTTGGGAATTTCTACAGCCCAAAGTCCTTGTTGATGGGTTACTCTGCCTAAATTTAGGATCTTGAAATGCTTATGTTCTAAAATTACAGTACTGCTGACATATAAATTGCTCACTCGTCGTTTTATTGATTTAATTGTGCATGCTACTTACATGCTTCTCTTTGAATTTGCTTTGAAGGGTTCCATTACTTTTATTTTATTTTTATATGAAGGACTGACACAGTGATTAGTTTTGTTGCTTATTTATTTATTTATTTATTTATTGTCTCTTGTTCTTTTGTTCTCCACACCCCCCCCCCCCCCCCCCCCCAACACACACACACACATAATTTGGCTCAAATTATTTGACCCGATCAACTTATTGTCTTTTAGACCCTGTATCCCAGCCAACAATTTCAAGTAGTCCAGTAGGAGGCTCTGATTTCCAATTTGGCACATTTAATCAGGTGATTTTGGTTTTATTCCCTGTTTGCCTGTGATTTCCACAAAATAATAATAATAAAAAATAAATAAAATTAAAAGTGATTTCACATTGTGATTTTCTCTCTTTTGGATGTTCAGTCACTTGCTTCCTTCAATGCAAGTTTAGCTGCTGCTGTTGCGGGTTCTCATACAGTACAGTTGCAAAATGGACAACAACCAAACTTAGTTTCTGTAACTAAACAATCATCGTGACAACGGTAGGGAGTCAAATATGGAAGATGCCAGTCCTCAAACTAATACCTCAACAGATGTGGATACAGATGAAAGAAATCTAAGGGTGATGCATCTTAAACATGTGTGTCTAAATGATATAATTTTCAGTGCTTACTTGTGGGTAGGGCACTTGCAATAAGCACAAAATGGTTGGCACAAGTCATGTTTCGAATTATATATATATATATTTTATGTTATTGTTTTGTTAAAAAATAATAATTTAACTAACAGTATTAAAGGGTTGACAATGCAAATGATATTTTTAGTTTGCTAGCCACATAAAAGTTACTAGTTCATAAGGGCCAAAAGGCATTGATTTTCTTGAAAAAAAAAAAATTGTAAAAAGGATAATTATGTAAGCTACATTTCAAAGATATATAAGTGGGGGAAGAATTCAAATGACATTTTTGTGCACTGAGAACATTTCATTTGATAGCTGTGTGTTTTGGTGACTTAATTCACCTTAAATATGAAATAACAAGAGAGATGAGGAATTGGGTGAAGTTAATAGGTCAAGACCTTTCCTTAGCCAAGTAATTTCAAAGGAAGAAGGTGAGAGAACGATTTGGAAAGAAAAGGTCAAACATTCCCTAAATGTTGATGATTTTATCTAGGCATTCTTGAATATATCAGATTTAATAATTGTTTACTGGATTTATTTTCCTAACTTTTTAGGGAACATGGGTACTCTGGGAACAAAGTTTTGAGCTGATTTATCTTGTTTCTATTTATATAATCGTATAGATTCTATCTTTTTGGTTGTGAAGGACTTTTGTTATGATTTCAAATGTATAATTTGTCTTTTGTTGGAAGTGCATTGTCCTTAAAAAATAAAATAAAATAAAAAACCCTTCATTGTTTAGAAGCACTGGCTGCTGGCATAGTTTAGTTGTGAATTGACATTTAATAATTCCCCTGGGCAGATTGAAATGGCTCAAATGAATGCTAATGCAGCCTCTGATTCAAGCGACAGATCAAAGGAGAAACCATTGGATCAAAAGGTTAATTAATTTAGACTATTAATGTTCATATACCGTAGGTAGTTCATTTGTTTTTGCTAATCTAATCTTTTCCCCCATAATGGTTATTTTCAGACATTAAGAAGGCTTGCTCAGAATCGTGAAGCTGCCAGAAAAAGCCGATTGAGAAAAAAAGTAAGTTTTCTCATTTCTAAATTTCAATTCTTTGTTTTGAGTAAGTTTTCTCATTTCTAATTTTCAATGCTTCGTTCTGAATATCATTCTCTGTCATTTTAGCTTTATTTGTAATTGGCAAATGCATATTGATGCACTGCCATTTAAGTTAAACTTAACTCTCTCTTTTTTTTGCCTTTTTATTTTTTAATTTTTTTTTTATATTTTTCTTCTTCCTTGTAGGCCTATGTACAACAGCTGGAGAGTAGTCGGCTGAAGCTGAGCCAACTTGACCAGGAGCTCCAGCGAGCCCGCCAGCAGGTTTGATTCTTTTATTTGGTGTATATCTTATTTGGTGTATATCAGTGGTTTTTCTTTTTATGTTTTTCCTACAGATAACATTTATGTGTATCTGTCCATTTTTTTTATTGGCAATCAATCCATCTTGCTCACCATTTGTTCTTGTTTTTAATTCAGGGAATATTTATTTCAAACTCAGGAGATCAGTCCCATGCAACGAGGTGGAAATGGTATGCATACTTTATTTGACCACTTGTCTTGTTTTCAATTGGTGCTTCTAGATACTCTAATAATTTCTTGACAACAATTATACAGCTTTTGATCCAGAACATGCAGGCACAAATTTTTGCTTGAAATTTTATTTTTTCTTTTATAATTTTATGTCCTTGGTATTTTATTTATTTTCTCTTTTAATTAAAGTCTTATTAAACTCAGTAGTTTTATTAATATTTGGTTCCCTATTTTATTAGGGTTTTATTTTCCTATTTTGATAGGGTTTTTAGCCTATAAATATTAGTCTTGCATTGTATGAGGCAGCTTTGGGTTATTATTATTATTATTGAGATTGAGGTTGTGGACATTTTGTGATAGGGCTATGGCCCATCCTCTCTCTCTCTCTCTCTCTCTTCCTTCCCCTACAGTGTTCTACATCAATTTTAGCTGCATCACATGCTTATTTACGTATTTTTGGATTGAAATAGTGAAAGCTTTCATCTTATGGTCAATGAATATGTTACCGAAACCAGCTCATTACAATTGGATCAAATACAAATGCTGTTTACTGTAGAGATATGCTGCTTATCTGTCATCTTTAAATGGGCTGTTTAATGAACTGATCAACTTGAGTTTAGTTTGCTTGGATCTCCTTGGAGCTTGTTTAGGCCAAATTTGGGCCTGTATTTTATGTGGAGTTGCTAGGTCAGCCAAGATCAACCTAGTTTGTGCCGCACTTGATGATGATTTAGTTTAGTTAATACAATAAGCCTAATGATGAATTTAGAGCCAATCTGTAAAAAGTTGTGGGCTGGACTCCACAAACAATGTCAAAATGGGCCGTGGAGTTGCAGTTTTAACTTATATACTAGAAGCTTCATAAGGGATTAAGCCTGGGCGTTGTGTTGGGTCGGTTGCATCGTGTTGTGTTAAAATTACCTGAACACTAATCCAACCTGGCTGATTATTTTTCGTTATCATATTGTATTATTTCGGTCCATGTCTGGTGCGTGTTGTGTTAACTTGTTATGTAAAAAACTTTCATCCATAGTCAAAAACACCAAGTGTATGGAAAGATTAAGTGGGTGTTTGGCATAGTCTAATAAAGACAAAAAGCCAAAAAGTTATCACTATTCACAAAAAAAAAAAAAATAAAAAAAAATAAATTTATACAAAAAAAAAAGTACTAGTCAAGTTCAACTTTAATGAAGTCTGCAGACTGCTGTGATGGTACAAAAACAATCAAGCAGATGCACTTCTCATGTCATGATACACAGGACAATGTTGTTGGGCCCGTGGGGGGCCCATCACAGGTCCCGTTATGATAATCTGAACGTTGAATGTGTAGAACTTGTCGAGTACTGTATGGCTGTAAAAAATCACGTTGATCGGATATCGATAACTATATGATCAAATCAGTTTTGTATCAAAGAAATGGACGGTGAACAAATTAACGGTTGACAAAAAACTAATTCAATCAGATAGCTATCGATATTCAATTAATGTGATTTTTTGCAGACATATAGTACTAGATGAGTTTTACACATTCAACGGTTCCGATTATCAAAACGGGACCCGTAGTAGGTCCTCACGGGCCCAACAGTACCCGTGAAGCCTCATCCTATATACATATATGTTCTAAAGTTATCACCATTTTGAAAGCAATCTATACTGTCCTTAGTTGCACGAAGCGGGAGCGGGGGCGGGGGCGGGAGAGGGAGCAAGAGCGAGGGAGCGGAAGCCGATAGAAGTTTCTTAGGTTGGGAGAGTCTCGGGGAGTGGTAATATATATATATATATATTTTAATGTACATTAGAAGTTGTTTTATAAATATTTTTATTTTAATATACATTAATTATTTTATTTATTTATTATATTTTTTAAATAATGTATTATTGTTAATTTATTTTTTTATTTTTAATTGATATATATTATAAATAAAAAATTATAATAAATAAGGAATAATAAATTATGTTAAAATAAATAAAAAGAAAAATTAGATATTTTATTTATAATTTTTTTTATTATATATGGTTTAATTAGATTTCTTTTAAAAATTGGATGATTTATTTTATTTATTATATGTTAAAAAGTTCAGAAATAATAATTTACAAAAATTATTATTATATATGATATTTTAAGAAATAATAATTAAATATTTTATTATATATGGTAAAAATTATAATTTATAAATTTTATTACATATATAATATATGATAAATGATATTTATTATATATATTATATATGATAAATTATATATATTATATATGATCAATTAAACATAGAGACGAAGAGAGAGAGACAAAGACGATCGAGAGAGTGACGAAGATGATCGAAGCCCTCAGAGATGAAGACGATCGTGATCGATAGTGAGAGAAGACGATCGAGAGAGTGACGAAGATGATCGAAGCCCTCAGAGATGAAGACGATTGTGATCGATAGTGAGAGAAGAGAGTGATGAAGGCAATCAAAGCCCTAATCTCAACACTGGTCCACTGTAAGTTCTCTCAACAACCCTTCTTCTTTCTCCTATCATGTCGACGTCGAAGGCTAGGGTTTCTCTCTCTCTCTCTCTCTCTGTCCCCTTTATGATCCCATCTTGGACTGAATCGCGTTTCTCTCTCCACAGAAACACGATTCTTACACGTTTCTTTTCAGGAATCGCGGAATCGCGATTCTTACTCAGAATCGCCACCTAGTTGCACGATTCCTGCAACTAAGATACTGTCCTTCAATCAGCACTGTCAGTGCGCATAGGATAGAGGGTTAATAACGTAATTTTGCCATTTTATACAATATTTTAATACACATTTTTTTCGTAAAAAGTCAAAGTTATCCCCAAACAACAATCTTTTATTCCTCTATTTTTTTATCCAAAAGTCAAAAAGTGCACTTACTTAGAACACCCCAAACAACCCCTAAAAGTTTTTTGTTCATAAGTTAAATTTAATAAAATTAATCTCTATTGGATACAATTATTTATAAAAATATTTGATTTCAACTCAATTCCCTTCCCCTAATATACAAAAACTATATGCTGATCAATATATATATATATACAAAAGCTGTATCATACTATTATATTTTTTACTATATAGATTCTAAAGTAGTAGACCCCCTCCAAAAAAAAAAGAAAAAGAAAAAGTATTATCCTCAAGAAAAAAAAAAAAAACTAAATTAGCCTTAAAATTCTGTTTTAAATCAGTTGCATGGAGTTTATAAAGATTTCAAAAATGTCATGTTGCTCCTTTGTGGAAATAACATTATAATGTGTAATTAATTCTTTATTAAACAGGTTGTCCATATCAATTTTGTGTTATGCAAGTTGAGCAGTAACCTAATTTGTTTATTATTTGTTATTGGGTTGCGTCATATTTGTCTTTGTGTTGGAAAATGACCAACCCTAACCTGCTAATTTGTGTATGGTTTGTGTCATGTTATCATGTCGTGTCGAAAATTTCCACCCCTAGAAGGTTGTACTTATGGTAAGCTAAATCTGTAGGGGTTTTCTCAGATTGATGAACTAAGTAGGGGTTTTCTCCTTGAAGCCTTGTTAAAAAAGGGGTTGAGGTTTTAAGATTCAAGTGAAATAGCTAAAGCTAAATCTGTTCTGACTGAGTGCGTCAAACCTAGGTTCTTCAGAAGATTTTGGAGATCAATCAGTCTATGCTTGGCTTGGATCAGTTTTCTCACTTCTTTGTCTCTAGTGATTGTGAGGTTAGATTGTTTCAATAGATAATTCTCTTTTACATGGTTTATTTGTTTATTGTTTGATTACTAGTGACCATGAAGATGTTTTTTTGGTATTTTTGGTGTTTTACTTTTGTATTTTGTCCTCTTTTAGTCATCAGGAATTGCTTTTTGTTTAATTTTTATCAAGCACACTTTGTAATAAATAATGCAATAACGCTCTGTTGATTTTGGCGGAAAACGTTTTCCAAAAAATGTTTTCTTCATTTTCTGGTGTTTAGTATAACATAAAAACAAAAGTCAATGAAAAACATTTTTCATGATCAACAGAAAACAAGCCTAGTTGGGCCGGAAAATGTTTTCCACTTTTTAAAGGCAGAAAATATTTTCTGAATTAAAGTTTTACCAATGCCGTCACATTGCTACCACCACAATCACCTCCACCACACCACCACCATCGCCGTTGCTGCCACCACCACCACACTACTACCACTGTCGTCGTCGCCGCCGCCGCTGCACTCCCAACACCTCCACTCCACTGCCTCCACTAATGCAATTATTAGTACATTAGTTTCAAGAACGCAACCAAATATAGGAAAACATTTTCTAGAAAAAGTTTCCAGTAGAAAACGTTTTTCATTGAAAAATGCTATCCACCGAAACAAATGGAGCGCAAGTGTTTTCTCCTTCTTCGAGCCCACAGTGAGAGAACAAATACTCTGGTGGGACTTGAACTCCTAACATTTTATTTTGCATAACTCCAAAGGATTCCACTTCTGTATAGAGGTCAGTGGCAATTTGCACCCAACATAGGATGTGAAAAAAGTATATTATATATTTTGGGTAAATCACACTCACCTCCTTTGAGGTTTGAAAAAAATACAGTTAATCCCACATTTTCGACATAATTGCATTAACCTCCCTTTTTGTATGGTTGAAGTAATCGAAACTAATGTCAATGGTGGTAGGCACTGAAATAAACAAAGATAAATATACATTTTAGTGGGAAAGAGATGATAACATCATTTTTTCATTCTTACGACTGTCGAATTATTGATGAAAAAGGACTGGAGTGTTTTGTGAGTTAAAATCTTGAGGAGGTCAGTGTAATTATGTCAAAAGTGTGGGGCTAATTGTATGTTTTTTTAAATCTCAGGGAAGGTGAATGTAATTTACCCTATATATTTTATTAGAATTATTCTATGAAGCACGGACAACTCTCTGGAGGTGACGTACAAGTTTCCAACATATGTCAAACACGAACACACGCCGAACCCGTGTCGGACATATTGCGGATACTTTGGGACACGTTGGGGACACGCAAAGGACACGTTCAGGACCTTAAAATTTTAATTTTGTTTACTATTAGAACATACTTAAAGTTGATAAATTTGATAAAATTAAATATGAAATAAAATACATAATAATGATTTAAAAATATGACACATAATAAATATATAAAATTATATGCAAAACCAAATGTATCGTGTCTATGTGCCCGTGTCATGTCATGTGTCCGTGTTTCTTAGTTTCGAATTGCATTGTGACTAAAGGAATAGTCATCAATCTTCTATCACATTCTCTCTCCTCTCCAACTCCCAATTCCAAGACCAAGAAAGCCCATTAAAGGTTGAATTCAATGGTTGGAGACGCCCACTAGATACATGGCTAGAATGGGTAGATCACATCCAATTAGATTGCAAAAGAGTTGGAATCCACGATGTAATCACGAGCGCAACATGTAAAATCTGAAGTGACCACGATTTGGTTTCTAAAGTTGCACAAAAATGGTGTCCGAAGACCGAAACCTTTGTGTTTCCTTTCGGGGAATCAACAATCACTCTTGAAGATATGACTGTTTTAGGTGATTATTTTGTTTTGGCTCACTCAGTTTTGAGTTATTTCAAATCCGAAGAATTGGAGGAAATAAAAATAGATTGCTCAAAGTGCAATTAGAACTGGAAGAACTTCATACAAAAAGGCATCTCAATCTGGTTGGACCAAAAGATTCATGTAAACAAGCAGCAAAATCAGGCAATAAGCTTTTCTTGCTGTGTGGTTGACAAGGTCTGTGTTCCCAGCACCTGCATTTGATATTGTTAGCAAACATGTATTTACCATTGTTGTTCTTCTAGCTTCAGGTACTAAAATCGCTCTCGCACCGGCTGGTGTTGCTAATCTTTACAAAGACTTAAACTTGTTAAAATAGATGATTGTAACCAAGGTTGTTAAAATCGGGATCCTAAGTAGGATCGGTGAGAGGGTCTGGTGGATCGGATCGTAGGATCGGATCGAGGATCGTAAGATCTTACTTTCTATTAAAAAAAAAGATAAAAATTAAAATTAAAATGGTACATATTAAAAATAAGGTGAAAAATCATAAAATCTACGATCCTACTTACGATCCTACCTACGATCCTACATGATCCCATACAATCCTACACGATCCCATGCGATCCTACACGATCCTACTTGCGATCTTGTTGTAACATCGATCCTACAACGATCTGGATCGTTTTGGCAAAATAGAATCGTAGGATCGTACGATCCTACGATCCGGATCGCGATTTTAACAACCATGATTGCAACTGTTTCAAACAATTTGAAGATTAAGGAACTGTTTACATTGACACTTTGGGATCCTTTTCAATTGATTCAGATTTGGCTTTGGGAGAGATTTTCAAATTTGATGCCAAACCCGAATTCAATTGGAGATGGTTTGCCCATATTTGCTCAATCAGACAAGGTGAAGAAACTGAATCCCAAGCATGCGGATTGTTGTTCCCAGGTGCCAAAAGCAAACACCAAATAAACAATCACACAAGAAAACAACAATATTTACGTGGTTCGGTCATGCGCCTACGACCACGACAGCGGATTTCACTATTTGAGGAGAAAAATTACAACTTGTTTCTACCTTTCTCAACCACACCTCTCCCATTCTTCTCTGTCACTCTTTGCTTACACTTATTGCACACTACTTGCAAACTTTTTATACACTACTTGCACCTTTATTTATATAGCAATTCTTGGGGACAAATTTGTACATCGAAGTGTTGGCAATTTGCCAACTTATTCTTTGCACTGCAACTTGTCGCTGCAATTTGCCAACTTGCTTAGCTTCTAGAACAACAACTTGTCCACTTGCTTGGCTTCTAGAAATCGCCATTGAAGGTTGAATTCAATGGCTGGAGACGCTCACTAGATACATAGCGAGAATGGGTCGATCACATGTATCCTCTGCACCAATCAGATTGAAAAAGAGTCGGAATCCATGATGTAATCATGAGCACAACATGCAAAATCTGATGTGACCTTGATTTGGTTTGCAAAGTTGCAGGTAAATGGTGTTCGGAGACCAAAATCTTTGTGTTTCCTTTCGGGAAATCAACAATCACTCTTGAAGATACGATTGTTTTAGGTGGTTACTTTGTTTTGGCTCACGTTGTTTGAGTTCTTCGAAATCCGAAGAATTGGAGGAAATAAAAAATAGATTGCTCAAAGCGTGATTAGAACTCGGAAGAATTTGATACAAAAAGGTACCTCAATCTGGTTGGACCAAAAGATTCAAGCAAACAGGTAGCAAAATCAAGCACAAAGCTTTTCTTGCCGTGTGGTTGTCGAGGTTTGTGTTCCCAACACCTCCGTGTGATACTGTTAGCAAACATGTATTCTCCATTGATGTTTTTCTAGCTTCATGTACTAAAATCGCTCCCGCACTGGCTGTCCTTGTTAATCTTTACAAAGACTTAAACTTGTTAAAACAGAGCATTGTAACTGTTCCAAACAATTTGGAGACTAAGGCACTATCTACGTTGGCATTTTGGACTCCTTTTCAATTGATTTAGATTTGGGTTTGGGAGAGATTTTCAAATTTGAGGCCAAACCCGAATTCAATTGGAGATGGTTTGCCTAGATTTGTTCAATGGGACAAAGTGAAGAAACTGAATCCCAGGCGTGCGGATTGTTGTGCCCAGGTGCCAAAAGCAAAAACCAAATAAACAATCACACAAGAAAACAAGAGTTACGTGGTTCGACAATTTGCCTACGTCCATGATAGCGGATTTCAGTATTTGAGGAGAAAAATTACAACTTGTTTCTGCCTTTCTTAACCACACCTCTCGCATTCTGTACTATCACTCTTTGCTCACACTTGCTTGCACTCTTGCACACTTTTTGTACACTACTTGCACCCCTATTTATACAGCAATTCTTGGGGACAAATTTGTACTTTGAAGTGTTGGCAATTTGCCAACTTGGTCTTTGTAGTGCAACTTGTCGCTACAATTTGCCAACTTGCTTAGCTTCTAGGAGAACTACTTGTCCACTTGCTTGGCTTCTAGAAATCGCCATTGAAGGTTGAATTCAATGGTTGTAGACGCCCACTAGATACATGGCTAGAATGGGTTGATCACATGTAGTCTCTGCACCAATTAGATTGGAAAAGAGTCAGAATCCATGTTGTAATCATGAGCACAACATGCAAAATCTGATGTGACCATGATTTGGTTTGCAAAGTTGCAGAGAAATGGTGTCCGGAGACCAAAACCTTTGTGTTTCCTTTCAGTGTTTTAGGTAGTTACTTGGTTTTGGCTCACTCTAGAAATAAAAAATAGATTGCTCAAAGCGCGATTAGAACTCGGAAGAATTTGATACAAAAAGGCATCTCAATCTGGTTGGACCAAACGATTCATGCAAACATGCAGCAAAATTGAGCACAAAGCTTTTCTTGCCGTGTGGTTGTTGAGATTTGTGTTCCTAACATCTCCATTTGATATTGTTAGCAAACATGTATTTTCCATTGCTATTCTTCTAGTTTCAGGTACTAAAATTGCTTTCGCACCGGTTGTTCTTGCTAATATTTACAAAGACTTAAACTTGTTAAAACAGAGGATTGTAACTGTTTCAAACAATTTGGAGACTAAGGAACTATCTACATTGGCACTTTGGACTCCTTTTCAATTAATTTAGATTTGGGTTTGGGAGAGATCTTCAAATTTGATGCCAAACCCGAATTCAATTGGAGATGGTTTGCCCAAATTTGCTCGATGGGACAAGGTTAAGAAACTGAATCCTGAGTGTACAGATTGTTATGCCAAGGTGCCAATAACAAACACCAAATAAACAATCACACAAGAAAACAAAAAGATTTATGTGGTTCGACAATGCACCTATGTCCACAATAGCAGATTTCACTATTTGAGGTGAGAAATTACAACTTGTTTTTGTCTTTCTCAATCACACCTCTGCCACCTCTTTGCTCACACTTGCTTGCACACTTTTTACACTACTTGCACGCCTATTTATACAGCAATTCTTGGGGACAAATTTGTACTTTGAAGTGTTGGCAATTTGTCAACTTGTTTTTTGCACTGCAACTTGTCGTTGCAATTTGCCAATTTGCTTAGCTTCTAGGACAACAACTTTTCCACTTGCTTGGCTTCTAGTAAACGCCATTGAAGGTTGATTCAACGGTTGGAGACGCCCACTAGATACATGGCTAGAATGGGTCGATCACATGAACGCTCTGCACCAATTTGATTGGAAAAGAGTCGGAATCCACAGATGTAATCATGAGCACAACATGCAAAATCTGACATGACCTTGATTTGGTTTGCAAAGTTGCAGAGAAATGGTGTATGTAGACCAAAACCTTTTGTGTTTCCTTTTGGAGAATCAACAATCACTCTTGAAGATATGATTGTTTCACGTGGTTACTTTGTTTTGGCTCACTTTGCTTTGAGTTCTTTCAAATCCAAAGAATTGGAAGAAATAAAAAATAGATTGCTTAAAGCGTGATTAGAACTCGGAAGAACTTCATACAAAAAGGCATCTTAATCTGGTTGGACCAAGAGATTCATGCAAACAGTTAGCAAAATTGAGCACAAAGTTTTTATTGCCATGTGGTTGTCGAGGTTTGTGTTCCTAGTTCCCAGCACCTTCATTTGATACTGTTAGCGAACATGTATTTTCCATTGTTCTTCTTATAGCTTCAGGTACAAAAATTGCTCACACCGGCTGTTCTTGCTAATCTTTACAAAGACTTAAACTTGTTAAAATAGAGGATTGCAATTGTTTCAAACAATTTGGAGACTATGGAACTATCTACATTGGCACTGTGGACTCCTTTTCAGTTGATTTAGATTTGGTTTTGGGAGAGATTTTCAAATTTGAGGCCAAACCTGAATTCAATTAGAGATGTTTTGTCTAGATTTGCTCGATGGGACATGGTGAAGAAACTGAATACCGAGCGTGCGGATTGTTGTGTCCACGTGCCAAAAAGAAACACCAAATAAACAATCACATAAGAAAACAACAAGATATATGTGGTTTGACAATACGCCTATGTCCACGACAGCAGATTTCACTATTTGTGGAAAAAAATTACAACTTGTGTATGTCTTTCTCAACCACACCTCTCCCATTCTTTTCTATCAGTCTTTGCTCACACTTGCTTGCACACTTTCCACACTACTTGCACCCCTATTTATGTAACAATTCTTAGGGACAAATTTGTACATTGAAGTGTTGGCAATTTGCCAACTTGCTTAGTTTCTAGAACAACAATTTGTCCACTTGCTTGGCTTCTAGAAATTGCCATTGAAGGTTGAATTCAACGGTTGGAGATGCCTACTAGATACATGGCTAGAATGTGTCAATCACATGTATCTTCTGCACTAATCAGATTGGAAAAGATTCAGAATCTACGATGTAATCATGAGCACAAGATGCAAAATCTGACGTGACCTTAATTTGGTTTGCAAAGTTGCATAGAAATGGTGTCTGAAGACCAAAACCTTTGTGTTTCCTTTCGGGAAATCAACAATCACTCTTGAAGATATGATTGTTTGAGGTGGTTACTTTGTTTCGGCTCACTTTGTTTTGAGTTCTTCCAAATCCGAAGAATGGAGGACATGAAAAATAGATTGCTCAAAGCATGATTAGAACTCAGAAGAATTTGATACAAAAAGGCATCTCAATCTGATTGGACCAAAAGATTCATGCAAACAAGCAGCAAAATTGAGCACAAAGATTTTCTTGCCGTGTGGTTAATGAGGTTTGTGTTCCCAGCACCTCCATTTCATATTGTTGGTGAACATGTATTTTCCATTGCTGTTCTTCTAGCTTCAAGTACTAAAATCGTTCTTGCACCAACTATTCTTGCTAATCTTTACAAAGACTTAAACCTCTTAAAACATAAGATTGTTACTGTTTCAAACAATTTGGAGACTGAGGAACTATCTACATTGACAGTTTGGACTCCTTTTCAATTGATTTAAAATTGGGTTTGGGAGAGATTTTCAAATTTGAGGCCGAACCCGAATTCAATTGGAGATGGTTTGCCCAGATTTGCTCAATGGGACATGGTGAAGAAACTAAATCCCGAGCGTGCAGATTGTTTTGCCGAGGAGCCAAAAACAAACTCCAAATAAACAATCACACAAGAAAACAAGAAGATTTACGTGGTTCGGCGATGCGCCGACGTCGACGATAGTGGATTTCACTATTTGAGGAGAAAACTTACAACTTGTTTCTGTCTTTCTCAACCACACCTCTCCCATTCTTTTCTATTACTCTTTGCTCACACTTTTTGCACACTACTTGCACCCTTATTTATACAGCAATTCTTGGCAACAAATTTGTACTTTGACATGTTGGCAATTTGCCAACTTGTTCTTTGCACTACAAGTTGTCACTGCAATTTGCCAACTTGCTTAGCTTCTGGAACAACTTGTCCACTTGCTTGGCTTGAAGAAAACACCGTTGAAGGTTGAATTCGATGGTTGGATACGCCCACTGGATACATGGCTAGAATGGGTTGATAACATGTATGCTATGTACCAATCAGATTAAAAAAGAGTCGGAATGCACGATGTAATCATGAGCACAACATGCAAAATCTGACGTGACCTGGATTTGGTTTGCAAACTTCAGAGAAATGGTGTTCAGAGACCAAAACCTTTGTGTTTCCTTTTGGGGAATCAACAATCACTCTTGAAGATATGATTGTTTTAGGTGGTTATTTTGTTTTGAGTTCTTTCAAATCCGAAGAATTGGAGGAAATAAAAAATAGGTTGCTTAAAGTGCAATTAGAACTCGAAAGAACTTCATACAAAAGGCATCTCAATTTGGTTGGCCAAAAGATTCATGCAAACATATAGCAAAATTGAGCACAAAGCTTTTCTTGCCATGTGGTTGTCGAGGTGTGTGTTCCCAGCGCCTCCATTTGATACTGTTAGCAAACATGTATTTTCCATTGTGGTTCTTCTAGCTTCAGGTACTAAAATCGCTCTTGCACCGGTTGTTCTTGCTAATCTTTATAAAGACTTAAAACTTGTTCAAACAGAGGATTATAACTGTTTCAAACAATTTGGAGACTAAGGAGCTATCTACATTGGTATTGTGGGCTCCTTTTCAATTGATTTAGATTTAGGTGTAGGAGATTTTCAAATTTGAGGCCAAACCCAAATTTAATTGGAGATGGTTTGCCCAGATTTGCTCGATGGGACATGGTGAAGAAACTGAATCCCGAGCTTACGGATTGTTGTGCCCAAGTGCCAAAAACAAACACTAAGGCCTTGTTTGGGAAGACTAAATAAGTGCACTTTTTGTCTTTTTGGACAAAAAAATTGAGGTGGAAAATATGGATGTTTGGGTTAACTTTTTGACTTTTTATGGAAAAATGTGTAATAAAAAATTGTGAAAATTGGTTTTTAGAGGAAAATTTGAATTAGGCGTTGTGCAGCCGTAATTGTTGACTTTTGGTGAATAGTGTTAACTTTTTAACTTTTTGAGTAACTTTTTAGCTTTTTGGATTATTTGGCTTTACCCAAACTTGGCCTAAATAAACAATCACACAAGAAAACAAGAAGATTTATGTGGTTCGGCAATGCGCCTACATCCACGACAGCAGATTTCACTATTTGAGGAGAACAATTACAACTTGTTTCAGTGTTTCTCAACCCCACCTCTTCCATTCTTTTTTGTCACTCTCTACTCATACTTGCTTGCACACTTTTTGCACACTACTTGCACCCCTATTTATACACCAATTCTTGGGGACAAATTTGTACGTTGAACTAGTGTTTTAAAAGGCTCAAGGCGCACCAAGGCACTGAAGGTCTCTTGGGGCCTAGGCGCAAAGTGCAAGGCGAGGCGCGGGCTTTATTGAAGTAAGGCACACAGTCTTAGTAAAAAATAAATAAATTAACATAGATTAATCATTCATATATATATATATTTATTTTTTTTAAATAAAAAGTAATCGAGACAAATTATAGAATAATTATGCACTAACTTTAATTTGTTCATCAATTCTTTCTCTTCACTTTATATACACTTTAATTATGTAGCGACTTTGTTTAAATTGTACAAGCAACACAATATTATTAAACGCAATTTGTTGATTTTTTTTTTCATATTAGTTTTTTATTTTCATATATTTGAAGCTGGAAACAAATTTCATATTAGTTTCATGACAATAAAATTAAAATTATTTTCAATAGTTATTTATGTAGTTGTTTTATTTGAATTGGATGTAATTACTTTTAATTGTTTTTTGAATTTAATTTTGATATTCAAAAATTTGAATTCATAACATAAATGAAAAGAATTAATAAAATAAGTGAAGTGAGAGAATAAGAGAGATAAGATAGGCAAGAAAAAGGGTTAGAAAAATGGAAAATAATTTCAGTGTAATGTAATGTGTGATTAATTAATTATTTGTAAATTTTTTTTCCTAACAGAGAAAGGAATAAAAAGCAGACCAACAGTGTAATATAATTTGTAATTTCAGTGTATTACCAACAGTGTAAAATAATTTGTAATTTCAATGTAATATAAGCCTTATTTGTATTTTTTTTTTCAATGGAGACTGAACTGAAATTAATAAGAAGAATAAGAAGAAGAAGAGAGAGAAAGAGAGAGACAGAGAGAGAGAGAGAGTCAAAGTTGAAGTCGAAGAAGAAGCAAGTAGCGAAGCAGCGAAGAAAAAAAAAATAGGCAATAGCTTTCTTCTTCATTGACCAATGAAGCAACGAAAAAGAAGCAGCAGAAGAGAAGAAGAAGAAGAACTGACCTGATGAGCCAAAGTCGACATTGAGAGAGGAGAGGAGCCCAGTCGAAGTCGAAGTCTATACATTTTTATTCGATAGATTAGGGCTTTGAGTGAGTCGTATACTGATTTCGATTGGATTGTGTTGTCTTACAGGAGTTGTAATCCTATGTGGTTGGAGCCGCTCCCACACAAATCACAACCGTTAGATCAAATTCAAGAAGAAAAAAACAAAGCCCCTTGCGCCTTGCGCCTTGCGCCTTGCGCCTTGCTGCGCCTAGTCAAAGTCGCGTCCAAGGTTTGCAACTCTTTAAACGCGCCTCGCCTGCGCCCCCGTTAGGCACAATGGGTGTGCCTCGCTGCGCCTAGCCCCTAGGCGCGCGCCTAGGCGCGCTTTTCACAACACTGCGTTGAATTGTTGGTAATTTGCCAACTTGCTTGGCTTCAAGAACAACTTGCCCACTTGCTTGGCTTCTAAAATCGCCATTGAAGGTCGAATTCAATGGTTGGAGACGCCCTCTAGATACATCACTAGATACATAGCTAGAATGGATCGATCGCATGTCCTCTACACCAATTTGATTGGAAAAGAGTCGGAATCCACGATGTGATCATGAGCATAACATGCAAAATTTGACATGACCTTGATTTGGTTTGCAAAGTTGCATAGAAATGGTGTCTGAAGACCCAAACCTTTGTGTTTCCTTTCGGGGAATCAACAATCACTCTTGAAGATATGATTGTTTTAGGTGGTTACTTTGTTTTGTGTTTTTCCAAATCCAAATAATTAGAGGGGAAAAAAAATAGATGCGCAAAGCGCAATTAGAACTCGGAAGAATTTGATACAAAAAGGCATCTCAATCTAGTTGGACCAAAAGATTCATGCAAACAAGCAGCAACATCAAGCAAAAAGCTTTTCTTGCCGTGTGGCTGTTGAGGTCTATGTTCCCAGCACTTTCGTTTGATACTGTTAGCAAACATGTATTTTCTGTTGCTGTTCTTCTAGCTTCAGGTACTGAAATCGCTCTCACACCAGCTGTTCTTGCTAATCTTTACAAAGACTTAAACTTGTTAAAATAGAGGATTGTAACTGTTTCAAACAATTTGGAGACTAAGGAACTATCTACATTGGCACTTTGGACTGAGAATATATTTTGTATATTCTCAATTTGGCATGATTTTGTATATTAGGCATTAGGAATTAGGAAAGATTATGATGTAAATATTTGAATTGGCTATATTTCATTTTTCAGTCATAGGTTTAGGGTTATATAAACTGATGAATTCTTTGTAAATAATTGACAATTGAATATACAGAATAACATTCAGAAATCTTACATGGATTCCTTTTCAATTGATTCAGATTTAGGTTTGGGAGAGATTTTTGAATTTGAGGCCAAACCTGAATTCAATTGGAGATGGTTTGCCTCGCTTTGCTTGATGGGACAAGGTGAAGAAATTGAATCCTGGGCATGCAGATTGTTCTGCCCAGATGCCAAAAACAAACACCAAATAAACAACAATCACACATGAAAATAAGAAGATTTACATGTTTTGGCAGTGTGCTTACATCCACGACAGCGGATTTCACTATTTGAGGAGAAAAATTACAACTAGTTTCTTTCTCAACCACACCTCTCCCATTCTTTTCTCTTACTCTGTGGTCACACTTCTTTAAACTCTTTTTGCACACTACTGGCACCCCTATTTATACAGCATTTCTTGGGACAAATTTGTATATTGAAGTGTTGGCAGTTTACCTACTTGCTTAGCTACTAGAACAACTACTTATCTACTTGCTTGGATTCTAGAAATTGCCATTGAAGGTTGAATTCAATGGTTGGAGACGCCCACTAGATACATGGCTAGAATGGGTCGATCACGTGTATCTTCTGCACCAATCAGATTGAAAAAGAGGCGAAATCCATGATGTAATCATGGGCACAACATGCAAAATTTGACGTGACCATGATTTGGTTTGCAAAGTTGCAGAGAAATGGTGTTCGGAGACCAAAACCTTTGTGTTTCCTTTTAGGGAATCAACAATCACTCTTAAAGATATGATTGTTCTAGGTGGTTACTTTGTTTTGGCTCACTATGTTTTGAGTTCTTTCAAATATGAAGAATTGGTGAAATTAAAAATAGATTGCTCAAAACGTGATTAGAACTCAGAAGAACTTCATACAAAAAGGCATCTCAATCTAGTTGGACCAAAAGATTCATGCAAACTAGCAGCAAAATTGAGCACAAAGCTTTTCTTGCTGCGTGGTTGTCAAGGTTTGTGTTCGCAGCACCCCTATTTGATACTGGTTGCAAACTTGTATTTTCCATTGCTATTTTTCTAGGTTCAGGTACTAAAATTGCTCTTGCACCGGCTGTTCTTGCTAATCTTTACAAAGATTTAAACTTGTTAAAACAGAGGATTGTAACTATTTCAAATAGTTTGGAGACTAAGGAACTATCTACATCGGCACTATGGCCTCCTTTTTGATTGGTTCAGATTTGGATTTGGGAGAGATTTTCAAAGTTGAGGCCAAACCCGACTTGGAGATGGTTTCCTTAGATTTGCTCGATGGGACAAGGTGAAGAAACTGAATCCTTGGCGTGCTGATTGTTGTGCCCAAGTGCCAAAAACAACATCAAATAAACAACCACACAAGAAAATAGCAAGATTTAAGTGGTTTGGCAATGCGCCTACATCCAACCACACCTTCCCGATTCTTTTCTGTCACTCTTGGCTCACAATTTTTGCACACTACTTGCACCCTTATTTGTATAGCAATTCTTGGGGACAAATTTGTACTTTGAAGTGTTGGCAATTTGCCAACTTGTTTTTTGCAGTGCAACTTGTTGCAATTTGCCAACTTGCTTAGCTTCTAGAACAACTTGTCCGCTTGCTTGGCTTCTAGAAATCGCCATTGAAGGTTGAATTCAATGGTTGGAGATGCCCATTAGATACATGGCTAGAATGGGTAGATCACGTGTATCCTCTGCACCAATCAAATTGGAAAAGAGTCGGAATCAACAATGTAATCATGAGCACAACAGTAAAATATGACTTGACAATGATTTGCTTTGCAAAGTTACAGAGAAATCGTGTCCGGAGACCAAAACCTTTGTGTTTCCTTTTGGGGAATCAACAATCACTCTTGAAGGTGTGATTGATTTAGGTGGTTACTTTAATTTGGCTCACTCTGTTTTGAGTTCTTTCAAATCTGAAGAATTGGAGGAAATAAAAATAGATTGCTCAAAGCGCGATTAAAACTTGGAAGAACTTCATACAAAAAGGCATCTCAATCTGGTTGGACCAAAAGATTCATGCAAACAGTCAGCAAAATCATGCACAAAGTTTTTCTTGCTACGTGGATGTCAAGGTTTGTGTTCCCAACACCTCCATTTAATACTGTTAGCAAACATGTATTTTCCATTGTTGTTCTTCTAGCTTCATGTACTAAAATCGCTCTCGCACCGGTTGTCCTTGTTAATCTTTACAAAGACTTAAACTTGTTAAAACAGAGCATTGTAACTGTTCCAAACAATTTGGAGACTAAGGCACTATCTACATTGGCATTTTGGACTCCTTTTCAATTGATTTAGATTTGGGTTTGGGAGAGATTTTCAAATTTGAGGCCAAACCCGAATTCAATTGGAGATGGTTTGCCTAGATTTGCTCGATGGGACAAAGTGAAGAAACTAAATCCCAGGCATGTGGATTGTTGTGCCCAGGTTCCAAAAACAAACACTAAATAAACAATCACACAAGAAAACAACAAGATATACGTGGCAATGCGCCTACGTCAACGACAGCGGATTTCTCTATTTGCGGAGAAAAATTACAACTTGTGAATGTCTTTCTCAACCACACCTTTCCCATTCTTTTCTGTCACTCTTTGCTCACTTGCTTGCACACTACTTGTATCCCTATTTATGTAGCAATTGTTGGGGACAAATTTGTACTTTGAAGTTGGGACATTCGTACTTGCTTGCACACTTTTTGCAAACTGGTCTTGCTTGGCTTCTAGAATCTGAGGCAACACATGGCAACACAGATAAGGCTATAAAATGTGAGTGTTTTCAATGGCTCCCGTATGCAATGGATATAAAGAATAGGTTGTTGATCAAGTTTTATTGTGAGAAAGAATAGTGGGTACTGATTGGTTCTGGTTTGGAGGAAGATTTTGAGTCCTTTGCTAGGTGTTTGAAGGTTTGTGAGCTGGTTAGATTCAACTGCATAGAGCAGTATTTTCCACATCGCGTGGCGATGCAATTTTGAATAGATCAAGATCTTTCGGGTTTTGTAGCTTGTGCAAACGCAACTTTTAATATTGCTTGGAAAAATTTCATCTGGCCTATTACAGGTGAAAAGATGTATGTTCCATCACGATTCTTTAAATCCATTGTAACCACTCGATACCTGTGTTGGTGGAAAAAATCAAAAGTTCAGCGTGTTGTCAAAACGAGAAGTAGATAAAGGGAAAAGTATAATGGTTTAGAAAAGAGACAACACAACCCTTATAGAAAGATGGAAGACTATGATCCTACTGGCTTTCCTCCCAAATTCACTGGAAAAATGTTATATATTCCTCTTGAATGCACTGGGAAAACGTCAGATATTCCTCCCGGTTTTCCTCCCAAATCCATTGGGAAAATGTCTCATATTCCTCTGGGCTTTCTTTCTAAATGTCGCGAGAAAATGTCAGATATTCCTCCCAAATGCATTGGGAAATGCCATATATTCCTCCTAGCTTTCCTCCAAAATCTATTGTGAAAATATCTAATATTCCTCCTAGCTTTCTTCCTAAATGCACCAGGAAAATGTTAGATATTCCTCCTAGCTTTCCTCCCAAATCTACCGAGAAAATGTCTAATATTCCTCCTAGCTTTCTTCCTAAATGCGTCGGGAAAATGTTAGATATTCCTCCTGGCTTTCCTTCCAAATTCACTGGGGAAATGTCAGGTATTCTTTTTGGCTTTCCTTTCAAATGCACTAAGAAAATGTCAAGTATTCCTCCGGGCTTTCCTCCCAAATGCACTGGGGAAACATCAGATATTCCTCTAGGCTTCACTCCCAATTGCATTAGTAAAACTACTAATAAGGATCCTCGTGTTCTCTGAAGGTGACGTACAAGTGTTTGACACATGTCGGGCTCGGACACGTTTTGGACACGTGTCCGACACTTGGGACATGTTGCGAACATGTTGGGACTGTAAGATTTTTGAATAAACTTGTATATTCGATTGTGAGAGGTCTTAGGTTCAAGTCTCTCTATTGACATTTGGTATTTGGTCCCCTTTTGATTTCTTATATCTGTTTGGTTGTCTGCTTCTCCTTCAGCTTGGTTCTTTGTTTGTCTCTCCACGTGCAAGATGGGATTGCACATGAGAGAGGGTGTTGAATAGCTTGTTATACATTGTTGGGCTCATTTCCTAATAGCTTAGGCTTTTGAGAAAATTTGTAACTTAACATGGTATCAAAGCCGAAGTTCCAAGGATGGGTAGGGTACATGTCCCTGGCCTACATGCCGCAAGTGCTACCAAGTGAGCACGCTGGGCATGAGGAAGGACGTGAAGCAAAGTCCCACATTGCTTGCCTACTAAATTAATATGCAATATAAAAGTGTGAGGGCACGCTCACCTCAATAGCTAGCTTTTGGGGTTGAGTTTTACCCAATACCATGCAATAGGGACATGCTTGAGACATGATGGGCACATGCTAAGGAACATTTTTTTCAATAATAATGATAATAATTCTATTTATTATAATAGCATACCTAAGGTTGATTAATTTGATAAAATTAAACATTTGACATAAAATAAATATTATATTAAATATTTAAAAATATGGCATATAATAAATATATGAAATTATTCGTTTTGTGCGTGTCCCTAACGTGTTGTGTACTACATTTTTTGAAAAGTTGCGTGCTTGAGTGTTTGTGTTGTGTCCGTGCTTCTTAGCAATTAATGTTTCTTATTGGATTTAGAATTTGAGATACCTATATCCATGTGTTGTGATATAGAGATTCTAGAACCAACTTGATGCTTTTAGCTGTGGAAAGGGATACTAGCTCAATTACTTGAACCCTGTGACATGCTAAATTGTTATTAATGGAATTAGATAATAGACGCATTTTCTTGTTCTTTACACAATAGTTGTGCCCTTGTGATTTGTTTGTTTACTAGACCTAGAGATTTCATTAGCAAGGGAAAATTATGAAACCACCATATTAATTTTTTTATACCTCTTTGTGCAAATAATTTTGTAGGCCCGCAGAGCCAGATACTTGAATTGTTTCCTATATTTTGTTAGCAAGGGGAAAATTTGAAACCACCATATTAGTGTGTTATTTATTCCTCAAGTTGTAATGCATAGAGATTTGAAGGATTTTTTAAATCATTGAGGAACTCAATGGCAAAAAATATTGTCAAAAGAAGGCGCCATAGTAACGAAAAGAAATACCCTATCATGTACTACAAAATTGTCATTTTGGTTGTCCCAGTGCTAGTAATTTGAGGTGTCATATCAGAAAAAGTATAAAAACATTGTCATAACTATTGTTTGCACTACTTGATCATCACCACCACTTGTGCTTCTTCTCCTTTCCTGATGAGTAATGATGTAAGTTGGACTGGGAGCACAAAGCCGCAGGTAATCTATGTTAAGTTTGGGAATTCATAATTTGATTTTTTATTTTTCTTTGTCAACGCCAAAGTGGAGTATCGAAGGATTGTACTCCACATATATGGTTTCTGTGTTCCTATTGGGATGTCCTGAATCTGGATCTTGTCATCCTTTTGTAATTTTTTTTTATATTTTTGGTTTCTTGGTGCTGCTGTTTCCATAAACAGTTCTTTAGATAGAAAGATGACGTTGCTGATTGAATGTTTTTGCAGGTGCCTTGGCATTTGATGTAGAATATGGACGATGGTTGGAAGAGCACAATCGGCACATAAATGAGCTTAGAGCCGCAGTCAATTCACATGCAATCGACACTGAACTTCGTTCTATTGTGGGCAATGTCATCACACATTTTGATGACATTTTCAGGTTAAAGGCCAATGCAGCCAAGGCTGATGTCTTCCACATCTTGTCAGGGATGTGGAAAACTCATGCAGAGCGGTGTTTTATGTGGATTGGTGACTTCCGCTCATCTGAACTTCTCAAGGTGAGTCTCTTGATGGTTTTATTGTTTTCATCTACTAGACTTTTGTCCATTGAAAAAATCCAAATGCATTAGAGCCGGAATAATGCCTTTCCCAGATGAAAATGGTCCTATGGATGAATTTGTGCGTGTTTTCTTACAACATACGTTTTAAAGTTTAGAAGGACATGAACTAGCTTACAAAATTACTTCAATTTGTATTTTGTTGTACTTACTCTTTGCCTCTTGTCCATTGCATTATTTCCAATATATATGTGTAAATGTACTGGACAAATCTTGTTTGAGGTATTCATTGCCTTGTCTTCTTATAGTTGTCAATATCCATCTTTGGGATTTTGGATTACGTAATGCATATGGGTGTATAATTTCCCTCCCCCCCCCCAAAAAAAAAAGGCTTTGTAGTTCTTATAGCTGAAATTTTATGATGAAAAGGCTTTGACTAACCAAGCGGCCGTTGATAGAGTTGAGTGGAGAAAAATAATTCATGTAGTCGACCCCATTTGATGGGTTTAAGGCTTGATTTGGTTTGGTTTGGTTTGATGATGTGTCTTGATATACTGAGCAGTGAACGTGATTGTTGAATTCTGGTGCAATTTTGGATTTGCAGTTCTGAGATTCTCATAAAACTTCCATTTTATAAATTAGGATAATCATACAGTGACTTGTTTGTAGGACATGCTAAGTAATTTATTTCTAGATTAAACATTCTAAAATAATTTATTTTCAGGACTATTATTTCTGTCATGACTCATGATTGTCTTTATGCCTAGACTGTGTCTCGTTCCTAATTTCCATTTAGCTCTCCACTATATGTCAATTCCATTTGATCAATATGAACATGCTTGATTTTGATGGCATCATTATATCCAACTGTTTGATTTGGCATTCATCTCCCTGGTATATTGGTTGCACATTGTAATGTTGTCACATTCTTTACATTGTAGCTGTAAGTTGAAAAAAAGTAAATAGTCATTGTTGTGTTACTTAATTGTTATGAAGCACGAATACTTCAAATAGGAAGACGTATCCGTATCGGTTACCGATACTCCTTGGATACTTACGGATACGTATTAGTACTTATTAAAAGTATCAGATACTTCTTAATTAATTTTGAAGTATCGGATACTTAGTTTTGAAGTATCGGATGCTCCAAGTCACATATTATCGGATACTTCTTAATTAATTTTGAAGTATCAAATGCTCTAAGTCACACATTACTCCTTTTACGAAATTAGAATTGTATCATTTCTTGCATAACATCATAATATAATATAATTGCGATGATAAATAGAATATTTTTACAGTACTTTGCTTAGTTTTTTTATAAAAATAACATAGTAAGCCAAAGTAATAGAATTCATCAAATTAACATATCTTCATTGTATCATGCATGTCCCCTATAACTACATAAAAGTAAGGATTAATAAGATAATATAACAATAGTAAAATTAAATATCAATAAATAAATAAGCAAATAAACTTGCATAGAATATTTTTGACTAGTACAAAAGGAAAAGCGCATATGGTCAAGTTGTGGATTGTTTTGATATTATAATATCAACATATTAGACTTGATATTGAAATGAAATATTAGCAAGACCTATTGAAAATTTAAAAATTAAACTAGCTACTGCCTTAAATTAATACCTAATTCTTAAATATTAGTATTTTGCATTATAAAGTTACTGTGGTTTCTCAACATTCTTGAGCTATTTTTACAAACCTGTCCTAGCTGTATCCGTAACCTATTTTTTTAGGTTTTGTTGTATCGCCGTATCCGTATATCATATCCGTATCTCGTATCTGTATTTGTGCTTTCTAGCTTAATTGATTATGACAGCAAAGAATTGTTTACGGAGGTGAAAAACTAGCCTCTAAGGATGATATATATGTATAGATATATTATATATATAATGTGTCGTGTGTGTGTGTGTGTGGGTGTGTTTTAAGTGCTTGGCGAGGATGAGGAGGCTAGCCTTAAAGTTGCTTATCTTTTGATAAATGAGCTGAAAATGTCTTGGCCCCTTTCAAAGCTCAGAGATCTTAATTGTTTTGTGGTTATGATTTTTCTAAACTAAAGTCAGTAGCATGGCTAGGAGGAAATTCTCAACGGTTATGACCAAACTATTAGAAGCTAAGGCCTGTGGTTTTTTCTGCATTACCTTGCCAGAAAATAGTATTTCATAAACTTGTGACAGCAAAAGTATTTGATATTTACTATATTTATATTTAACACAAAATGTTACAAACTGTTGTAGCTTTTTGGTTTTTCCTTTTCTTTGATTTGTTTTATCATTTTATTCTTTTTCTTTTCTTTGAATCAAAACATCACTACAGCTCCTCGTGAATCAATTAGAACCTTTAACCGAACAACAGTTAGCGGGCATCGACAAACTACAACAATCATCGCAACAAGCAGAGGATGCTCTCTCTCAGGGGATGGAAGCATTGCAGCAGTCTCTGGCTGAAACATTGGCCAACGGCTCTACAGACTCATCAGGATCGTCAGGAAATGTGGCAAATTATATGGGTCAAATGGCAATGGCCATGGGGAAGTTAGGAACTCTTGACGGTTTTGTATGCCAGGTAATTTACCTTCTATTGATTTTTTCATGCTCTTTTGTTTTTCTTGTACGATTATTATGCCTTTAATTGCATGTTGGGCACCAACACCCATCGGAAACTTCTGACATGCGTCGAACACACGTCCAAACATGTCCTATCATTTTTTCTTAATTGTTTGACTTAAACACGCTTTAGACACTGAGGAAAACACGTGTGGCTTAAACACTCAAGAAACATATTACAAGTTTTGAACAAAATAACTTGGGATCTAAAATTTTAATGATAAAAAAAATAATGTAAATTTATATATATACTAATCCACTATCATTTAAACTTTAGAAATTCGTGTTATTTTATATATTTTTATTAACTTTGAATAAAATATTTGTATATATAAATGACATAAAATAAATATATAAAATCAAGTATTTTGTGTGACCTCCATGTTTCATGTTCTGCATTTTTTTGGAAAAAGTGGTGTCACTTGTTTGTGTTTATGCTTACGTGGGAGAAGGGGTTAATTTAATATGTATAAATATATATTGTTTTTCTTTAATTATTGTATCCTAAGTTTTTTTTTTTCAAACTTAAAAGTGTTTCATGTGTGTCCTCGCAATGGACGTGTGTCCTCCTAGTGTTCAAAGTATGTGCAAGTCTAAAAAATTATAAAAAATAATAAGACATGTATTAGGAAGTGTCCGATGGGTGTTGGTGTCCGACACGTGTTTGACAAGGACACACCACCTTCTTAGAACCGTGCGTTCTTCTAAGAGTACAAGCCTTTTATTATTAACTCTCGAGAACATGCCTTCTAAACTTTAATTTTGTGGACTTATTAAACAGTACCACTCAAATTAAACATGATCTTAAATAAATTTACACTTTTGTTAGTTAAATGATATGAATGTTTTAAAATATTCCGTTCGCATCTCCTTCCTAGATTGACTTTAAAACATAATATATTGACTAAAGGCTTGATAAGCATTGAATTAAACTGAGTCTGCTTTGTGTTTGACAATGGTGAATATCCAAAGGATTTTGAGTTGAAGGCACTGAATTGAATTGAGTTTGTGTTTCTTTCTTTTTCTTTTTTCTTTCTATACTTTTTTTTTTTTTTTTTTTTTTTTTTTTTTTTTCACTGGATAATAGAAATGAGCAGTGAACATCCAAATGCCTCCCACTATGTTAGTGTGTAATTTTATGTAATTTTGAGCTACCAGCACAATATCTTTGCCTTTCCTACTAATAATTTGAATCCACTTATTACCATTTTTTATCGTTGAGCTTTCTTTTTGGCAATTACCAGGCCGATAATTTACGACAACGAACGCTACAACAAATGCACCGCATATTGACAACCAGACAATCAGCCCGTGCCCTTATTGCAATACACGACTATTTCTACCGACTTCGAGCCCTTAGTTCTCTCTGGCTTGCCCGACCACAAGAGTGAGATAATCTACAGATTCCCTCCTTATAATTCCATCTACAAGATTAGCTCTAACAGCAAGCGATACTAATAATCCATGTCCGGTAGTGCATGAAGGTTACAATTATTGTATTACAGTCCAGTCTGCACATGTAAATTACTTGTTTCAAGTAGGTGTTGTATGCTAATTTCTTGTGAATGTGCCAATAATAGCATTATGTTGATATTTACCAAAACTAGGAAGGAAATATCTACGTAGCGGTTACATGTGAAATAACGAAAACCAAATTAAAACCAAAACCAAATTAATTTCTTGAATGAAATTTATTTTGGGTGTAATGTTTAGACATTTTGTTGCGTCACTTACACTTTTCTCTCGATGTTGTGCATCTGTTAATAATGAACGTGTATTGATGAAAATCATCTAGTTTATATTTTGTCTTTGTTCAATGTTGCATTCAAGCAACCTATTGATTTACTTGTCTGACATGTCAAAAAAGTGCAACAAAAAAAATGGTTTGGAATTATCAACCCTAGGTTTTGAAATTATCGCTACTCTTGAAGGCAAACAAATGGTGACTAGGCATTTTTGAGGATCTCCCACAACATTGGCAGATAGAAGGATATACCCATCCCCATTTTGGCACCATCATGATAGCTCTTTCATTCCACAGGCGTAAAGGATTACTTATTGTTTCAAGAACAGCATTTCTTGACTCCACGAATACTAGCATGCTTGCATTGCAGCAGTTCAAACAACCTTAAATTCTGGTACTATCCTTGTCACCATTTTTTCCCAATTTGGACATACCTTTAAATGATACCTATCTTCTCCCAGTCCTGAAACTTCAATTCAAGTCAGGGCTTATACGTATTTGTCTGCAACCGTGGGAGGATCATTGCGGATAGCGGCACAGCCTTCTGTAACACCAGTCCAAACGCCTCGTCCATGTTGAGTTCAATGCCATCCGGGAGCCTCCAATCAAATGAGTGCACTAATGTGCCCAAAATGTACTCGACAGCTGTAATTCCCATCCTTATTCCGGCACACATTCTTCTCCCGGCACCAAATGGTATGAGCTCGAAATCATTGCCCCAAGGATCAATCTTTGCATTCTTTTCAATCAAAAACCTATCCGGGTTGAACTCTAGTGGATTCTCCCACACATCAGGGTCTCGCCCAATTGCCCAAACATTAACAAAAAACCTAGTGTTCCTCGGAATGTAGTAACCGTTCACCTCGCATGCATTGGTGGATATCCTAGGAATACTGAGGGGAACTGATGGGTGCAACCGGAATGTTTCCTTGCATATGGCATGTAAGTATGGGAGATTAGGTAAATCAGACTCTTCAAGCCGGCGGTTTCTTCCAATTACTTTGTCCATTTCTGCTTGTGCAAGCTCAAGAATTTCAGGGTTCTTAATCATCTCTGCCAGCGCCCATTCAACTGTGCTTGCTGATGTATCGGTGCCGGCAATGAACCAGTTCTGGCCATTATTTCAAAATAGTTGTGAGAAACAACTGTATGCATATATACAAGTGCAAGAAATTGCATGCAAAACAAAAGTCAGAAACACACTAGTGCAATATGCACATAATTTTTTTTTTTTTTTTTTTTAACACTCCCCTATGTTTTAGGCATTGTTAACTGCACGTGCATCAACACTTGAAAGTGAAAAATTATCATGTGATCGTGTGTTCATCCAATAGCATATGTTTGTGTGGTTGTCTTATTTCTTATTATTTCTGACAATGTTGCCACATGCCCATGTTATTGGACAGGGACATGGCATGGCCGTGTTGTGTTTTGAGAACAATAGAAAAGTGAAGGAGCATCCTAAATGGAGTCCCTAAGAAAAGAGATTTTTTTGAAATTCTTAATTATTCTTTATTTGTACTAAACATAGTTATAAGTCTGTTTGATGCAACTTCAAATAAGTTAAAAGATAATAATCAGAAAATATAAGTTAAAAGTACCCACCTCTCTCTTGCTTCCTAATAATCAATTTATTTAAGTTAATTTTTTCTTGTAAACATAAGTGGAAATTGTACTGAACATTTTGACATTCAAAATGACGGGAAAAAAGTTATTGAGTATCTCCATGAGCTACACCAAACTTATGTCGCTCGCATTATCGCTCTTATTTATTGTTCAATTTGGGAAGAGCAAGTAGATACATGAATCAAACTAATCCAGTCAAATCAAAATATTGGTTTTTGTTTTTGCATTGTTGTTTCATTTTAATTCTTGAATTGATTTATTGTTCAATTTGGGAAGATCAAGTAGATACAGGAACCAAACTAATCCACTCCAGTCATGGTTTTTGTTTCTCCATTGGTAGCTCCATCATTCTCCTATTCCAAGGTTGTAACAAGTTCCCCTTGTTTTGAAATAACATTGTGTGTTTTTATAAATCTCCACACTTCCAAAAGCTGAGTTCTTTGGAGGACAAAAAAATATGAAATTTAGACTTTTTTAACCATAGAATTGGGAGTTTTTTTTTTTATAAATATGCCAAAAAAAAAAAAAAAAAACTAATTAGAGAATTGACTAACTTTTCAAACTATTTAGAAAATTAACCTACTTTTTGAAATTGCATTTTCAAAATGCGATTTTGAAATTGAAATTGCATCTTCAACATGCAATTTCACTTTAAAATCGCAAGTTTAAAATGTAATTTATGATGACATGGTGAAATCGCATTTTCAACATGCGATTTCAAGGTGCGATTGAAATCGCATGTTGAAAATGCAATTTCAATTTCAAAATCATATTTTCAAAATGCGATTTCAAAAGTAGGTTAGTTTCCCAAATAGTTTAAAAAGTGGGTCAATTCTCTAATTTGTTTTTTTTTTAGAATATTTCAAAAAAAAAAAAACTCTAAAATTGGGGGACTATTATTATTATTATTATATGGGAAGTTATGAATTCAAATCTCAAAAGGAAATCCCATAGGCTATTCAAACCTAAGATTTAAAATTTCAGTAATTACAGAATTTAGATTTTTATTAGTCAATAAAGTGAAAAATTGCTATTTTGGTAAAAAAAATTAAAAAAATATTAAATTGAAGAAGCATAGGAAATCCCAAACTTAAGGATTCAGGATAGGCCCCCACTCTCTTTGTGCACCCAATACTTAGAAATCAAAATTTTAATATTTAAAATTTAAATGAGAGTTTTTGCTTCACAATTCACTAAAAAATATGACTTGAATGCTAAAATTTAGATTTATTTTGGTTAGGTAAAGCAGGAAATTGTCATTTTGGTAAAAATAAAAAATAAAAAATAAACTCATAGTTCCCATATAAAAAGAAATCCCTCTAGTTTTCTCCCTAGGATGATTATTTAGTATTCCCGAAATATAGACACGTGGTACTCCATAAGGTTTTGATTGGTAGAGAGAGGTAGGAGGCTCACGATTTATGTTGGAGATGAGGGAACAACATGGGATTAAATAATTAGTGATTGGTTTGGAGTATGGTCACGTGGTGTTTCAAGATTATTGAATAATTTCCCCCCTAGTGGTATGGGATGGAGTACACCAGGAATTCGCAAAATCACTAATTATAGGTAAAATAATCAAAGTCATTGCCAACAGTTTTGACTTTATCCCATTAAAGATTATACTAAAAAAAAAAAAAAAAATACACTATCACCATGTGGAGTTTAGGGAATGCATACCAAGAGAAGTGCTTTAATATTGGTCATTGTGAGCTCCAAGCCACCGGAAACCTCCCTGTTGGCCATCACAACGTCGAGAAAGTCTGGATTTCCCGCACGCTTGTGTGCGGTGAACGAGTGTTCTTCAATCATTTTTGTCAATAAATCATCAAATTTGTCGTGTAGACGCTTCATTTCCCTCTCAATCCCTTGTAAGTCCATCCACGCAATCGCTGGTATAAAATCACCAATATTGAACAACCCAGCCAGTCTCATGAGTTCCACGACCATGTACTTGAACTCATTGGACTCCGAACCCTGTGTGGCAAATACGCGACGGCTAAGACTTTTTTGTCCTATTAGGTTAGCCATGGCACATAATAAGATTTCTGGTACCACCACGGGCTCACCCTTTTGGCTCAATTCAAACATAGCTTGGATCACATGCCCAAGCTCTTTTCTCCTAATGTGAGCCCAATCTTTATATGATTTAGCTCCAAGCATATACAAATTACTCAACTTCCTAAGCAAGTTCCACCGAGGTCCAATGTCCGCAAAAACAAAATCTTGTGCACCATAGGCAATGTGGGTTGCACCAGCATTAGGCGGCCGGTTTGAGAAATTATGGTCTAAGGACTTGAGAAATGCACAAGCTGCGTTTGGTGTGGATGCGACCGCCATGTCACAAGTGCCCATTTTTAGGTACACAATGGGTCCGTATTTTTTTGCCATTTTAGATAGGGCAACGTGCGGCATGGTCCCCAGGAGAGGCAAGCAACCCACCACTGGCCAGCCAGCAGGGCCTGGCGGCAACCGGTGGCTGAGCCTTGATTGAACACATTTTTTTATGAAGAAATGAGTGATGAAAAAGATTAGAGTTGCAGAGAGGAGCTCAAGAATTATTGGACCCATGTTTTGAGTACCAAATGCTTGTGTTGTGTTGGTTTGTTAGGTTGTGTTGGTTTGTTAGGTATGAAGTTTATAGGGCTCTCACTTTAGTGATTTGGTGACCAAAGGTAATATGGAATTTTAGTTGGACTAACCTCAAGTGGAGATATGAGAACAAAAAGTAATTTTTATCACAGGAAGTTCAATCATTAAGCTATTTAGACTCCTTTCAAGGCTCAATAAAAATTAAAAAAAAAAAAAAAAAAAATTCTTATTCCCCGAACATTAAATTTTTCAAAAGTTTAGTTAGCTTCATTTTAATATTTAGTTTGTGGCTCCAAAAATCTTGGACCACTGTTTTTCACATTAAAAAAAAAAACAGAAAATTTCAAAAGTTGAGGTTTGTGTGTTTTTAAGAATTTTATGTGCTACTTAGGTAAGTTGCATTAGAGTTTGATGATATGGTTGGTCAAGAAACATTTGTTCACTTACCACAGAGGAGGTTGATGGGGTCTTCTCATGCTGGCCAGTGAGTCTTCTCTACCAGTCTAAGATGCTTCATAGAATTTTTTATATTTACATACACGTATATAATAATCATTAACGGGTTTGTTTTTTTTTAAAGTTCGCCATCTCAACTTACAAAATATTTGGATTTGGTAAGTCGCTTTTAAAATAGATTTAGTAACCTGAATCATTCACTTTTTAATATTTGTTGAATAGAATATTCATGCAAAAACTCAAAAAGATCGGATATCATTAATTATATATTTGAATTAAATTTGTATTACAAAAAATGAATGGTTATTCTTGAAATTATATTTGTCGTCCATTTTTTAAAAACAAATATGATTGAAACATATAGTTATCGATATCCAATTATTTTGATTTTTTGTATGAATATTCTACTAAACGAGTTATAAAAAGTTCAAATTACTAAAATTGGTTCTAAAATGAACCTACCAAGCCCAAATATTCTCTTAAATTGATATGACAACTTCAAAGAATCCATTTTTATGACGTTTGTAGTGTTAATACCACAAATGTTATAATTATATCATTTTCAAGTCATAGCTAAAAAAAATACAATGTGTTATAACCAAATATCTACTACAAAAAATTAAGATTTTAGATACCAAAATTTAGGGGACAAAATTATTTTTTAGGGATATTGGGTTGGTAGGGTTTGGTATCTCCTTCGTACTTTTTGCGATGTTAAAGGAAGAGCTAATGGTGAATTGAAATTGGGTTATGTTGTGATTGTTTACAAATTTTGAGGTTTTGGATTAAGGTTATTGGGTGTTGGTAAGCGTTGTGTATGTTGGGATTTGGAATAATGAAGACTTGTTTTTAAAACAAAGTGTGATTAATTACCTCCTTTATAAAACATGAGAGTTTGGAATGTACGGGAATATGAAAATATCTACGAGTGTATTTATTATTTTAATTACGTGATTGGCATCTAGAGTTTTGTCCTTAGCCATCGGTGGATAATGGTATTGATTGTTGTTAGATACGTGCTATGAGTACTATTGAATGGATGGGATGATTTAAAAGGATAATAGTATAAAGGATTTGGTAATGAATTCAGGTGACAAAAGTCGGGGTGTGACATAATGGACTCACAACATAGCCCATTTCTAAAATGGCTTGGTGGAATTTCAAGTACAATTGTCTAGAAGATTATTTAAGTTCATACAAGGATCTCTTCAACTTGTAGACTTTATCCTCGTTGCCTTGGATTTGGAAACTATCAGGTTGCATCATACAAATTTCTTTTATTAATTCTCCATTGAGAAAAGTTGTTTTAACATCTAACTAATGCAATTCTAGATCTATCTTAGCTATGATTTCCATTATTATCCTTATTGAGGCAAATTTTGTAACAGGAAAACACATATCTACAAAGTCTACTCCAGGTTGTTGAGTGAATCCCTTAGTTACTAGCCTTGCCTTGTATCTCTCCAAACTTCCATCTATTTTGAATTTCTCTCTAAGAACCCATTTGCAACCAATGACTTTTCTTCCATTTGGGAGATTGGTTAATTCCTAAACATCATTTTTCTTAATCGACTCAAGTTCTTCATTCATTGCCTAAAGCCATTGAGTAACGTCACTGCTACTTATTGCTCCATTGTAACTAGTAGGATTATGGAGGTCTTCAACTTGAAAAACATAATGGTCTTTCAAAACAATAGATGGACGTCTTACTCTCTTACTCCCACTTATCTTAAGATTCAAATCAGGTAAAACAACATCACTTTGTTTTCTTTTCTTGCACTATTAGGTTAATTTGTGAGAACCTGTGGTTCTTGTGACAAATAGTGGAGAGAAGAATCCTGAGATACCTTGAAGAGCAATTCAAGTTGCTCAAGTGGAGTAATAAGATCAGTGGATTCAAAAAAAATAACATCTCTACTTTCTATTAATCCACGTTCAGGATAGTAAAATTGATAATCACTCCCAATTTCGACATAACCAATAAACTTGCATTTCCAAGTTTTACTTCCTAATTTATCCCTTAAAGGTTTGGGAATAAGTACATGTGCTTTGCATCCCAAAACTTTGAGATTTAGAACATTAGGTTTAGTACCATTCTAGTGTTCATAGGGAATTAGAGGTTTGGCTTTTGTTTAAACTCTACTTAATATGTACGCAGCGGTGGACAAGACATCTCCCCAAAAATGAATGGGAAGGTCAACATGAGCCATCATAGATCTTGTCATTTCCATTAGAGTACGATTTTGTCTTTCTGCAATTCTATTTTGTTGTGGAGTATAAAGCATTGTAAACAAATGTTTGATGCCATTCTCCTTGCAGAAAGAATCCATAGCTTCATATTCGTCATCTCTATCATTATTCAAGTTTTTAATGGACCGACCAAGTTGCTTTTCTACCTCTAATTTATATTCTTTAAAATTTTCAATTGCCTCCTGATTTGTGTTTAAGAAGGTAGATGTGTCTATATCTTGAATAATCATTAGTGAAAATAATAAAATATTTCATGCCGCGATGAGTCTTAGTTCTTAAAGGACCACAAATGTCAGAATGAATTATTTCAAATAATTCCGATGATTTCTAATGTTTTGAAAATGGCTTGCTAGTGATTTTCCTTTTGATGCATGATTCACATGTATCAAAATCATCGAAACACGCTTTACGCAATAGTTTGCTTTTACACATTCTAGACATTTTATTTTTATTAATATTACCTAATCTTAAATGCCATAAATAAGAACTATTACTAGTAGAGATATGCAAATAATAAAAAATACATACTTTATTATCAATAGAAAAAGAGTACATGTCATTCACTCTTACACCTTTCACTAATACATTTCCTTTCTTGATCAACACTATGCTAAGCCTAAAATTAATCTCAAAACCCTTTTGGGTTAACACTAGAATTGAAATTAAATTTCTTTGGATGCTAGGTACATAAAGCACATCATGAAGTACGATGGAAGATCCATTAATAGAGAATTGACAATTGCCGATACCCAAAACATCATTATAAGAGTTGTTGCCCATATAGACTCTATGTTCACCAATCTTCTTTTTAGTAAAATCTACGAACATTTCTTTGCTTTGCACTATATGTCTAGTTGCAGCAGAATCGATCCACCATGAATTTGATGAAGGTTCAATTACTATTGCTTCAAAAATTGCCATGGTAATGGGGTTATGATCCTTTTTTTGCTTGCTCTTAGGACAAGTGGCTTTGATGTGACCTTTTTTACCGCAATTGTAGCATGGGCCAGTCCAGTCTTCTTGTGTTGTTGTTTTTGCCAACCTTATTGCTTTCGCCACCCTTTGTGGAACCCCTTCTTCCATTTTTTCTTGAAAGAAGCAGTCTTTCTCTTGTTGAATGGTGTGTGAAAATTATTCTGTGGCTAGTTGAAGATTGTGTCATCAACAAGTTAGAAAACAATCTTTCTTTGCGCTTACGCTTCATTCGTTCTTCTTCCAAAACTAAGAGTACAGACAATGTTACCATTGAAATCTCTCGTAAGTTATGAGTTAGGGATGTGACAACATGATCCCAAGACAATGGAAGACTATTTAGTATTGTAATGACTTGCATCTTGTCTAACAGATGATTGGATAATTCTTTAACAATTAATTCCATTTGATGAACATGATCACCAACATTGTCATTATCACTCATACGAGTATTATTATATTTGTCCAAGAGCAATTGTATTTGAGTGTCTGATTGAACTCTATACTTACTTTTTAGTGCTTCCATCAATTGTTTTACAGTTTCATGTTCTTTAAATAGAGGAATAATTAACATAGTTGCCTTTGCCATTGCATCATCCTTTATCCACTTATTTTGAAACTAATTAGAATCATCCTCTGGTTTATAAGTGGATAAAATATACAAAGTTCTCTCTTGTGTAAGAAGATAAAAAATGTGGCATTTCCATTCTCGGAAATTATTTCCATGAAGCATCTCAATTCTTGAAGCATCAATGGCACTTTTAATTGCCATTATAAAAATATGTACTATTAAATAATATTAAATATATATACACAATTGTGGATCCAAGGTTATTAAAGAAAAAAAAGAAACTATTTTTTAATTTTTAATTTTTAATTTTTATAAAGGCTTTTGGAGTTCTTTATTTAAAATTCTGAAAAATTTAATTTTTGAATGACTCAATTTTACTTTGTAATGGATAAGAATAGGCCAAAATAGACCCTAAGAACTGAGCCTTAGTTTTGGGCTAAATTCTTTTAATCCTAGGCATTTTTCTTGTTTGGTCTTGAATCGGGCCCAATGGCCAAAACAAAAAACAGTACCCTTTGATCGTGCTTTCTTGTTATTTAAACAAGAAATTTCAGCAACGGTAATATTGCAAGTTAGGTTATTTTCTCCGGCGTTGGGTGTCGGAGACCAAAGCTTGAAATCGACTTTTGCAAAATCAATTCGTTGTCATATTTCACAATGAAAATCACCGTAATGCTTGAAATTCTGTGATGAACAAGACGCCGGTGATATAGAGGTAGATTGACAACCAAAAAATGATTCGTAGAATTTGTCCCATTGACAATATTCAAATTCAACTTCGGCAAGTGTTTTACCGTTGTTTCTTCCCACAATAACTTCCTTCGGGTGCGCTGTTGGATTGACTATGCACTGGTGGTGTTCGAACAACCGAATGAAAGTTGCCAAAACGAAACGCTGCTTGTTAGTTGTTCACTAAATTTTGAACAAAATAAATTCTGAAAATTCTCTCTTTGCATTGTAATTCAACTTTTGCGTACTCAATTAAATCTCGCTCCGATACCACTGAAAGATAAACTGACAATGGCAAAGA
Source organism: Camellia granthamiana (assembly GCA_036172215.1). Taxonomy (NCBI): domain Eukaryota; kingdom Viridiplantae; phylum Streptophyta; class Magnoliopsida; order Ericales; family Theaceae; genus Camellia; species Camellia granthamiana. Next base: position 26,230,500 of record CM069914.1, read on the forward strand.
TCTAAATCCCATGAGGGTGTTTATCACACAAGAAAATCGAGGATCTAGGAGAGACCAAAAACAAAATGATTCAAGTGGGTTGCAACTTCAGTTGCCATGAGTATTTATATACATCATGGTGGCTATTGGGAATGGTTACACCTGTTGAGTTTGTTTCACAATACTAACAGGTACCACCTTTCATAATAACCTTTCACCAATGCTTATATCATTTGGTGTTTGAAATTCAAACATACAACTTCCAAATTGTTCTCAACTTTCCTGTGGAAAGGTTTGTACATCACCACTTTGTAAGTTATGATTCGGTGTGAGAGGGTCCATTATATTCTGATGAGATCACCTCTTATACTTTTAGATATAGATAGATAAACAGATTAAGTAGATAGATATGTGATTCATGGACAAATATATGATGTGATATGAACAAATTGACAAATGCATAAGGGTAATATGTTATTTTCAAATTATTGTCCTTTTGACTCTAATATTTGTACAAAAAATTTTAAAAATTTCATTGAATACAATAAAATATAAAAATATACCTTTTTTTTTTTTTATTCAATGAATTTTTGAAAGTTTTTTTATTTTGCAAAAATTTGCTCCTTTTTAAGTGTATCTATATTAAATGAATCAAAAAAAATTTTAAAATAATTAAAATTTAAAAAAATCACTAAAATTAAAAAAATACGAATTGAAAACTCAAATTATTTTTTTATTTTAAAAAAGGCGTATTTTTAGTGAATTTTCAATACATATATTTTTTTTTAATTTTTAGATTCACTTAATATAAATACACTTAAAAAGTATAAAATTTGTACAAGAATCTTTCAAAAAGCATTGAATATAAAAATTCTATGTATTTTCGTATTTTGTTGTATTCAATAAATTATTTAGAATTTTTTTGTATAAATTTTATTTTTTTTAAGTGTATCTAGATTAAGTGGATCTAAACGGTAAAAAATATTTTAAAAAATTCACTAAAAATTTAAAAAAAATGCAAATTGAAAAATCATAAAACTGTTTTTAAAAATTCGAAACCAAACAAGTTTTTACTTTCGGTAGTGCTACGTAGCTCGAAACCCGTGGCTCGAGTTTGGCTCGACACCAAAACGATGTCGTTTTGGTGTCGATTTTTTTTTTTTCTTTTTTTTCTTTTTTCCGTGTTTTTGTTGCAGAACGAAGAAGAAGAAAAAGAAGAAGGGAGAAGAAGAGAAGGGAGGAGGAGGAGGAGGAGGAGGAGGAAGGAGGGGAGGGGAGGGGAGGGGAGGGGGCCATAAAAATCGGTTGGAGGACGAGGCGGGGCTGCGACTGCGACTGCGACGATCGGCGAGGCGGTGGCAGTGGTGCGACGATTGGCGAGGTGACGGTCTGAAGCTGCGACGATCGGCGGCGAGGCGACGGCGGTGGTGCTGCGCGACGATCTCCTCCCTCCCTTCTTCCTCTCCCTCCCTTCTCTTCTCTCCCTCCCTTCTCTTTCTCCTCTCCCTCTTTCGAGCCAATTCGAGCCCTTGGTGTCGAGCTACGGCTCATTTCCGTTTTACTTTTGTCTTATTGTCTTTGTAATCCTAAAGGTTGTTTTGGGAATTGGCTTTTTTTAGTGGGTTGTTTTGGGAATTAATTTTTTAAAGTGATTTTTTGATTTATTTTTTATTTTTTACAAAAAGGCGTGCAAAAAAATAAAGATAAGAGTTAAATTTTTTTTTTTAGTAATTTTTTAACTTTTTGATTAAAATTTAATGCTACCAAACCAACCCTAAAAGTAAGAAGATACGCTTTGGCTACTTTCAAAATATATGTGTGTACCATACAAATATGGTATATATATATATATTGTGAGTGTTGAATTTTGACCTCACAATCAAATCAAATCTCGTCTTCGAGATTCAGGGAATAAAGCCAAAGAGCACGCGCAAGATAGAGAAGCCTAATACTTGCACACAAGAAGACAACAAACATCGGTGGTTCGTTCACCTGAAGGCATTCCGACAAAAGTTAGTCAACTTATCTCTCAAACATAACAACTTAATCACAAAACTCACAAAGTAAACATACCTTAGACCCATGGGAATACCTCCCTTTTATAATGAACAGTGCCCTCGTCCCCCTAAAATTCTTACTCCATAGGACTTTATCCCTTACAAGGATATCACTTATCCAAAACTCCTATTTAAATTAGAATAAACTCCCTCAAAGTCTATCCTTACCCAAATAGGTAGTCTAACATCATTCAGGACTCTTGTCCCTTATCTGAATATCTCAAATTATGATATGATCTCATTATATCTCGACAATCCAAGACCCCCCCCTCCCCACGTGACACCTTCGCTAACTATTTAGTCCATGTGGACAACGCAAAAATATGTCCCCACAACTATCCCCTAAGTTCTATTACCTCGGCAAACTGAGGTGATGGAACATACATCATTTGTCCTTCCAACATGTCAGCTAAACAACATGCTAAAGGATACTCATCCAACCGAGATCATGACTCATCGGCTTCAAGAAACAAGGACACCCATACATCCATCCATCAAGAGCGAAAGACCAAGAACAAGATGGTCTTGTTCAAGATCACCCCACTAGCTAAGATCATTATTTGCTAACTCAAGAACTCCAAAATTTAATTCCCAAGACATTCAAATTCAAATTCAAAACAAATTCCACCCTAATAACGTATCGTCTCCCTGTTGATTCATACATGTCCCATTACTTTAACACCCTAATAACGTATGGTTTTGAATTTGGTTTGATGGTTTGATGGTCTTGTCAAAACAAATTCAAAACCATCAAACCACCCTAATAACGTATCGTCTCCCTGTTGATTCATACATGTCCCATTACTTTAACACTCGCCGCTTGACATCAATTGATGTCAGTATGGCACGTTTCCCAAGACATTCAAATCATTACGTTTTATTGCCTTTTTTAATTCCCACAAAACTCTTCACTCTCTCTCTCTGTCTATCTCTCTCTCTCTCTCTCTGCCCCTTCACTTCTCATTCCTAGCTCTCTCTCTCTTTCGCTTATATTTTCTCTCTCTAACTCTGAAATCACCATTGTTGTTCCCTTGAAGCTTATTGCGGCAACCACTCTATTCTTCTTCTTCGGCAACTAAAACACAACTCTACTCCGATCAATCAACTTGTCTTTTCCCAGTAATCAAGAATTTGCCCTCTTTTTCGCCTGAAACCTTCTGTAAGTCATCTGACCTTTAGATTTCAATTTCAACTTCTGAATTTCTTGAATATGTTCTTCACTGTTCTCCTCAATTTCCTAGTTTTTCTTTAAGTTCTTGCATACCAAACTTTTACTTTTCACATTCTAGACCAAAATCTGAATTTCACACACTTAAATCACCCTAAGCAAACACATACTTTACAATTTCCAGAATCTCAATAGGACTCTTAGAACTTCTTCGAATATACTTCTAATTTCTGCATTCCAACCTTTGCTTTTGCACATTTAGTCTTGAAATTTGAGTTTCGCTATCAAATCATACCAGAAAAACATAGGACTTAACAAGCTCCAGAATAAACATAGGATTTCTAGAACCTCCACAAGATTCCGAAGATCCTTGTATTGAAAACCCTAGGTTAACAACACCAAGAACTCACCACTCCTTAAAAAATGGGTATGTATAAATGGATGGTAGATACCCCTACTAAGATAGAAAACTTTCGCTGAGAGTTTGGCATTTCGGCCGATGTCCATATTAAGCTTGTCGGTGAGAACTCAACTACACTTGGAAAGAACTACATGTCTGTCATGACCTCATTACGCCCCCAATAGAATGATGCCGTGATAGTCTGTAATCTTAGATTATCAAAGGCCAACTTATAAAGATTCACACATACAGAGCATAAATAAGAGGCATACATGTGCAGAAGCAATAAATTCAAATCTAATTAGTCCATAAGAGCTGTGCATAGATCAAATGAAATGGCATACATTGAGATACATAAACATTAATATGGTTTTACAACTTAGATACAAAAAGATAGTAAGCTTGTATGTAAACATCCTCATGTTACATCTTGATCAAAAGGCTTCTCTTGCCAAAACATACAAAAGAAATAATCTACAAGCTAAGAAGCATAATCTTTAAGATGATACAAAAACATAAAACAAAACACATCTTCCAACAAAGTTTAGGTGACATCACCTTCTTGTTCATCACCGACATATATATAAGGGAGATGTGTAAGCTAAAAACTCAATGAATGATATAAGCAATAAAGGTATGAATGAATGATATCCAAGATTTTATCAAAACAATATATATCATAGCTTATAACAAATCAAAGGATGAATCATGTTCATCAATAAAAGGCTTTCAAAGCTTCAAAGGATGTTTATTAACATCTACATAATACAAAGGATGAACATTCATTAACAAAATAAAGGAATAACCGATCCGGAATCGATTAGATAAGCCCACCCATCAGTGGTAAAGGAGATATCACAAACAAAGGTACTAGTTGTATTTAAGTCCCCTAGCACACAAGGACCTTTCAAGAATGTCATCAAAACAAACATAATACTTGATACAAAACTAAGGAATAATCATTCATGCTTGATCAAATACTTTTCCAAAACAAAGCAAAGATTTTATCCAAAACATTATAACATAACTTTATTAAAAATACCACTCATAGCAGCTCTTCAATTAAGGGGATTAAGGCAAAGATCCAAGACCTACAAATACATGGCAAATCCCATTGATGTACTTCAAGAAGACAAGAATAGATGCTCAAAGATGGTTATGCAATGCACTCTCAAAACAAGCTTCAAATGAGTAAAATAGATCTCGATATTTCTTTCCAAAACCAAGTCAAAACAAAACAAAACATGTGCTAGGAGTTAAATCAATGTTTTTCTTCTTCGAAAAGTATGCTAAGTACAAACTAGGTCAAGGAATGGATGCACAGAGATGAACTAGACCGAAATGACCTAGCTGGGTGAACTCAAGAGGTCTTGGCTAAGATGTGAACTGCCCGCCTGGGATGTTACAAGGTGTCAGTAGAGATGTGTTAAGGTCGGCCTAGGTATTCATGTAGGGTAGACCAAGGTGCAAGTGATCATGCAAAGTAGGCCAAGATGAGAAGCAATGTTTGGCCTAGGTGTGAAGGCTAGACAAGAGTGGGTCTCGATGACCACACTTAGGGAATAATGGAATTCGGAACCTGAGTTTTTCTTAAAGAATATGAAGAACATGAATGCTAAAGTCATAACTTCTTACTCAAAATTTGGGATCTCATGATATGAGTTCAAAAACATGGACTTGGGTACCCATACTTGAAGATTTCATGAAAATAAACACAAAAACATAGAACTATATACAAACTTTTAGATTAAAACAAAGCTTTTCTTCAAGAACACAAGAACATCACTTTCTCTCTTTAAAACAAAACTTTAAATCAATGCATGGCTCATGAATCATGCTAGATCATGCAATGTGATTAGATTAACATAAAAAAAAAAAAAAAAAACAAAAAAACAAAAAAAAACAACAACAACAACAACAACAACAAAAGTAGATTAAGAATCTAACCTCAAAACACAAATCAAATGGTTCAAAGTCTAAGAATGAAGCTTAGAAAATCTAGTTTCCTCTAAGAACTTCTTCTTCTTTTTCTTCTAGAGCTTTTCTCTCTTCTTAGACAAAGATATGGCAAATGATATGGGTTTCTCCACTAACAACTGACTAATACCCACTACTACGACACGTGGCATCATCTGGTCAAGCCTCCTCAAAAGATGTCAGAATGAAAAGACAAGAGTAGATCAAAGTGTACACAACAAGTAAGATGGCATAGGCACTTCTGACAAGACAAGGATCCTGGATCAAAACATAGGCTTCGGTCAAGTAAGGTCTCCCTGACCTCAGCTAGGAGAGGTGACACTTGGCCTAGGTGTGACACACCTCGACTTAGGTTATCCAAGACATGGAACAAAAGTTTCTAGGTGTTGGCTAAGGTGCACAACTCGACAAGAAAGCGCCCAACATAGCTGCAAGGTTCAAGGATCAAAGATCTTGGATGCCTAGGTGATGCACACCTCAGCTTAAGTGATGCACACCTTGGCTTAGGTGCGAAGGTGGAGGTGGAGGACAGCTAAGATGGTTCCAAGATGGCCTTAGGTGTTGTCACTCAATAGCCTAGGTACAACAGGTTCAAAGGTGTGACCCAGGTATAAGGTAGAAAAGGTAGATAGCTTAGATTCAACACACAAAGCAAGGAATAAAACAGGGATCTTATACTTAGGCAAAACACAATAGCATCAAAACAAGACAGGATCCCACACTTAGACAAAATATCACAGTTTACAAGATGTAATCTTAACAAACCAAAATCATTCAAATTCTCATGGATATGATTAAGGCAAAATGAGGGTCATTATAATGTTCGTCTCTATAGAGTCCATTATAGAGATGGAATCAGATTTCCCTTAAACACCTTATTCTGAGAGATGATGCACTACTATTAGCTCACCCCGATGCGATTAGCCATAAGTACATTTCGTATAATTAATGGTATCGCCGAGTTATGTCGCCAACATAACGCCAGATTGACCCTCCTTGACGTCGAACACTGTTACACCATTTATGCTCTCAAATCCAAGAACGGTGCCTCATACTACCTCAAACCTAGATCTATAGCTTTCAAAATGATCGCCAACCTTCCCGACTCCAACAAAGGTGTTGGAGATAACTACCCCATTATAATAACCCCATTTTTGAAATTTTGTCTTTGAGGCCTGAGTGTAGGCCAGTCATGACCTAAACTTTTAGGGGCAAGTTTGGGTCGTGACACCCATTGTATCGGAAAATTGGAAATTTGCTCAAGACGACACCCACCGCCTCTACCATCTGCCCTAAAGACCCCTAGGAAGAGATGAGGGTAAGAGCCCAAGCCTTAGACTTTTAACTCCAACTTATTTTAAACTAGTATCTTATAATTAACATTTTTCTAATCTTTTCTTGCCTATACTGCAGAGCTTCCTCAACCCAGCAAGGCATTTTGCAAAGCCTATGTTAAGAGAGTCGATGTTGACAAGCTCTCAGGGTTGCATTGAAATTATGCGGTGCTCCTATCTTACTGAACTACATCGCCACCTACAAGTCTCCATTACCCGACATCCCATCTCAAAGCCGAACTCCACCATTAGCAACAACTCTCAAATCTGCCCGACAAGACCAAGGCTCCACTTCTGACCTAGTTGACCAACTATCAATATTAGAACCCCCCCCAACACTTCCACTTTCTCAGTGCCAACGTCATCGCCAACATCTCCTTCATTCATCATGATTTTCTTCACTAGTTCTTGACTCTTGTCGGTTGGCTCTTTGTCGATATCTTCCAAGACCTCATGGTCTTCTTCGTCCACCTTTACAGACTTCACATGTCGGATGCTGCAAGTATACTTCATTACTACCATGGAGCAATTTTTTTCCTAAACTTGATCCCCTCGGATCTCCTCTATCCCAAACTCAGTTAGGAATCGCAATAGCTGTTGTAAGGTAGAAGGCACAACTTTTATTGCATGGAGCCATGGTCTCTCCAAGATCACGTTGTAAGGCAATGGGGTATCAATCACAATAAATTCTATCTTCGTCATTTTTGTTCTTGCCTGTACGTCAAAATTTACAACCCCCAAGGGCCACGTCGGCGTTCCATTGAACCTGACCATTGGGCTATCAGAGGATTCTAAGTCCTCAGAAGGCCAAGTTCTCTAAAACACATGACATAAAAAATGTCACATGAGCTGTCCTGATCCATTAATATCCTTTTCACTTTACATTTATGACACCCCAAATATTTAATTAATTTTAACATCGCGTTAATATTAACTAATCACGATGAAATAAAAATAATAAAAATAAAAAACAAAAAACAAAAAATTATTTTGTATGTACTAAAATATAATTTAATTTACAATCAAGGAGCATTGTGCTTCACCAAAAGATGATAATGAAATTAGTTTAGTATTCGGGCCACGGGATTAGCCAAAACCTTTACCTTGTTTTGGATGACCTTGCTTAGTGGATTGGATGACCATGCTGAGTGGATTAAGAAGGACAAGAAAAAATGTGGCATGCTGAGGATAAGATGGTAAGGCACTGTGGGTGATCAGAGTCTTGGTACTCAAATCACCTATAAATAGGTGAGCTTGTGCTGAATGAAGACACGAAGAAAAAACAAAGAAAATCAACAAGAAGGGAGCTCAGTGGAGCAAACGTAAGTTAAAAGTTAGGGATTAATGTTAAGGTAAGTTATATCATACCTTGAGTAACCAAAAATTATTTTATACAAATCATGCTTTATAAATTATATTAACATTTCAACTATGTCATTTATTTTACGAACCCTATTTGTCTAAAAAGGGAAATCCATGGATATAAATTATTTATGACTTTAGAGATTTGATATTTGAAAATTTATTTTGTAAGTACGACCACGGAGGTATAATGTCTTGAGGGACTTAAATAATCATTGGCCCTCTAATTAGTCGCTTTGTGACCCTCAATTTGTCATGGATCTATTGACCCTCTCTTCTGTTTTATACCGTGGTTATGATTATTTTGCTTATATGTTTTTCCTTATGCTTCTATTATTTAAAATAATTTATTTATTCGAACCAAATTAGCCTAAATAATTATTCATGGTGACTTTTATACCCTTATACTCTCAATATAATATTTCTCATTCTGTCATATACTTATAATTGTTAAACACTTTCAGGTAATGCGACTTAGGGAGGGGTTTTAACCCCTTGTTCATAAATTGGAAGTAGCAGGATCAGGGCTTGGAGTAGACACAAGGCACTTTGTAAACATAGTCTAACTCTAACAATATAAATACCAGGACTTGGAGTAGACACAAGGCACTTTGTAAACATAGTCTAACTTTGACAATATAAATAAGGGTTAATTACACTAATAGTCCCTATAGTTTGGGACTTGTGTCACTTTAGTCCCTGACTTTTCAATTGTGACACATTTGACCCTGAATTTTGAATCTTGTTCCAAATAAGGACAATTGAAAATATTATTAGATTTTTCAAGGGTAAAATCGTCAATTTGATAAAATATAAATTAATTTGACAAAAATAAATGTCAAAAAAATATTTTTAATTTTTTTTAAAATTATTTTTATCCACCAATGATAAAATTATGTAAAATTAATAAAAATTACATGATTAATTTTTTAAAATTAATTTTACATGATCATCATCCAAACACATAATAAAAATTAACTTGGTAAAAATAAATAAATAAATGTCTAAAAGATTTATCAATTTTACATAATTTTATTTTTAGTAGGTAGAAATAATTTTTAAAAATTCAAAAATATTTGTTTGACATTTATTTTTGTCAAATTAGTTTATATTTTGTCAAATTGACAATTTTGCCCTTGAAAAATCTAGTTATATATTCAATTGTCCTTATTTGGAACAAGATTCAAAATTCAGGGTCAAATGTGTTGCAATTGAAAAGTCAGGGACCAAAGTGACACAAGTCCCAAACTATAGGGACTATTTGTGTAATTTGCCCTATAAATAAATAAAAGCTCCAATGTATATTTTAAATAAAATAAATATTTGGGTACCCTTTTATTTTATTCCACTATGTTATTAATTTGTTAAATTTTGAATTGGCCTTTGATGACCTCAGTGATTGACTAGTCACGACATCTAACCTCTAGGTACCGGCGTAGAGTCGTGACAAAAGTGGTATCAGAGCAATGGTTTATTTTAAATATAAAAAAAAAAATCATTGGAGCATAGGACATACGCACAATTAAGAAATAGGATAAGGAGTGATCGGAATCTAAATGTTACATATTTGGCCGCTAACATACACTTTATTAGTTCATATTATGGTTTTGTGTGATTTTGTACATTTGAACATATTTTAAATATGTATACATAAATTAGTGTAAATATTACATTTTATATATTTTATATCTTGTATTAAATTTATAAAATAAAATAAAAAGAAGAAAAAGAATTGTTGTAGTGCCCAGACGACGACATCATCATCATCATCAGGGATCCGCTTTTTGTAAAGTTGTATTTATCCCCCATCAATCACTACTTTGTCAAAAGCAAAGAAAAGTTGAGGGGATATTTGTCACTGCTAATCAAATTGTCGAAAAGTTGAATTAATAAAGTGATTAGCGATGGGGCTCACAGTGCACCTGGAGAAACCTTAGTTATAAGTTATGTTTAGGTATGTCATGTTAGCTATTATATTAGAAATTATTATGTACGAATAGAAACTACGGACTATTGAAACTCTTACTTTGTAGTAATGGCTAATGATAGGAATGGTACCGGATCAACTCATTCTTTTGTTACTCCACAGTTTACTTCCAAATTGACATCGACACCTGAACCCTTGGGATATGCATTATTTGTGTCTTTTTCGTCTGGTGGTTCTGCACTTAGTACTAATGTATATAAATCTTTTCCCTAAAAGGTGAAATCTTATATTTAGATTTGATTTCACTCCGCATCAGTAGTTTTGATATAATCTTAAGAATGGATTGGTTAGCTGCCAACCATGCCTTTATTGACTGTACTACCAAAAAATAAAAAATCTTCCTTCAATTACCAAACCAATGTGAACTTGTCTTTGATGGAACTGGAATTTCTACCCCTCCATGTTTAGTATCCTTTATGTTAACCCAACAACTTTTGAGGAAAGGTTGTTGTGGTTAGGTCTGTTAAGTGGTCAATACTCAGCGAGTAGACCCAACACTCAATTCAATACCCGTAGTTCGGGAGTTTCCTGATATTTTTCCTAAAGATTTACCCGGTACCCTAGTTGAGCGAGAAGTTGAATTCACCATTGAAACTCAACCTGGTACACAACCGATATCAAAAAATCCTTATCGTATATCGATTATAGAATTGAACGAGTTGAAAATACAACTTCAAAAATTGCTCGGCAAGGGTTTCATACGACCAAGTACCTCACCCTAGGGAGCTTTGATACTGTTCATAAAGAAAAATGATGGTACGATGAGATTGTGTATTGATTATCGAGAATTGAACAAAGTTATCATCAAGAATTGATACCCTTTGCCCGCGAATCGATGACTTATTTGATCAACTTCAAGGCTCTCAAGTATTTTCAAAGATTGACTTAAGGTTTAGCTATCATCAAGTGAAGGACAAAGCAGTAACCATTGAGAAAGATGCCTTCAGAACGCGTTATGGATATTATGAGTTCTTTGTCATGTCATTTGGTGTCACGAATGCTCCAGCGACTTTTATGAACCTCATGAATCGAGTGTTCAAACTCTATTTCAATGAATTCGTCATTGTTTTCATTGATGACATCCTCATATACTCTAAAACACCGAAAATCCATGAGCAACATTTACGGTCAACTATGTAGATACTACGTGATCACAAACTTTATGCTAAGTTGAAGAAATATGAATTTTGCATCACTAGTGTACATTTCCTCAGCCACGTCATTGACAAGGATGGCATTTATGTCGATCCACAAAAGATTACCACAATCGTAGATTGGCCGCGACCTACTAATGTATCTAAAGTTTGAAGTTTCTTAGGATTAGCAGGATATAACCAGCATTTCGTTTGAGATTTCTCAAAGATTGCGTCGCCATTGACTCAATTGACTAAGAAAAATACCCTGTTCTAGTGGACTGACAAACAAGAACGTTGCTTCCAGGAGTTAAAAAGTAGACTTGTGACAACACCTATATTAGCAATCCCTACTAGGATGAATGCGTTTGTAATTGATAGCGATGCCTCGCATAATGGACTGGATTGCGTTCTTATGCAAGATGGGAAGGTTATTGCGTACGCCTCACGTCAACTAAAGACTCACGAGAAGAATTACCGAGCTTATGATCTGGATTTAGCTGTGTTGATTTTCGCTCTCAAAATCTGGCATCATTACCTCTACAGAGTAACATGCAAAATTTACACCGACCACAAGAGTCTTAAGTATCTGTTTACACAAAAGGAACTAAACATGAGGCAACGACGGTGGTTAGAATTTATGAAAGATTATGATGTGAAGATTCAGCATACCCAGGCAAAGCTAACATGGTAGCAGATGCGTTGACTTGGAACACTACTAGAAGTTTGGCAGGCATCTTCACTGACAATAAACTATTTATGCAAAAATTAGAAAAACTAGATTTGGAGTTGGTTCCACACAAGATTGATAGATTGCTCACTAATATAGTCGTGGAACCCACGATAATCAGTGAGATTAAGGCATATCAATGTGATAACAAACTTTTGAAGAAAAGATACGATGAGCAATGAAGTACACCTAATTCCGATTTCACTACATGCAATAAGATACTGAAGTTTCAAAATCAAATTTGTGTACTTAACATTCCAGAGATCAAAAAGAAGATATTGGTGGAGGCTTATAGCATGAGGTTTGTAGCTCATCTTGGGAATATGAAGATGTACCACGATCTGAAAGAGTGTTATTGGTGGGCAGGAATAAAAAGAGACATAACAAGCCATGTTTCCAAATGTTTCCAATGTCAACGACTTAAGGTGGAACATCAGAGACCTGCAGAGCTACTGTAACCATTCGGTATTTCTGAATGGAAATAAGAACATGTCACCATGGATTTTGTTATCAGATTAGCACAATCAGCCTCAAAGAACGATGCGATATGGGTCATATTAGATTGATTAATGAAGTTGGCACATTTCTGCCCGCTAGAGTCACATACTTTCTTAACAAAATTGTCACTTATATATCAAGGAGATCATTCGATTGCATGGCACCCCAGTAATAATTGTATCGGATCGAGACCCTTGTTTCATATATCAATTCTAGAACAAGTTACAGGCAGCTTTAGGAGCAACACTAAAGTTTAGCACCGTGTATCACCCGCAAACTAATGGACAATCCGAAAGAACGATGTAGATGTTGGAAGACATGTTGCAAGTATGCGTATTAGACCTTAAAGGTAATTGAGATAAGCATCTACCACTAGTGGAATTCGCTTATAACAGCAGTTATCAAACGAGCATCAGGATGGCACCGTATGAAGCACTGTATGAGAGGAAATGTCGATCGCCTATATGTTGGACGGTGGTTAGAGATAGGAAGTTATTGGCTGCTGAAATTATGTAGATGACAAGCACTATAGGAAATGACACATTTGGAGACTAAAATATAAGTTGCCAAAAGCCCCATGTTTGGTCGCCGAAACTCAATAGTTGCCAAGGTCGTCGCGTATACGCTGTCGGCGATAGTATTGGCGACTAAACTATTTTTGGTTACCAAAAGTGAACATTTAGGATACTAAACTTTGGTTAGTCAGCAAAAGTTATCTTTTGGCGACTAAAATATTAGTCGCCGAAAGTTCTCACATAAAACTAAATTCAACTATTAAAGACTAAAGTTTTAGTCGCTAATACATTTTGTGACTACACATTTTAGTTGGTAATATAATAATACATTTAGTGACCAAATAGTTTAGTCGATGTTACTTTTACCGACTACACACTTTAGTTGCCAAAAGCCTCTTAATTTTCATTTCATTACTTTTTATGACCAAACGTTTTAGTCGCCGAAGGATGCCGTTTTTTTTGTGACTAAAATATTTAGTCGGCAATAGTTTATTCTCTCATTCTGATTTGTTTCGCCAATAATCAATATACCCCAACTAAAAAAAATTAGTAGCTAAATCTTGTACTTTTGCCGACTAATATAATTTTTGGTCACCAATTCCACAACTTTTAGTGACTAAATTTTTTTTAGTCACCAAAAGTGTAATTTCCTGTGGTGAAATGACAAAATTCAACTCATCCAACAGCGAATCCGCATTGTCCAGAGCCACCAGAAAAGCTATGTAGATACTCAAATACGAGATTTGAAATTTTCGGTAAGAGATCATGTTTTCTTGAAAGTTTCACCAACAAGAGGAGTCATTTGATTTGGGAAGCGAGGAAAATTAAACCCACGTTACGTCAGACCATTTCAGATATTAGAAAGGATTGGCCCTATGGCATATTGTCATGCACTACCAGCAGAATTGTTCAATGTTCACAATGTGTTTCATGTTTCAATGCTTTGGCGATACCTTCGAGATTCAGAACATGTTATTGATCACAAAGACTTGGAAGTTCAAAGAGATCTCTCTTATGAAGAGCAACCAGTACAGATCCTTGACTGTCGTGATCAGATTCTCCGAAACAAGACTATACCTCTTGTAAAAGTCTTATGGCAAAATTATCGTGTCGAAGAAGCTATGTGGCAAACTGAGAATCAAATGCAAGCTCGATATCCACATATTTTTAGAAATCAAGATACGACAAGTTTGGGTACAAACTTCTATTTAGGAGGAGAGAAATGTGACACCCCAGATATTTAATTAATTTTAATACCGCGTTAATATCAACTAATCATGATTAAATAAAAATAAAAAAATAAAAAAGAAAAGAAAAGAATATTTTGTATGTACTAAAATGTAATTTAATTTACAATTAGGGGGCATTATGTTTTACCAAAAGATGGCAATGAAATTAGTTTAGTATTTGGGCAATACGATAATTAGCCAAAACCTTTGCATTGTTTTGGATGACCTTGCTGAGTGGATTGGACAACTTTGTTGAGTGGATTAAGAAGGATAAGGAAAAACGTAGCATGCTAAGGATGAGAAGGTAAGGCGTTGTGGGTGATCAGAGTCTTGGCATCCAAATCACCTATAAATAGGTCAGTTTGTGTTGAATGAAGGCATGGAGAAAAAACAAAGCAAATCAACAAGAAAGGAGCTCAGTGGAGAAGACGAAAGTTAAAAGTTAGGGATCAATATTAAGGTGAGTTATAGTATACTTTGAGTAACCATAAATTGTTTTATTGTTTTATAAATTATTTTATGCAAATCATGCTTTGTAAATTATATTAACATTTCAACTATGTCATTTATTTTACGAACCCTATTTGTCTAAAAAGAGAAACCAATAAACTATTTATGATTTTGGAGATTTGATATTTGAAAATGTATTTTGTAAGTACCACCACGGAGGTCCCATGTCTTGGGGGACTTAAATAACCATTGGCCCTCTAAATTGTCACTTTAGTGACCCTCTGACGGTCCCATGCCTTGAGAAACTTAAATAACTATTGGCCCTCTGATTAGTCACTTTGTGACCCTCTGTTTGTTATGAATCCATTGACCCTCTGTTCTGTTTTGTATTGTGGTTATAATTATTTTACTTATATGATTTTTGCATTATGTTTTTGTTAATTAAAATAATTTATTTATTCAAATCAAACTATTCATTGTTTAGCCTAAATAATTATTCATGGCAACCTTTATACCCTTATGCTCTAAGTATAATATTTTTCACTCTGCTATGTGCTTATAGCTGTTAAACACTTTCAGGTGATGAGGCTTAGGGAGGGGTTTGAACCCTTGTTCATAAGTTGAAAGTAGCAGGACCAAGGCTTGGAGTATACACAAGGCACTTTGTAAACATAGTCTAACTTAGAGATGGCAATGTGAACCCGACCCTATGAGGACCTGGCCTCCCGACCCCGATTAGAATGGTTTTTTCCCGAAAAATACCCCCGATGGGCTGGGGATGGTATTCGAATATGAATCGCTGACAATTTTCAGGTCGAGAACGGTGATACGTTTCCCAGCCTTATCCCCGACTAGTCCTCGTCCCCTTTTTTCTCAAACTAAAATTACTATTATACCCCTTTATCCATTTATATATATACCCTTCTATTATACCTCTCTCTCTCTCTCTATCTCTCTCTCTCTCTTCCTTCTACTCTCTCTCAGTCTCTCTTTTCTCTCCGCAGTGACGCAGTCACCATCGTCTCTTCCTCCGCGCCATTGCTATTGCCACAATACCAGAGTTGTCGAACCTCCATACTCTGGCGTTAGTTCCCTCCGCCACGCCAGATTTGAGCAGACGTGAACATAAGTTATAAATGTTGCCGAACAAGGAGAACGACGCGATGGACGACAGAGGAGGATGACCTGGCTCCCTGACCTCATCATCCTTCTCTATCATCCATCGCCGCTGACACACTGCATAATCTCTTTACTCAGATCTCTCTCTGTCTCTATGACACACACTCAGATACAGAGATCTTAGATTTGTGTTGATGATACACACTCAGATCTCATATATGTGTGTATGTATATATGTATGTGTGTATGTATGTCTCTATCTGTCTTTATTTTTTATTTTTTTTATAATTGATTTGTTGTATATGTATAATTGTAGTTATTTTGGTTATTAATATTGATTTTGATGATGTTGTTATTGATGATATTGATGTTGATGAAAATGAAACAGATCGAGGATGATGTTGTTGTTGATGATTTTGTTGTTTTTGTACGAGGATTTTTCGGGGTCGAGGAAACCCGATCCCCGTTAAGGGGCAGGGACCCGAGAGGGAGGTGATGGGTTCCCCGTCGAGGATTGGGGGCGGGGACGGGGAATTTTATACCTTCGGGGAGTGTAATCTCCGTTCCTAGCCTGGCCTGTTGCCATTTTTAGTTTAACTCTGACAATATAAATAAATAAAAGCTCCAATGTATGTTTCAAATAAAATAAATATTTGGGTACCCTTTTATTTTATTCCGCTATGTTATTAATTTGTTAAATTTTGAATTGGCCTTTGATGACCTCGGTTATTGACTAGTCACGACATATAACCTCTGGGTACCAGAGTTGGGTCGTGACAACATCCATTCACAAATAGTATAACCACCAATGCGTTATTGTGTGGTTGCTGGACAATATCTAAATCTTCTTCAGTAACGATATCATCTGCCCCTGATGTTCAATCATCTGAGGCCTCTTCTATTGCACCTGTGTGACGCCCCAAAAATTGGGAACATCAGATAATATATTAACCATTAAATACAGGGTTTATCTAAGGCTACAAGAGTAGGAAACGTCACTAATGAGTCCTTTGGCTAATAACCAAGCAAGATCCCAGGAAGGTCGGAGGAGTCAAAATAGCCTCCCTTCAAAGTCCAACCACCTTAGATAGCAAAGCTACCTTTTTGACAGATCTTGACAAGGTATTAACACAAGGCCTACATGAGTTGACGGGGTATAAAGATAGGTTACAAATGTTATATATATACAAATTACAAAATCATGTCTTAAATACAACATGGGATCTATCACTTACAATCTCAAAACACGTTTACAAACTAGTTTCTAATCATCTTAGGGTAGCCGTACGTCCTCAAATGTTTCAGCTTTGCCTTCGACTGGTCTAATAGTCTTCAATACCTGGCATGAAACGCCATGAACCTTGAATGCCCAGTAAACACACACACACCCCGTCCCTTTTCCCAATCCAATACACCATCATATTTATAGCAAGCAAGTAGTGAAGCATGATTTTCAAGTCAATAACAACAATTTCAATAATAGAGGAAAGGAACATGTCATTCAAATAGATAACAAAGGTTATAATGTTAGTGGTTAGTATTCTAGAAATCACCCAAAGAGATTTCATCCTCCCAACCACAAGAATTGGACACTGGACTATTCGGAACTCCCCCTCTTGCTGCTTTGTTGTAGAACTAACCTCAGATGCCTACCAATGGTTATATACCGCGTAGCGCCAACCGCAGGGCCTCAAAAGGGACAGTGAAAAGAAAAATGTTTTATCTCTTGAATCCAACCTTATCCTTCCAAAAAGTTTTATCCTCCTGAATGTCCTATCCGGACCCAACCTTATCTCACCAATCAAACCGTCGCAAAGAGTCCAAATACGTCCGTTCCATTCTAGGGTTTATGCGACAACCGCTTGCGCAAGACTTAAACTTCAATTAGGGAGCACATCCCATCAATCCATACATAACGCATTATCATCTCTTCATTATTCAAGTGATCGAAAACCCAATACCATCCCAATTAAGTTTTCCGTTTGGATCAATGTTTTAAGTCAAGTTAGAACAAACTCAACAAGATAGTAATATCCACATAAGCATGAGCATCGTTAAAATAAAGAAGATAAGGAACATAACCATAACACATGAAATACCATACCAAGACATGATCATAAACTAATAAGCATGAACAGAAGAGCATAAAACACCCATGCAAAACTAAATTTCCAGATTCAGTATCATTTAAAGATTAAAATCAAAAGGGCTATTTTAGATTTTTACCGAACTCGGCCTTCCTATTGTTTGTACAAAATTTAATCTAGTTTTCAGAACATGTTTCGGAAATGGAATAGCTTTTCTAGATTTTTAGTTATTTAAGAAACACTCCAGCGCTGTCCAGATTCGTCAACTGTTATGAAAATTGGAGTTTCTCACAAATTGCTCACTCGTTTTCAATGAAACCAATTTTAGTTGAAAGCTAACTCCCTAAGGAAGATTTTAACATAAAATGGAGGTCCATAATATTTTTATACATTTTTATAAAATTTTCATAAAGTGGCTGCAAAACAGATTTTTCTGGCACAGTTCTTGAAAATAGAAATTTGGTGAGAAAAGAGGTCAACTAGGGGAAATTTTCCAATTATCTTGTGATGAAAACTTGATAAATAATATGTATTAGACTCAGAAATTTAAGGTGAAGGTGTGCCCTTGGAAATTTTGCGAGTTTGATATGGAAAAGGATAGTATTCTACAGATTAAGAGAAATACAAGAATGATAGAATCAAGACTCAACTTCTTTCATTTCTAACATGAGAATACTATCAAAACACATCTGAAAATACCATTTAAAAATTCTAATAACATGTATTTGAAAAAGGAAAATGAAAGAGAGAGTTGTGTTGTGGCTTACTTGCTAGGCTAGGCCAAGTTGAACAAGATTGCTCCCCTCTTCCTTCTTCTCCCTCTCAAGACTTTTCTCTTGCTCTCCTTTCTCCTCTAGGCCGAATGTAGGTGTGTGTGTGTGTTGTTTTGTGTATGCTATGCTAAGAGGGTGGTTGTATTTATAGGCAAATTTGGTGTGAAAAGACACAAAGGACCACTAGTTGGAATTGGATTGAAAAGTTTGGCTTTACTTGGAGTCTAATGGAATAAGGAGTGGTTAGGGGACTTAATTATGTGATTAGACAATATTTAGTTAGTCTCTAGTTGGAATGGAACAAGGTTAGGGATAAAATCCCTAGATTTAAGGGTACTTGGTACTTGTGCTTCTAGAATGCCGTGATTACAAGCCTTGAGAATTGATCCCTCACACTCTCCTAGGTTGGCCAGCCATGGGGAGGGAAATGGGGAATATTTTATTCAATATATGAGTACTATGGACATATTCCCAATGTATATATATGGAATTGGTACCAAGGTCATTATTGTCCCAAGATTTTAAGGGATTTGTTTGTACTAAAGTACAATGATTATAGCCTAGGAGGTATGATGGCTAGCCATGTGCTCAAGATTTGGGGGATTTTCCTATTTATTATGTGTACAAATTCCATAGATATTGTGTACAAAAAGATTTGATGAATAAGAGGTACAAATATATATATATATACAATGGTACTAACTTGGGGTCAAATTGTGATTTAAGTAAAATATGAAGGCTAAGGCCTTAATTTATGAATTGGAACATTTATTTTAGAGTAGGATTTAACTAAGTTAGGGTTAGAGAATCTAATTCGGTTTGAATTTCTTGTTTCGAATAAAAAGGCTATCAATCGACGAGCGTAATAAAAATTGGAAAAACCTAGGGTTTTCAAGTGGTAATTCTACGTTTATGGAGTCAATTAATTAGTATTAGGGTATTAGAATGATTTTTAAGTTATCAAAATTGATCAGGGTTTGCGAGTTTTCAGTTGGTGCATGTATTTTGATCCTAGGGTTAAAATTGTAATTAATTAAGAAATTGAGCGATTTCAAAGAAATAATTTAAAAGTAAGGAACTTAATAGGGTTTACAAAAGTTGGGGGTCTCACAACCTGATAGACATGTTGTAAGTGATTTACCCTTTGGGTCTCCCTCGAATCTCATTAGCATTCACCTGTGAGTGGATCACACTAATAACCCTAGGTTCCTCAACCCAAGGTGCTGCGGATGGGGGTCGTGGTGGTGCCCTAGCTAGGGCTCTGTCCAACTTGTCCTGCTCTACTCTCTGCTCTTGTCCTTTCTTCATTAACTAGATCTCTCAAATATCCTTAGCTCACAAGATCTTCTAAATGCTACCTCAAGGATCGGCATCCCTCTCTTATATGCCCATTCTCATTGTGGACTTATCCCTGAATCTCCCCATGGTCTTCCCTGGAATCTTTTAGGGTGGTTTGAAGTAAGACTAGTTTCTTATCCTCTCCAAAATTCTGTAGATGGGAATCTTGAAAATAGTGATGATCGCTTGTATAGATTTCAGCATTATCTCTCCGTTTCTATCCCCTTCCTCCTCGGCGATTGGTTCTGCTGAGGTGAACTATTCATTTTCTCATTCTTAGATGTACTTCCTTGCATAGCTTTATCCTCTTCCGCCCTTATATACTTCTCGATCCTTGCCATTAGATCCTCCATTGATTTCGAGAGAGTCATTGCCAAGGATTGCCAAAGTGGGCAATCGTTTTTCAAGCCATTCTTGAATGAAACAATGATGAGCTCCTGGTTATATCCTGGAATCTACTTGTAAACCTCGTAATGTCTCTTGGCATAAGCCCTCAAGCTTTTACCATCGTCTATCTTAAAAGCGAACAAGGAGTCAACCCTCAGTGATTGAATACTGTTAGTAATAAATCGGGCAACAAACATCTCAACCAAATCGTCATAGTTTTTCACCAATTTTTTTGGTAACTTCATAAATCAATCAGAGGCCATGTCCCCCAATGTTGCCAGGAACATTTTACATAAAAGCATATTGTTTCCATTCCATAGCAACATCGCCTTAAGATAGAGTTTGATGTGGATATTAGGGTCTGATTTACCGTCATATGTATGGAACTTTGGTGTGGTAAATCTCTTTGGTACTTCAAACGCCTCTAACTCCACAGAGAATGGTAACCTCGATGTATGCGATGAAGTTACCTCGGTAGCGTTCTTCTTCTTTTGAAGGAGGTTCTGAAGATCCTCCTTAGATCGCCTTGGTACTCTGTTATTAACTAATTTCAACTCTTCAATGTACTATTTCCCATATTGGGATTCAGCCTCTTAGATTTGTTAAGATCTAACGTTTTCTTGAGGTTTTGTTTGCGCCCGTTGACTTAATTTGATCCTCCAATTTGTGATTGTACTTTCTTTCGGGATTCCCTTTTGCCGACGTGTACTGATCGTCGTGGTAAGGTCCTTAGTTGTCTCCTATTGTGTCATGCTGACAACTAGCCTCCACTCTAGGCACCAGCATCGATGACCATGGGTAGGAATGGAGGTGTCGGATGCAAAACCTAGGTCTGTACCACAAACTTTATCATGGTCTGCAACTTTACCACTTTGCTGAACAAATCTTTTACCTCTGCATCGCAGCATAAACATTGGTCTTTACAAACTTGGATATCGCTCTCGTTGTAATACTTATCTTGGCCCTGATCTTGTGCCCTTCCATTGCCTCTTTTCAGGCCATCATTCGCCCTTAGATTTCGGCCGTTGGTGGCATCGTTCGCTTACAGATCTCCTTCCTAATTTTCTCTACCATTCTGGCAAGCTCCTACGCCAAGCTTAATATGTTCCTCATTCTCACTATAGAAGTCGTCAACAACCTGTAGATTTTGCCCATTGTGTGCAACGTTGGCCATCTATTCTAACTAAGCTCTTATAGACAGCGCCAAATTGTAGGTGTTGAATTTTGACCTCACAACCAAATCGAATCTCGTCTTTGAGATTCAGGGAACAATGCCAAAGAGTACGTGGCAAGATAGAGAAGCCCAACACCTGCACACAAGAAGACAACAAACACCGGTGGCTCGTTTACCCAGGGGCACTCCAATAATCAAGTTAGTTAACTTATCTCTTAAACATAACAACTCAATCACAAAACTCACAAAGTAAAACAAACCTTAGACCTACAGAGATGCCTTCATTTTATAATGAATAGTGCCCTCATCTTCTAGAAGTCTTACTCCATAGGACACTATCCCTTACAAGAATATCACTTATCCAAGACTCTTCTTATTTAGATTAAAATAAACTCCCTCAGAATCCATCCTTACCCAAACAGGTAGTCTAACATCATTTGGGACTCTTGTCCCTTAATCGAATATCTCAAACTCCGATATGATCGTATCATGTCTCGGTAATACAAGACCCACCCACATGGCACCTCAGCTAACCACTTAGGCCATATGGACAACCCAAAAATATATCCCCACATATATCATACCTATCAGCTCCGTCCATAGCTCACCATTGTAGAGAAGATGATCTCTATAACCGTTTTCCTTCACATTTTCCCTCCAGTGACCCTCTTCTCTCCCCTATCCTTCTCTTCTAGTGACCCTTTTTTCACCCTCATATTTTCTCTTTATCCACTGCAAACCCCACATCACTTTCCTTCTCCAGCGACCCACCGCCCCCACTCTCCCTTATTGTTGCGATCTCTATATTGTAGCACCTTAACCTCTAACTGAAAAAAAGATCAACGAGAAGAAAAGAGTGGTTGGGCTAAGGAGTTGCTAGCGATTACCGAAGGGTTACCAGAGCTGGTGGTTAAAGGTAGGTAGTGATCTCTACTTCGCAAGCCCTCATACCTCGGCGGCCTCATCTTCGAGAGAAGAGTGAGATCAATCCAGCAAGAGAGAAAAAGACGGATGGGTCGATCAGGCGGGAGGCGACTAGGCTAGGGAGTGGTTGTTGATTGCTAGGGTTACCAGAGTTTAAAATGGCCGAAAAAAATGTCACCCAGAGTTAGTGGTTATGGTTAGGGTTACAGTTGAGGTTAAACTTAGGGTTAGGGTTAAGGGTGAAAAAAAAAACACACACACACACACTAAGGGAGGGGAGAGTAAAAGGTAAAAATGTGTGTGAATTATTAACCACTCTCAAGACAACTATGTGTACATGTAAAACCATAAAAGGGTAATGGTAAAAATGTAAAAGAATCAGGGTAAACTTGTAAAAGTCTACTTTATGGTTATGTTTCTGTCTATGTATAGTCTTCGTCAATCTCTTTCTCTCATGGCTAAGAGAGTTGTTTATCACATTATATTGAATTTCTTATAGCAAGACCTTCATTTAAATGAAGATTGAAGGAATAGAAGCAATTTCTAGAACCTTCTAGAGAACTTCAGAAAGTAAAGAAAGTCTTGTACATACTTCTAAAATGGTGCAGATTTTTGTATAGTTAGTTCTAGATAGAATTCTAGAATCTTCCTATAAGGATATGGAAAGCTCCTATGAAGCTTCTGCATAATTCCTTTCTTGTATATTCTCTAATGTTCCTAAGAAGGCCAAAATTGCCTATAAATAGAGAAAGGACTCACTTGCTCCAATCCATTCAAGACTTGTACATTCTCTCCAAATTAATATAAGAGCATTCTTTCAAACTCTTTTTGTGTGCTAAGTTTCTCTTGATGCCAACTTTTCGGTTAGACTGACTTAATTAGTATCATCAAGCAAGACTTGTGATTGACTAAGTGCCACACAAATTATTTGGAAATAACCAAGGTGTGACATGTTGTTGCTGTTTCCATTATTCATAACCCTTTTTGAAAAATTGTGTATGGTCAAACTTAGATGTGGCAAATGGATAGGTATGGGTGGGTCAAAACGGGTTATACATTTAAAGCAATTCAACCGAAACTCACCCATTTAATAAATGGACTTAAACAGGTTAGATTGAATTGAATAAGGGTTAGACAAATGAGCCTAACTAACCCATTACTTTATCTCTTTATTTTTTTTATTATTGTTTTAAAAATCATTTTTATTTTTTTAAAATTCATTTTTTTATTTTTTAAAAAAATATTTTTTAAATTTTTAATTTTTAATTTTTTCCTCAAAGAAACTTTTTTAAAATTTTTTTAAAAATTTATTTTAAATTAATTTTAATTATTTAAAAAATTTATTTTAAAAGGTTTAGAATTAGTGACATAAGTGGTGCCCATTTAGACGGGGTTAAATTGGTACCCATGTCAAACCCATGTAAACTCAATTTCAATTAGGTTGACAATGAGCAACCCATTTGAGTTCATTTATTGATTTGGGCAGGTTGATATGGGTTTTAAATGGGTATAATTGAGCAAATTTATGAGTTTGTGTTGGGTTTGTCTCCTCTAGTAAAATTGCTGCTTCGAGTGCTTCAAAGATCAAGGGTATGGTCATCTTTCATTTCTTTTTAATTTGTTTTGGTTTATATAGATTTTTTATAACTTTTTTTTTTTTTGGTTTTCAATCCTTGTGAAGAATGTGATTGTTTCAACCGACTTCAGATGAAGATGAAAATAAACAAATTCAAGAGCAAGCTGAGTATCTTTAGAAAGCTTTGAAGAAGGACGAGGAGCTTAATGAGAACAACATAAAGATGAAAAAATGAAAAAGATGAGCTTTATTTATTTTCAATGGAAACTCTTTCTAAAGTCGTGATCATGCAAGGCATTGGAGACATCACTTTAAAAACTTTAACGACCCTCATTTTTGTCACTTGGAAGAGTCCCAAACAAGTCTCTTTAAGAGGTGATGAAGTTCATGACAAGATGAACGTCAATAAACAGATGAGTTATGTTACGAAAATTCTATCAGGTATGGACAAAAAGATTGATGCCTGATGCCATGGATAGGAAGCTTGACAGCATCATTGAGAAAATCGATGCCATGGATGAAAAGTTTGACATCATTATTGAAAAAATTAATTTCATGAATAGGAAAGTTGATGACATTACTGAGAAAATTGATGTAGTCATACCAACACCACCAGCAATAGCACCGCACTTGTGGTAGGGAATGGGGGAGTGAGTCCAATTCTCTTCGAAGCAGTGTGAGTTTATTTTAAGTTTTCAAAGAGGATTGTCATTGTAGTTTAAGTTTTACATAAACTCTCGTCAGCGTTATGTTCATGTTTATTTAAGTGTTAATCCAACTCTATTTATATTAACGATCATGTTTTAGCTCTTATGACTTAGTTCTTTGGTGATTGGGTGAAATTATTATTTAATACATTTTTTATGCCATTAAAAAAATATTTATGTAAATTAAAATTTCTTATTATGCTACCATTTCAAAAATATAAATTAAAATAGCAGCAATTTGGTTTTTGTAATACATATTTTGGGACAAGCAAAATTTACAAAAACTTCTACCAGAAGATATAAATTAGAGATGAATTTTGTTAATTTGTGTTTTCAGTTTAGCTTGAGATAATTTTAGACCTAATGAATTTAAATTTGGTTTTTTTATATTGTTGTGATGTTTATTTATATCTATTTTTTTTAAAAAAATAGAAAAATGAGGGACACATAGAAGAAGGAGAAGTAAGCCAGACTTGGATTCACTTTGTTTGGGAAGTGTGGTTTGGGTTAAAATAGTTAATAAAGACAAAAATACGTTAAAATAGCCAATAAAATAAAATGTCACATGCAAATCATAATTATTTCACTTTTTCTCTCACAAAAAAAAATATATATATATCATCCTAAACACAACTTTTTTAGCCAAATTAAAATACTCAAAAAGTCAACTAAAATAGCCTATTCTCAAACGGGTTATATAATAGTATAGATTTATTTGCCTTTTTAAGATAGAAAATTACTAATTAAAATTTTATATTTAAATATTGTTACTATAATTTTAAATTAATAATATTAGTAATTCACTTCTTTTTAAATACATTTTTATAGTACAGTGAACCTTAAGTAGAATTTTATCAATTGTAAGATAGTTTATGCAACTTTCACCAACAGTGTGTGCCAAATTAAGATAGTAGCAAAATGATATTCAAGCACTATAAATAAAATAATATAATTTATTATTCGCAATCCTTGCAATGTTGGCTCCGATTACAGAGCAATTCTTACAATGTTGGAAATTGATTGTCACTTAAAATCAACAAAAGCCTCTTAATATAAAGCAATTTCCTTGCTCGACATGGAGCGCCATCAACAAAAGCCTCTGAATATGGAGCAATCTCTGTGCTCGGCATGGAACGCCATCAGCAAAAGCCTCTAAATTCGAAACAAAAGCCTAATTTCCTAAATATACGTACATTTATACATACATTCATACATACATGCATCCATACAATCATTCATTCATTCATTTATTAAATGTATTCTATATTAAGAGACCTAACATCTATTTGAAAAGCATAACTCGGCATAAAAAATTTCATTCCTTCTACCAAAGACAATGAAAGTTTTGGAGCAATTATGGTGGCCCAAAAAATATCAAGGGTAACCCAAACAAGTCCTAACTATAACAACCCCGACCCATGATTAACACTAATCCATGTTTAAGTATGCCAAATAAATAATTAAGAAGAAATCTTGAGTCAATTATATGTGCATTGCATCATTTTGTGCTTATATTTGTTTGACGTAGAAAGATCTGTTCATGTTTTAATTTTGATTTGCGAATTGAAAGCCTTATCGGCATCCGACTCAGAAATTGACTTGATTTATGTTTTAATTAGGATTTATAGGATTTTATGGTAAGTTTAATTAAAAGTCGATTTGGAACAATTAAATTAGAATAAATAATGCTAATTAATTTAGCTTAAGTTATTCACATGTATGTCATTGAGTGGGCTTTTACAAGACCATTTTACATCTTATACATGTTTTGACACCATCAATTTCCATCTTCTTGCACAAAACGTGAGACGGAAAGAGAGTAGGGAGATTTGGTCCAAGACTTGAGAATTTGAGCTCAAACCAAAAGAAATGCTAGGAATTGTTGTCAATTGAATAAGATTTGAGGATCTCAACTTCAACTATTGTAGATTCAAGCCTCTAGGTAAGGGACTAAACTCTTAATTGAGTAAATGAATTAGATTCTACAAGATCACTAGTGAATTAAGTGAATTCATGAGGGAATTGCATTAGAATTGAGAAGAATTAGGCCATACCATGCATGCATGTTCATTTCCTCACAAATTGAGCATGATTTCAAAGAATTATTTCATGCATGTGTTCATCTCACTTATATTTTGGGAATTTATCATGTTTTTTATCAAGTTGCCAAGTTTGATCATGTTTTGAAGAGGTTGGGTTTAAGAAAATTCATGCATGTTGTGTTCTTGAAACATTCATAAAGTTTATGTTGGAATTTTGTACAATTGGCATACTTTTGGGCCTTGATTTCATGAAATGATCTTTAAACCATGATGTTTTGTGAGTTTCTAAATGTTTTCTAGAATTTTGGCCCAAGAGGATGAGTTTTAGAGTGTTGAATTCATGTTTTGAAGCTTGGGAGCAAATCTGGAAAACCCAGAATTTTGCTTCCACGCTCGAGCGAAGGATCCTACACTCAAGCGACCGTCTTTATTTTCATGCTTCCGCTCGAGCGACAAAAGGCTGACTTGAGCGCAAATTGCAAGCTCTCAGAAATTTGCCTGTGTAGAAGCATGCTCGAGCGACAAAACTTGCGCTCGAGCGAGGACCTGTGTCTTACGCTCGAGCGAGCGTCGAGCGGAGATTTCATGCAACTAGAACTTTTTCACATTTTGCATACCACTCGAGCGAAGGAGTCTACGCTCGAGCGACCACTCACATTTGGCATGTCCGCTCAAGCGAAAATAGCCACGCTCGAGCGAGACCCCTGTTTCAGCAAAAAATTTGGCTAAGTGTTTTAAGTACATTTTTGCATCCTCATTCCATCATAGGCATTCATAGGCTATGATTAAGACTCCATAATGAGGTTAAAGGTTAGAAATACACTAAGAACAACGAAATAAGTTGTGTTTAGTCCAAGCGTGTGTATTCAACGTATGTATCTATCATGCTATGTAGGTCACACGCCTCAAGACAAGTGAACTGCCCACTTTGCCATCTAATTGGAGCTACCAATTATCTGTGAGTAATAACTCTATAAAATTATGTTAACTTTAATTATTTTCTGATGATATGAAATGATCAGTTTTCTGAAAGGCTATGTTTTGTATGAATGAATGATTGTCCAATTTTCTTTGAAACGTAATTGTGGTATCCTTAGCAAAGGCCCTCGCCCAAGGGACATAATACTATGGCTTATGGTCATGAGGCCCTAGCCCGGGGGTTTATACCGTGGCCCAAGCCCTCGTCCGGGGGAAACAATACCATGGCCAATGTATGAGATATGTTACCCGGTATCGAAGGTTCCTTCACGGAACTTAATAAGCTTGACCCAAGAGACATGTTTGTGCTAATGGATGTACCACACATGATTTGAATATGGACAAGATTATGATTCAGTTCCGTTATCTGATTATGATTCTGTTTGCTATGAGATTTGAGTTATGTTATGGGCATCATTCATGAAAGTCTTTACTCTGTTATTGTAGCTCACTATTTATATTATGTATACAGGTGAGCAGGCACGTGACCAAGCCCAGAGTTGACGGCCTATGCTTTCTTTTTGTCAGCCAACCTTTGTGCCTCCCTAGGAGGTTCCAAATGAAGTCAAGATTTGTGGCTGTTTTTGTATAATCATGTTAGACTTTGTTTGTTGTTAAGTTTTGGACAAGATGTCTGTTAATACACTACTAGAAGTGATATGTAAAGGTTATGTTTCTCAACATCACTCATATATTTATAAAAGTTTTAAATGATGCGTATCATGTACGTCTTCACGGCTCAATGGACTGTATATATTGTATATTTGCTTCCGCAGCCCCTAACTTTATGTTAATCAGTCAAGAGGCCTTTGGTAATCCAAGGATTACTAGCTGGTTACGATACTAAACCCATGGGGGCAGGTTTAGGTCGTGACACTAACAATGGGCCTAGTCCAATCAAAGAAGCCCATCAAGCAAATATCACACTCACTTATATAAAAAGAGGGCATCCCATAAAAGAGAAGTATGTTTTCTCATATGTGCAACACAACACAGACAGACTCTTCAATTCATTATCTTCTTTTTTTATTCAAGTTGCTAACTTCATCATCGAAGTGTCCCTGGTCGGCAATCCCGATTGGGTGCCACCAATCATGTCTACCTTTGCAGATTTACAAGGGTAAAACTCATCTCTTCGTTGAATCTCTTTAACAATCCAGATGAGAGAATTTTCTAAGTCTCACAATGGCCCACCTTCTAATATATATGATCAGTCTTATTTTATATTGTTAGTTTTGTGTTGATAATTTTGTTAATAATAATGTCTAAGAATAAAAAATTGACATCAGCCAGTATTGAATTCTTGTGGGGCAAATCAAACCATTCCTAGTAGGGCTGAGCATCCGATTTGATCCGCACATGTACGAGCAGATTCAAACCTACTATAGGATCGGATGCGGTTTGAAATATTATTATGTTTCGGATTACGGATTTCACCCACACATATCCGCCTGCACTTATACTTTTTTTTTTTCTTTTATAAAATTCTGGACCGTCATTTTTAATCTTCCATATTAGTAGATATATATATATATTATATACTCACAGTTGCTATTTATACATATATATACACACACATAATATAATATATTTATAAATATACCAAATAATATATATATACACATGTAAGCTGAAACAAACAAGCCACATACTTTATTTATTTATTTCTAGTAAATTAAACTTCTTTTATTTATATACGTAGTGGAACTGTTTTTTTTTTTTTTAAGTATGGATTATCAATTTCTGAATCTTTGAGATTAAAAAATTACGAATAAAAAATAATTCAAAAATAATAATTTTATGATAAGAAATATGTGATTTTTTGGCCTAAAATAATATTTAGAAAATGAGCAAAATAAATATCTAGAAAATGGGAAAAAATAGGTCCAAAAATAAATTTTTAATGAAAAAAGTTCAATTCGCAAATCACTCGCATTTTCGTTAATCCTATCTGCACAAATCGTAACTCGCACTAAAAGCAGTTACAGGTTCAATTCTTTTCAAACTGTGGACATGCGAATGAGTTCAAAACTATCAAAAATCAATCTGCGCCCCCAATTCCTAGTTATTAGGGTATAAAGATGGATCTGCGTGGGCCGGATTGAAATGACCGTTCCTAGTTATTAGGGTATAATTGTAAATTAAAAAATACAAATGGACGAATGTAGCAAAAGAAAAAGAAGAGAGGGTTATTTTACAAATTACAAAAATAAATTGATTATTGAGTTGTGAAGCTGGCAATCAGGATCCTCTAGAGTAATTTCTCTGGAGTGATCCCTGGAGTGAGTGATCCAACGGCTCAAATTGTTTTTGTTATTATCTTACCGGTAAGATAATATAATTTAATCAAAACGACGTCGTTTTGATTAATATATCTTACCGGTAAGATAATATATCTTACCGGTAAGATAATCACAAAAACGATTTGAGCCGTTGGACCACTCACTCCAGGGATCACTCCAGAGAAATTACTCCAGAGGATCCTGATTCGTGAAGCTGGACGCAGCGGCTGGAGCCTGTACGAAACCACTAGAGCTGGACTCTGCTGAAAGCCTCAAAGATTTGAGAGAGCATTTGAGAGAGAGAGAGAGAGAGAGAGAGGCAATCCATTAAAAAAGTCTTCTCTCCCTCTGCAGGTAATCCTCAAAACCCTATTCTTCGTCTTTATCTTAACAACTATTAATACAAATATGCATATATGTGAGTGAATGACTGAAACACAGTGTTGTTTTGGGTATGGCCATGTTTTCTTTTTTTGGGTTTATTACGAAAAGACGTAGAAAAGTATATAGAGTGAACATATTTATGAGATCCCCATTTTACTTCTTTATTTGTGACTCTGAACTATAAAGAATTATTGATGTTCTATATGAGAAATTGTAGGGTTCAGATTATGAATGAGGGATGTTACTGTTTGCAAATTAATAATTCTAGTGATGCTTTTTCATAACTTACCTACACAAACGATTATATTTTGTTTCTATTTTCAGTTTAATCTGATAATTGGCAGTTCAATTTTTTTTTTTTTTTTTTCCATTTAATTTCACACAATTTCAACATTGTTTGCGGGACAATGGAAAAAGAAGATTTTAACATTATCACTGGCATGAAAAAAATGCAGCATTACAATTCTGATCGTGCACTCTATGAAGACATAAAATTTGACCTTTATGTACAAAGTAATTGTCCTCATCAGTATTTTAAAAGGCTCTAGGCACGCCGAGGTGATAAGGTCACCTATAGCCTAAGTGTGAGGTGTGAGGTGAAGCATGCGCCTCACCAAAGCAAAGCGCAAGTAGTAGAAGAAAAGCAAAATTATAAAGCAGGCAAACTTTTCAACATAACAAATATATATAGAATTTAAAAAATCATAACCATTTCTGATAATCTTTAAACATAACATTCAATTTTCTAAAAATTAGAAATATAATATCCAACAAAAGATATAAAGCATAATATTCAATCTTTTATCACTTTATGCTCTCTTTTGATCATGTTTGGTCATTTTATATTGAAGAGTTTTGAATCCCTATGGGTATGCCCACAACAAAAGTACTTAATCAACAGTTAGAGTAGAAAAATAGGTAAAGCCCATGAAGCCCATGCCTCGCGCCTCGAAAAAAGCCCTCGCCTCAACTTGTTTGAAGCGCAAGGATGTGCCTCATTGTGCCTTTTAAAACAGTGGTCCTCATATTTGAATCCAGAACCTCAACGTTATTGGGCCTCATTTTAACAATTGAACCATAGGCCCCCATTTTTATTGTATCTTAAAAATGTATTATGATGATCAATTCAATTGAAATATATTTGGGACACAAATCAGTAAGGACTTCTAAGTTCAAGGAATTGAATAGTTTTTGTTGGAATTTAGAAATCTTGAAACTATTGTAGATTCGTAGGATTTTGATTTCACCCTGTTGGTTATTGAGAGTACAAACTACTAGGAAAACAAAAATATTGAATCTTATGGGTTTCTTTTAGATTGTAAAAAAAACTAAACTTAACGAAGCTAAGAAGTTGAATTAGATTGAGTATGTTA
This sequence comes from Camellia granthamiana, assembly GCA_036172215.1. Taxonomy (NCBI): domain Eukaryota; kingdom Viridiplantae; phylum Streptophyta; class Magnoliopsida; order Ericales; family Theaceae; genus Camellia; species Camellia granthamiana. The sequence goes on from CM069914.1 coordinate 26,262,463, forward strand.
TCTTTGAATGAGAGATTTCGTTCCAAATCATGAATGTGTTTGTTCAAAAATTTTATATTGATGTTAAGTATTTATCTATCTAGTTTTCTGTATGTTATCTCAGCAAGCAGACAAAGGGGTTTTGGTTCATAAGGAGGGGTAGGGATGCTGTGTGCTAATGAAGACCGAAGGGATTTAGTTTCATGTTAGAATAAAATGTAAGGGCAATTATATAGGAGCATGCAACTGAACTGATAACATAGCTAAGAATGACTTCAAATTAATGATCCAAAATAATCTATTATTTGCTTTTGTCTCATAATGAAAATTTTCTTGTATGAGGCTCACATAAAAGGGGCTCATGCACCTTTTTTCAGTTTTTCGGTGGCCTTTTGAGGAGAACTGGAGAAGCTTAGTGCCTCGTGATGATAATAGATGAGGCAGCACATGGCATGGAACCACATGCCTTGAGGTGACCAAAGTTTGAGCCTTGAGATATAGGATTGAGGCACTATCTGCCATCTTAGAAGACCATGTGCTATTTTAGCTGTAAACATTGAGCAATCGTATGGATTTGTACTTTTAGATGTTAAACTTGGCTTATTGGAAATTTGGAAGTCTTGCAATTTTATGTTTTCCATTATACAATGGTTGTCATTGACTCATCGTTCTTGCACATATGTGGCATTGACATAAAATAGTTTCATTCAGTTGTCTTGGAATTTTCTTCCCTCTACCTTCAAAGTATGTTAGGATGCTTAAAGATTTAGAAATAAACAATGCTAGATTAGTTCTAAAAAAAATAAAAATAAAGCAATGCTAGATTGGGAGGCAAATTGGAATATTTATGTGGCTTATATGTGCCCCTAAGATTAGATGGTTTTTTCCTCTTGATAGAAGGTAAAGGAATGTCACTTTAGCAACAATAAAAGTGAAATGGAGAACTAAAGATTGAAAACTAAAAATAGCGAACATTTTCGTTACTTAGGTTTGATTATTAATAAGAAATGAAGATTGAAAACCATAAGATTGATCGAGGCCATCAATGCTTTATGGGGCACATCAATGCTTTACGGGACATAGTGTTGAGCGACTAAGAAATAACTTGTGCATAGAAGGAGTGTAGCAGATATGATAATGATGTAGGATAATTAGGGACAGCCACAACAGTGGGCTTTTGGGGCTGCTTTAACACTGTTTTAGGAGCTGTTATGAGGCTGTGAACAGTGGATTCGTGAAAAGCTTTTTGGGCTGTTAAAAGTGCAGAAAATAAAAGAGGGAAAGAAGGAGAAGGAGAAAGATATAAGAATCACTCCTAGAATTCCTTAGGCATCACACCTAGGGTTTGATTGCATCACACAATCCATAAAGAAGCTTTAAGAGCTCTAAAATTTTTTAAAATACCAACTCTATCAAATTATAAGTATTACATAGCTTTATATAGAATTAGAAGACTTCCTAAACCAACTACAACTAAAAAAAAAAAAAATCTATTATAATATCTTTAACTTCCAAAACTAATTTAAGACTAGATAAGAAACAAAAACAAAGACTAATTAAATAACTTGACCCACAAGACAACTCATGAGCGACCCACAAAACCTATATTTGGAAATTCTGCAAATCACCAAAATACTCCTAAGCCTAAAATCCCAAAAAATATAAATATAATTATAAAATAAGACTCTAATAATACTAGAAACATAATTATAGAACATTTCTACCAGTTTCTCTATAAAATCATTTCAATGTCCAAATATCATCGCTTCTTTAATATTTAGCCTTCCTTGAGCTTCTTATTCTTTGCATCAAATAATGCTTAGATGGATGTATGATAAAACTATGAAAGATGGAGTTAAAAATGAATTTATTCATGAACCTATAGGAGTATCACCTATTGAAAATAAGTTAAAAGAGAACATGTTAAGATGGTTTGGTCATATACAACGAAGACCTGTAAATATAATGGTAACAAGAAGAGTGATATGATCACCATAAATAGAGATATAAGGGGGACGGGAAGATCTAAGTTGACATGGGATGCAGTAGTGAAAAAAGATATGAATTTGGTTAATTTGACTAATCATATAGCTCTTGAAAGAGCAGAATGGCAAATCAGTATTCATGTAGTCAACCCACTTGATTAGGATACAAGACTTAGTTTGGTTGTCAAGGGAAATGGATTTGGAATGCTTTTAGAGTTTTTGTATTTATTTTTTTATTTTTGTGGAGAGGATGATGGGGCTTTTGGATGGTAAAATCCATCAATATTGGTGCCATTTAGCACTATGCTCACGAAAGTAACTTGGGGTTGGGCCTCAGGCATTATAAGAATTTGTTGTGAGTTGCCCATTGGTGGTAGAAACTTCACTAAAGGTGTCTTAAATTGCATAAGTTTGAGCCAAGTGAGCACAGAAAAACAAATACTGAACATAGATGTGATATGGCATGGAGGTACAAACATGAAAATCCCTAAAAAAGTAGGCCACAAAAGCACCAAGAGCACAACATTATATTGGAATAATTCTTACATGTATACAAATAATACTTGTTAATAACTTAGTAAACTATATTGTATATTCAAATTTTCATAACATGGAAGATGAAGCTTTATAAGTTCCTTAGGATTATTATAGCATGTACATTACTACTGTTGTCTTATTATATTTTTTACTTTAGAATTTGATCTTGTTTTATAAAGAAATGTGACCATTGCATGCTTGACTTGTGGTTTCATGTGCGTAATGTCACATTTAAAATAATAATAAGAAGAAATACTATGAACTTTAGGATGTGTTTTTGAACATTTGTGATATGTTGGAATAAGTGTCCAAAATATTTAGATTTACTTTTGAATTATGGACACATCCATCAGTTTCTATTTTGTTCTTCATTTTCCTTAAATAAATTCAAAATTCATTTATATCTACAATTTTGTTCTATATAAATGTATATTCTTATGCTGACTAATCTATCTATTATGGAATGTAATTTCAAGGAAAGAAGCTTAAATTTAAAGAAGGATGCCACATAGAACCCGGCCTATGACAGCACTCTTGTTGTTTACTGGTCTCAATGTTATTTTGGTATCAACCATTACTCCAGTCTATGATTTTGTCTGCTTTCTTCCATACTGGGAGAGAAGGGTATGTTTCCTATCTTTACTTTTTTGGCCAACAAAATACTTCATGCTTTGTAAGTAATTGCATTGGAAAGAACCAAAAGGGCTCCTAAGTCAAGTACAGTTGACATATAGAAGATATTCATCTACAGCTAGCTAAAGTATTCAAATTATCTACAATGTCAAAAAAAGTATGGGGCAATGGATCTCCAATCCAAGCACACCAAATTAGACATATAATGTGTTTTTACCATCTAAGGGCCTCTAATTCTATGGCCCCTCACCTTGAATAGAAACAACAATTACAATCATGCATCCACTGCCACTCTGCATTGGAAGATGGTCTACTGACTACTCTGCCTCTTTGCACATAGAGTGCTGATTTAGGGAACAGTTTACCTCTTCGGGTTAAGTTTTCAATTGCCAAGATTTATAGGTTGAAGGATATATATGTGTGTGTGTGTGTGCGCGCTTTTTTCCAAATTATGTCTAGAAAATATATTTATTCTGGTGCAAGAAAAATAGTCATACATTATTCCACCCACCTTGTTCTTTCCTTAATGCTGTTGAAATGCTGTTGTTCCTTGAATGATAGCACTTCCTTTCTACCTTTTTTATAATAAAAAAAGAAATGGAAAAAAAAAGGGGTAATAATCGTAGTACTCTATTTTGAGCTTGTATTCCCACTACAAATAATTAGAACTTCGCTTTTTGGTGGGAACCGTGCTACCAGATTGTTGGTTTGGACTACGGGTTTGTGATTTCTGGAATCTGGATCATTGTAATTTGTTGCTTTTGGCGTTTTGTTTCCTTTCTCTAATCTTGTTGTAAGGTGTGCAGAACTAATGAATACTGCTATTCATGCTTCTAGGGCTCCATGAAGTTACTGAATACCCTATAACATTTCATTGTTTCCATCGTTTTATTTTTCATTTGTAAAAAATCCCTTCTTTTCTATTTATTAAACTATATCATTTTTATGTGAAGCGAGATTTTTTTGGTAACTATGCGAAGCAACTTATTTGAAGCTAACTCAAGCTTCCTTTTTCATTCGAATTTAATGGGAATCCATGTTTACCTGTCCATTGGTTGATATGTCTGTTAGGTAATTTATTTATAATTTTTCATGCTAATTTTTTATACCGGATTCATTCAGAGAGAACGTCGTCGTCTAGAACGCGAAGCTACTTTGGCAAAGGGATCTGAATCAACCTAAATGGATCTCCCCATGTTAAGAGCTAGGAGATAACAGGATCTTTGGTTAGCGTGAATAGCTTGTGTTTGTTGATCACAGAATGACACTAATATATGAAGATGTAGGAAAAAGAAGCCTTTGTTTGTTCACCTCTTGAATTTTGTAGCTCATATTATATCTTTCAGTTGGGGGGAACATGATAGTTATACATGTCTAGCTGAAACAATTTTTACCTGAGTAACTGTTATAACTGTTTTCATGCAATGTTGTCATGACTATTTGATGACTATTGCTTAGTAATCATTTTTAGAAAGGTTTAAATTTTGTAATTGGTGAAAATTTGGGGCATATAACTCAATTCACATGGAAATGATAGGCTGCCATTTTTGTCATACTGACATAACGTAAATGATATCTTAGTGGTGATACTATTTAGGCTACAATAAGGCTATTGGAAGAAGCTCTCTCTGGATGTTCAAATGGGGAACCTCTGAGGTCTTCTGAGATTTTTACTGGGGCTTTCTCATTGCATCCTCGATCTGCTGTTTGGGAAGCAGTTCTGGCTGAGCTGCTTCTCCATCCCCTGGAAACCACTTAGTTTTCATGAGAGAATTGAAATATGTTGTGTTTGGATTTTGGATTAGTGGATTCATTCTCTTTTACCCTTTCTTTTTCTTGTCACTCCACAAATCGCTATCCTACTTTTGGTGGGGAAAAAGCAGCATAGGTTATTTAGCTTTCATCCTTCAAGATCCCTCCACTGTGCGGGGACAAATGCCGATTTTGGGAGTTGGTTCTATGCAAGCATAAAAAACTTATAGTGAAAATAAGAGCGCTTATCATTCAAAATTAAGCGTTTAAACACTTGGTAGAGGTCATAAAAGTGTTACTTTCCAATGTTTTTGGCACGATGTGAGGGACATTGATTTCATGTCCTCTCATCTGAAAAGCTTCCATCTTTTTAAGTCCAGGTAGTACCACAAATTTCAGGTGGTCCTGCTTTTATGACCCCGTGATCTTGTGGAGTTTGTTTGGTCAGCTTTGGCCGTTGCTGCTAATACAGATACAGCTGCTTGTGATTGCACTTTTTTTGTTGTATTCCTCTGTTGCTTATTACCTCATATTTGGAAGTTTGCTTATCCTTACCCTTGTATTGTTCTTGTTTGCTCTCAATGAATTACTTGCCAAAAAAACTCTATGTTCAGCTTTGTTTGGGTGTGGGATATGAACATTTTTTTGGGGGGCTTTCCCTGCTTGCTTGTGCCAACTGTCCATGTTGTTACTTGAAGCAAAGGTCTGTTCTCTGGAGGTGTCTGTTTCGTGATCCAACAGTGTATTGTGTTGGGAAGTCCCATTAACTATATGTTGGAGAAAATAAAGTAAAAGTAACAATTATTTTTCTGGTCAGGTTAAAAAATAGTAAGGAAACGAATTGGGATTAACTCAGTTGACAGTTGATCAGAACTCATATACCTCACTAGGTAGCCCAAGTTTCTTGGACCAAATCTTGCCAAAGAGGCAAGACTCTATCTCTCTTAACTGCGGTGTTTGATGTATCAAAAAAATGAGAAGAAAATAATTATATATTAGTCCCAAAAAAATCATTTTTTTTTTGTTTAATTACCTAATTTTCTTTTCTCTGGACAAGTTTGTGATCCAAACTTAGCCTCAAATACCAATTTGGGGAGTCTATGTGGTGCATCTGTTTACTTAACTTACATGATAATAGACAATCTACGCTGCTTGGATTCATTAATGGGATAGGGCTTGCTATTTGGCTTCGTTTTGATCTTATGTTTTTTGATTTCCAATAATTGAAGAGTTATTTGTGAAGCTTAATTTATTATTTTTATTATGTCTGTCAATTTTATTTTATTTTTTTTCTTTACTTGTTAGAGGACTCCTCCTCACCTTGTACTTTCACTTCCTTTATCAATAAATTTTCTTTTGTTGCTAAAAAATAACAAAAAACACAGCCTACACTACTACCTTCTAGCACCTCCTGACTTTGACATTGGAACTGCTTGGGTTCAAGTGTTGTCCTAGATTGTTGAGTTTTCAATAATGGAGTCCAATTGTGTTATCCCTATCAAGGTCCTCCCATTGTGTTGCATCTAGGGCCGGAAGAAAAATTGATAGAATTGAACCGATCGTTCAAGGTTGATCAAATTTCAATTTTCGGTCACTTTTTCATAAAGTATAGTATGTATTAGTCGTGTGAAATATTTACACTGATATCGAATAAATATTATATTTAATTACTTTTATATTCTGATTCTTTGGGCATTAGAATATCAATCACAAATAATACACATTGGGCATGTTTGATTGAGTGGATTAGAGTATGGGATTGAGATTATTAATCCGTGGGCTCAATTATCCTATATTTGTCTTAACATTTTGGTTTAGGATTATTAATCCAATGGATAATTAATCCAACAAATTTGTAGGATTATTAGTAATGAGGTAGGGGTGGGATTATTAATCAAATGGATATTAATCCAATTGGATAGTGAATACTACACTAATTTAATAGAATTATTAATATTTTACTATTAGTCTTTTGAATCAAACATGACCATTTTGTCAGGCATTTATAGTGCAACATTTGTCATTTCTCTTATTTGTTTTTTATGTAAAATTTTACAAATTTCTCTAAAATTCCTTGAAGCCTCATTAAAAAAACCGACAAAAACAAACCTTTGCATGTGATTGATTTTAATTTATCAAATCAAGCCGTTTACAATTCTAATAGCATGCCAAAACTAATAAATGGGCTTTAATTATTTGTCCATTGTATGGATTTTACTTTAAGCCTTTCTCTAGTGATGGTATACACTAGGTCTCAACTCAAAGCAATAGTAGTAAACAGTAAACACTAACCAGTGTATTTTTTGAGAATTAAGCTAAACCTGAACTAAAACCTCTACATTTTGTTGTTGTTGTTGTTGTTGTTGTTGTTGTTGTTTATTTTTTATTTTTATTTTTTTAATAAATGGGATTGAGTAGCCGTTATATTACTTGATTCTGCTGGGTTGATCAGAGCTGAATGAGACTGGTAGGTAGTTTCTTACCCCTCCAATACTTTTTAGGCAGTGGTTCTCTCCAGTCCCATATCAGACTGGAGGGTACTGTTGAGTCTGTGAGGACCTACCACCGGTCCCGTTTTAATAATCAAAATCGTTTAATATATAGAACTTGTCGAGTACTATATGCCTGTAAAAAATCAGATTAATCGGATATCGATAGCTATCTCATCGGATCAGTTTTTATCAACTGTTTATTTTTTTCCACCGTTCATTTTTTTTTATACAAAACTAATTTGATCACGTAACTATCGATATCTGATCAATGTGATTTTTTACAAGTATATAGTAATCGATGAGTTTTACACATTGAACGGTTTGAATTATCGAAACGGGGAGCCGTGGTGGGCCTCCACGGGCCCAACAGCACCCTCCAGGAAACTAGGCCCTACTTTTAGGAAAATGTAAAAATAAGTTATAATTTTATTCTTATTACAAATAAGTTTTACAGAATTCTTAATATAATCCAAAACAGGGTTATTTTTTGGTACAACTATTAAAGTATGAAATATTCTAAACTAGCAGTCAAGCCTAACATAAATTTGAAATACTTCAATCAAATTTAATTACCTTATACATTCTAAACTCTTTCACACCTATGTGAACTCTTAAATTTGATCCATGACCCAATATTTTACTGTTGTTAATTTTAAAGGGTATATATATATGTTTCATTATAAGTCAAACTTTACTAGAATTTCTTATAAAAAATCATCAAGATAAAATTTTAAAACTATGAATCACCATAACATTTTAATTAAAATATTATTTTTTAAAGCAACCAAAGGTAATATGATCTCTATTTTTGTATGAGATATTCTACAATAAATACTCTTAAAAAAATTATGTATCATATGTAAATTATAATATTTTGTGGTGTCGAGTATTTTTCAAATACTCTTGCCTCGTTTGCAAAATAAAGGGTCAGTTTCGTTTAGTTTTAGAATTATGATTTGAGCGTGGAGTTGTATTTTGAGTTTAAGGTTTCTAAATCATGATTTGAAAAGAGAAAATTTGTTTGATTATAAGTTTTGAAAATAATTTTGGGATGATTTGGCTGTGTTTGGTTTGCCTTTGGAATCATGATTCCAAAGACAGTTTTTAAATCACTTTTCAAAATTCATAACTAAACACATAACTCAAAATTACTCAAACCCCAATTCAAAAATTAATTTCAAAACTCATAACCAAACACACAACTCGAAACTCAATTCAAAACTCTTTTGATGATATAGTGTTGAAGATGGTTACTCATGGGATTGTTAAATTATTTTTATAAAAAATCTAAAAGAAATAATTTCTATATTTAAAAAATATCTAAAACAAATATATATATATATATATATTCAAATAACAGGTTGCAACTGCAAAAATTAAAAAAAAAATTACACTGTTCCAGTCGACAGGCTGGTCAACCGGCCGAACGTCTGGGAGGGTCCAGGTAGATCCAATCTGCTCTTTTCAAAATTTAAAATTCAAAAATTCATTTCAAAACACTTTTTAAAACTCATAACCAAACAAATTTTTTTTTTTTTTTTAAAACTCGACTCATAATCCCACACTAAAATCACAACTCTAAAAAGAGAATCACAATTCCAAAACTAAACCAAACACAACCTTTGTAATTTTTTTATTATTATTTTTTGATTAATTGATGTATAGAATGTAAGAGAATGTGAGAGAAAATATGAGAGAGAAAAAACGATTGATTGATTGAATAATAATAATAATAATAAAGAGAAGAGAGGAGTTTTGAAAATAATTTTGAGTTGTATTTTAAAAATATGTTTGATTAACATCATCCAAATCATGATTTAAAAACATAGTTGAGTTTTGAAGAATAAACTATGTTACCAAACTTTTAACTAAAAAAGGGGGCAAATTACAAACACCCCCTCGAGGTTTGGTGAAAATACAAATTTTCCCCAGAGGTTTGAGAAATTACATCCTGCCTCCTAAGGTTTATATTTCCATAACAAATTATCCCCTGAGATTTTTATTTTCATACAAATTCCCCCCTAATTTCTCCTAATTTGTTATAAAAATTTGACCCTCATTGGGCAATTTGTAATTTCTCAAACCTCAAGGAGAAATCTGTATTTTCACCAAACCTCGAGGGAAGTGTTTGTAATTTGCCCTAAAAAAAGTTAACACTCAAAAAAAAAAAAAAAATCAAAAAGTTAAAAAAGTCAAAATTTTACATTATATACATCAATAAATTATTTCTTTCTCACAAATATTTATTCAACTGTAAAACTATTCCAAATATATTAATTTTTTTATTTTATAAAAAAAAATAAAAAATCACCAAAAAAAATCTAATAACTCAGATTGGACTTGACTCATATTTTTTAGGGTAAATTACAAATACAATCTCCGAAGTTTGCTTAAAATACGACTTGTCTCCTGTGGTTTAGAAAATTACAATACCTTCCTATCAGAATTTTTTATTCAACAGAATTAATTGAAAAAGTGAAATTTCTAACTGTTCACTTGTACAATAATAAAATTATCTGAATTATTAATTGAAATAAAATTTTAACATTATTAAAAATTGTTAATTAATTTGATGATTTATTAATAAAATGACATATTTGTTATGAAATTAAAAACATTGAGAGACATAATGTAATTTTTAAAATTACAAAAAATAATTTGTAATTTAAGTAAAACTCAAAAAATGTATTCGTAATTTATCTTATTTTTTATAATCCCAAACGTACATTACAAGTCCTTCACCGTACACACGTGGCATGTGAAGAGAAATATTTTGTTTGTAAGCAAAGACATATTCATATTCATATGATTATTAAGATTTGATTTTATTATACTCTATACATACATATATGTACACTCAAATTATTATGTGTAACAATTGTAGGCACTCGTGTGGTGGTAGTTAAGTGAAAGAGATATAGAGATATAAGCCATGAGGTGGAAAATATTTAATATTTTTAACACGTCATGTGTTCATTTTTTTTTTATTAATTATTACATATTAAGACTTTTCATATTTGTTAATCATTCAACACAAAATTATATATCTTATATTTTTTTACCAATTAAAACATTTCAAAATATTACGTGATCATATTTCAAAAATATCCTATTAAATGTGTATAAAGCAAATAAAAAATAGGACCCCAGCAATTGGTTAGATTCACGTTTTGTCTCGCAAGGCATTGCATGTGCTCTTACCTTTCACTTTAAGCCCACTCGCATGTGCTATTGTCTCTCTCTCTCTCCCACCAATCTTTTTTGCTTTCTCTCTCAGCGTTCTTTTACATTTGATCCAACTTTTCTTCAATATGCCACTATACTTTTGTTCAATTTGTTGCCACAACTTTAAATTCGACCAAACTATTCGAATTTAATTCACATTTGTGTCATAATTAAGCTCACTTAAGAAAAAAAAATATGAAAAATGAACCGAGCTCATTCAACTCAATTTATTATCTAGCAAGTTGTTTGAGATAAGTGAATCAAAATTGATCCTATTTGAATATCTTTGTTATATTAATTCAAAAAAAGAAAAAACACAACATCTTTCACTACTTTTACAACATTTTCATTGATTTTAATTTTTTAAGAAAAATTATTAGATAATCTTAAGATATTACGTGATATCATCAACGTGATATTCTTAACAAACAAAAAATTATAATATATACTGAATATGTTATCCTTTATCTCTCAATTATTTAACAAAGATATATTAATATGTCATTTAAAATTAATATAAGATTACTGAATAATTACATTTTAATTTTTTTTAAATCTTTTTCAAATATTTTTAAAATAAACTTCTATATTAAAAACAAGAGGTACAGTAGCATTTGCGTTATAAAAAAGTCCTTTGAGCTTTACTAGTAGTTGACTCATTCAGGGATCAAAAATACCATAGATTCAAAAAAATTATCAAAAGTTCTATCAAATGTCTCATATAAATGTAGGATTTAATAGATTTTTTGGGATCTTTAATATTACTCTTTAGAGATTATGCTATCCGATATCTAAGTAAGAGAAAGTATTTAGTATAAGGGTTGTGCTAGGGAGCCCTAATTTTTAGCCCCCTAATCCCCCGAAATTTCAGACCAAGGCAAAAAAAAAAAAATTTGTCCAAAACGACGTCGTTTTGGGCATTAGAGGGATTAGGGGGACATTTTTAGGGGATAAATCATTTTCCTTAATATAATGGGTATGGCACATGGCCAAAATGACATGATATATTTCTATCATTAATTGATTGCCATATTGTAAAAGTAAAATTCAAAGAGTCACTTTATAATTGACCCCAGGAGCTTTAGTATTCGGACACATCAATCTTTAATCTAATTTTTAACATATGACAATTAATAAGTGATCTGCATCACTAAATATATTTTTTTTTAAATTTTTTTTTTAAAATTGTGGTTGGTTGAAGAATTTGATAAGGAAAATAGAAAAAAAAAAAAAAAAGAAAGAAAGAAAGAAAGAAAGAAAATAGAAAGAAAAAAAAAATTTGGTAAGATTCGAATTTCAAATAATTATATTTGGTTGAGTTGAGAAATTGATAAATAAAAGAGCCAAAGTGAATCAAAAAAATAAAGGTGTGATTGCATTTTCTATTCACTTTCTTTTCCTTTATATTTTCTATTATAACTAAACAAAAAGTGTGGATTTTTTTTCTCTTTTTATTTTTCTTATCAAATTCTTTAATTAAACACAGCCTTAAATAATTGAATTTTTTTATTTTATCTTTTGGTTTGTTTAAATTCATTCAACACATGGGCCCCATTTGAGGAGTGTGTGATATTTAGCTAAAAAATCAAAAAATAATTATAAATTATCTCATTATTTTTTCAATTTATATATATATATATTTCAAAAAATCAAAAAAATCAATAAATATAAGCGTTGGAAATACTGCAACGGTAGTTTCCACACAAATTATAACCGACCACATCACATCAGTTCCTACCGTTGGGATTGAAAAGCCAAAAATCAAATCTAGCCGTTGGATTGTTGTAAAGATGGACAAGTGTTTGGTGGTCCCTACACATACACAGAATGCTTTATCGACCCACCCACCTTGACCTGATCCTGAATAACACCTAATCACATTTAAACAAAACAAGCATTTATAGCCGCCAGATCAAATAACATCGTAGGGCCCCAATTCAATTACAATCTATATAATAATATATCATCAATGCTCACCTGATTAGTAGTAGAAGTATAGCAATAAATGTGTACGGACGAGTTTTTTTTCCTTTTTTTTAAACGGTATGTAGTTTGGACGGTTCGAGAATTAAAAGGGTAGATTACAAATATATTTTTGTGAGATTTACTTATAGATTGTCTTTTAATTTAGAAAATTATAAATATCTTTTTATTAAAAAAATTGATTTAATAGAATTAATTAAAAAAGAGAAATTTATAATTGTTCTCCTATATAATAATAAAATTATTTAAATTATTAATTGAAACATATTTATAACATCATTAAAAATTGTTAAATGACATGATAATTTATTAATAAAATAGGCTATTTGTTATGAAATTAGAAATCTCAATGAGTGAAATGTAATTTCTAAAATCACAGAGGGCGATTTGTATTTTAATCAAATATCAATGGATGTTTTTGTAATAAAAAATGACTCGTAGCTCGACTTTTGGGAGGTCGAATGGCCCGAACTGCCCAAAACGACGTCGTTTTGGACAATGTTTTTTTTTTCTTTTTTTCTTTTTCTTCTTTATTTCTTTCCTTTTCATTCTTTCCCTTCATTCTTTCGAACAACACAGAGACAAAGAGGGAAGACAAGAGGAGGGAGGAAGAGAGAGAGAGAGAGAAAAGAGAAGGGGAGAAGAGAGAAGAGAAGAGGCGATGACGGTGATGTCGGTGATGGTGGCTGTGATCGACGGTGATGGTGGCCCGATCTCCTCTATCAAACTTTTTTTTTTTTTTCTAAGTAGATCTGGATCTGAAAAAAAAATTAAATTATTGATGATGATGATGATGATGATGATAATGTTGATCCGGATCTACAGACAAAGGCAAATTTTTTTTTTTTTTTGTTGATGAAGATGATGATGATGTTGAAGATGATGATGATGATGTTGAAGATGTTGAAGGTGATGAACAAGATCTGCAGAAAAACAATTTTGTGTTTTTGGAGCAGATTTTTTAACGTTGATTTGTTGGAGCAGATTTTTTAAGATGATGAACAAGATGATGAACAAAATCTGCAAAAAACATGCTCCAGACAAGATCTACAAAATTGATGAAGATAAACCCAGCTTCCTCTTTCTCTCTCTGTTCTGCAAAATTGATAAAGATAAACCCAGCTTCCTCTTTCTCTCTCTGTTCTTCATCTTTTTTCTTCATCTTTAAAGAGAGAAGGAAGGAAGGAAAAAAAAAAAAAAATCGAAAACGACGTCGTTTGGACTCGGGCCATTCGAGCCGCGATGATTTCGAGCTACCAATCACGATTGTTTTGTAATTTATCCAATTACAAATTGAATAGTAGATTAACAGATTGATAAATTACAATTTAGACAGTTTTAAACAAATTAATTGATTGAAGAATATTTTAATTAATTATTAAATATTTACATAATATGTAACAGTAATTTATGTAATATTTTTCATATATATATAATACAAACTAATTTTACGTAATATATTTCATATATATATATCACCATTAATTTATAATAAATTTCATATTTTAAATCTTTTTTATACTTATTATTATTTTAATATTTTATTAGAGATTAAAAAATATATATATTAACTATAATGAAGTAATTTTAAAGAGAGATTATAAATTTTAAATAGAACGTAAAAGTTGATATGAATCAATGCAATATTTTGCACGGACATGCTGGGTATGTTTGGTTTGAGTTTGGGAGATGAGTTTTAGAGATAAAAAGTACGAAAAGTTATTTGTTTGGTTTGGTTTTTTTCAAAAGATGTTTTGGAAAATTATTTTGAGAGAGAGTTTAGAAAAAGTGATTGATTTGATGTGTATGAGAGAAAGATTTGTTTGGAAAACTTGTAAACCAAACAAGTTTTGAGAAATTTTTTTGGAAAAATTTATTTGGTTTGATTACTTTTGAAAACTTATTTGTAGAGAATTTTTTCCAAAAATTTTTGGGAAACACAAACCAAACAAGGCCGCTATATTTATTCCTAAGCTTTCAAAATTAATCTCTCTCTCTCTCTCTCTCTCTGTGGTTTTTAAACCCCGCCTAACCCCCCCCCCCCCCCAGCTTAATCTTCTCTATTATAACTGCTCAAACTCTCTCTCTACCGTTTCTCTCTCTCTCTCTCTCTCTCTCTAATGGCGAACAATCACGATAGATGCAACGGCGATGCTACGCCGGGATCGGAGCAGCCGATGATGAAGCCGACGGTGCTGACAACGTCGAAGTCGCGGAAGAAGCCAGCAGCCGCCATCTCCCGAGCTGGCTCTGAAGTCGACGACTTCATTAATCTCTTTCACGGCTCCGATCCCGTCAGAGTCGAGCTCAGTCGGCTCGAGAACGAAGTCCGAGGTTCATACCTCTCTCTCTCTCTCTCTCTCTCTCTCTCACGCACACACACTGTTTGTTAGAGTCAAGCTACATGCAGGCACAAACGAAAATGAAGGCTTGAATTTGTTAATTTTCCTGGAAAGTTTCAATTTCCATGGAAAAAAAAATATCTGCCTTTTCATGTTTCCTTGTATTTAGAGATGTGTGTGTGTGCGCGCGTGTGTGTGTTTTTTTTTTTTTTTTTTTTGTGACATGGTTAATACTGAAAATTTTAATTTTTATTGTTTTCAGATAATTGAAAACATTTTGGTTAATTTGGGGCGACATTATTTGGATTTTTTTAATTTTAATTTTAATTTTTTTGTTTTTTTACCTGTTTGTTGCTTTTATGTGTACTTCCATTTTTTTTTGTTCTTTTTTTTTAATACAAAATTCAATTGCGTTTCTGTTTGGTGGTGATGAGATAAGTTTAAGCTCTGTTTGTTTGAACTGCAAATTAATGGTTGAAATTTTCACATAGCGAAGAGGATGTATTTGAGGTTCTAATTGTGTTCATGAATATCATGTTGATATGTCATGAATTTTGCAGGAAACATTTCTGGGTGTTGTTGTTGTTGTTTTTTTTTTTTTTTGTTAGTATCTATCAGTTTAGTTGGATTTTTTTGACAAAAATATTATTCCCTTGGCAATAAATTGAGCCTTCAATGTACTTAACTAAAAAATAAATATATATTGAGCCTTTTGGCATTTTTGAATGAGGCAATCAAATTAATACAATGCTCTCATTTGATTTGAAAATATTAATTTAATATGGGTGGCTCAAGTTCCATTTGGCATCAGGCACTTTTGTTGTCCTTAGTTTCGACGGAGTTCCCTTTCTATTTGCCTCATTGTGGAGACATTTTAATCTGAGTGAACTACTTCCCAGGGAAACATTAAAAGTTTTCTCAGAAAATTATTGAATAGTGGGTGATATTGGAAAATTTTATTCAATTGGAAATTGGAAATGGAATTTTTTTTTGTTCAATTGGTTTTTTTTTTTCTTTTTTTCCCCCTTAAAAATGACTGCTTACACTGATATTCAATTATTTCATTGACTAAAATTACTAAATGGACAAATATTTTTGTGCAACTTCATTGAATGAGGTATTTTTTTTTCTCTATTCCTTCTATAGGCAGTCTTGTTGCAGGGATTGTCTCAAACACATGCTATGCCCTTATCTGAATCATGTTGTGTTTGGGATGATGCACGGTTACTCACACATATTGAAGTATCCATGTAGACTTTTTTTTTCTTTTTTTTCTTTTTTTAAGTTTTAAATTGTTGACTACTGACTCATCTAATTAAGCTGTTAGAGAGATGAGTAAGTATATTTATGTCCTCCACACATCTCCTCACGTGTGTCAGGCTTTCCTCCATAAGTGGGTCAAAGACGTGCAAGTATTATAATTATCAGGTAGGCAGTGAGTTTTGAACTCAGGATCTATTTATCATGTTGTGATACAGAAAAAACATATCACTATTGGCCAAAAAAATCAATTACTTTACTAGTACATTATATCACCTTTTTTCCCCCCCATATGAATCATCAGGATGATCATGGAATATTTAGCTTTAAAGATGATATATAATATGGGTATACTATGCTCACTTTTCTATTCTCATAACGGAATAAAGACATTCTTAGGACTCATTTTTGTTAATCCAGAGTTTATTTGAGGCAGCTCTTTTAAAATGCTTCTGACTTCTGAGCTAAAGCAAAGGCGTTTAACTACTTATATATAAATCAACAAATCAAAAATATGATAGGATTGTAATTTTAAATGTAGACTGGGGTTAGTCCAGTTATCTGATAGGGTTTATGTTGTTTCTTTGCATCTGCAGACAAGGACAGGGAATTGGGAGATGCACATGCAGAAATCAAGGCATTAAAGTACTCTGAACGTGTAAAAGAGAAGGCAGTAGAAGAGGTATTTTAATTGGTTTTAGCTCCAAGAGTTTGCTCATATCTGTACCTTCTCCAGTTAATTTTTCTATATCAACAAGCAGGGTTACTTATGTGTTGATGGATATGAAATTGTGGCCTTTCTCTGACTCTATGGTCAATCCTCATATTTTCTTACCAAGAATTTCTAGTTTTGATGATACTCCTTCAGCTGATTGACAATGACAAATTTCGTTGCAATAGAAAGAGAACTTATTTTTCTATAGCTCTAATAACTCATTTGAACAAAATGAACTTTGTTAATCACTAATATTCAACTAAAGGAGTCAAGAAACACTAATATGCATCATTTGTTGAACTTGAACATGCTTTAAATTCAGATATCCATATTCTATAGAGAGCCCTCCCGAGGAGCTGAACTACCTTTTCATGGCTGATATGATGGAATCTCTTTTGAGAGGCTTCATAATTAGGCTTGTTTTGCACCAAAAAATATATTCTATTAGAAGTTCACAAGATTAACAAACTGAGGAGCATCTCAAGTAATAGGATGCGGCGGCTAGTTGTAATGTCCCAGATCTAAATTGTGGGTCTACTTTGAAAATTTGAGCTTTGGTTGATGATAGGAAAATGCCATTGAAGTTCACTTGTTCTGCAATAGCCTATAGGTCTCTATCATTTTGAGGCCTCACTAAAATTATGATGGATTGTTGAGCAAGGAGCCTTCTTGGGCTTTTTCTTAATGGTTGAGCTTGCATGTCTTGCTTTTTGTTAGGCATTTTCCCTTCTTCATTTGCCTTTGAAGGATTCCACATTCTCTTTCCCCATATTTTTTTCGTATTTCCAAAAAAAAAAAATGTGTGGTTTTTATATAGGAGAAATAGAAGTTTAACATAGGGTTTTCACAACTGCAAAATGTTTATTATCTATCTGTTTACTATTTAACTAATCTTCCCACAGTACCTGTTTGTGTGTAACCTTTGGTCTTTCATATTGAGCTTGTTGAAGTGACATGTCTATTTTTCACTCAATACATCTCAAGGTGCATATATTGTCCTGATGAGGCTGGCTAATGCATAAAAACTGTAAGAATTCTGAAGAATTTCTGTATATTCAATTGTATTTACTGAACAGAGAATAGTGAAACATTTCATCAATCAATACCAATTACAGATTTATTGACCGTATGTCATTTGCAAAGTTGAATATCTGGCGGTGAAATAATTTTCATGGATGTTTATAGGCCTTGTCACTCAATTCCATACTCATTGCAGTACAAGTTAGTCCAGATTCTGGGTTTATATGTTTTTGGTAAAACAAGCAATTTGTTGGGGTGAAAATATACTGCATGTCTACCTACTGATAAAAATAATATCACTAGTGTACCTACACATACAGGTGTACTTGACCACACACAGACTGGAAAAAACATACAGGTGTACTTGACCACACACAGACTGGAAAAAACATGAAATTAATTTTTTTTTTCTTTGGGGTGTACAATATTAGTGAATTTTTTTTTATAAAATCCCACTTTCTAGGTCTTGTAACATTCTATATTATTACCAATTGCCATAGCTGAATTTCACCAATATTGGTTGGCTTATTTAGTTGATCTGCTCAAAGTGGTTCATAGCAGATCAATAACATGGCAAACATTGAAGGGCATTTACCATTGTGTTTGCTTGTGTATACCTATTAAGTAATTTTTTATTAGATTTATTTATTTATTTATTTTTTAACTTTATAAATGACATTGAACCTTCAAGGACCTTATATTGATGTCATCATTAGGAGTTAGAACGAACAAGTAATGTGGAAGTTCTCTTTTGATTGAACACGATGGTTTATATATTTCTCCTTAAGTATTATTTTTACATTACTAAATTTCTAGACCGTTCATGTAATAGTCAAATTAATCAATAAATCTTTTGGTGTTTGATTTTCTTACAACATATTTTGATACTTTCTCCATAGGGTTTACTTTTTATGCACATTAAATATGCTTTTTCATTTTGTTCTTATTTATTTATTTTTTTTCTTCCAAAAAATGCATTTGTTTTGTTTTTGTACCTTTTTCCTCCAATCTATAAAATTCATCTTCACTTACTATAGTTAGTTGATGAAAGAATGGAGCTCTTTGGCTAAGAAGAGTAGGATTTTGTTGTTTTTTTGTACTTTATCCTTAAATTTGAAATATTCATCTTCACTTGAAAGAACTTGCTAATACAGAAATCAAGCTCAACACCAAAAACTTGGATTAAGTGGTCTTGAATTGATTTTTGACACATTCAAGGATTAAATTATAAGTTAAATTTACTCTCTTTCTGAATATATTTATAGTGATGTTGCTCATTGATTCTTTTGGTCAACGCCGTTGTAGCTAACTGATGAACTGAATAAAGTAGATGAGAAGCTAAAAGCTACTGAAGCTCTTCTGGAAAGCAAGGTACTTTGTGTTGTGATTCTGTTTGTTGAAAGCCAGCTCTTCTTAGAAGTTATATTCTACATGTGCTGATGAGTTTGCCTTAATTTTCTAGAACCTAGAGATTAAGAAGATAAATGATGAGAAAAAGGCAGCTCTGGCTGCACAATTTGCCGCAGAAGCAACCCTTCGAAGAGTCCATGCTGCTCAGAAAGATGATGAGATGCCTCCTATTGAAGCCATTATTACTCCACTGGAGGCAGAGCTAAAACTAGCTCGGTTGGAGGTAAATATCAACTTCTCCAACAATGACTTCATAACTTTCTTTCTTTGCCCTTGAGTCATGGCCATGGTGTACTTTTTCCTAACTAAGCATGGTCATGCTGTACTAATAACATCATCCATTCCAACATATCGTGATTGATGTAGAAAGCGTTAGGAAACACTCTCATTGTAGCTCCGATGCCAAAGTTGATATAGGATGGCATTGTGGATGGTCTTTACTGCCAAATAATCGTAAGTACGTGGGAGCAGGTTAACAAATTATAAAGTTAGGGTTAACAAAGTTTTAAGGAAGGGATTTTAGTTAGGCAAAGAAAAATAAAGTTTTGGGGCTGCAGTATCAACAGATAGGAAAAAACTAATTTGCATTTAACCAACAGGTCCATCTCACCAATTCTAATTCAACCAAAAATATGTAGTTGTTGGAAATGAGGGCTAATTAAGAGCTGTAAAAAGAGAGAAGAAAGTTAGCAAAGTCCTTGAGAATCACTCTACCTAGGGTAAAGCTCCACATCTGTCACGAGAGCCATAAATTTTGAGAATTGTCTTACGCTCTTTGTTTGCATTTAAGGTACTGTTTTCCAACATTTGGGTTGCCCCTCAAAATTATATGAATCTTCATATGGCCCCCATCACAAGAAAATGTTCACTATGCGCATTTATTAAATGTTCTATGTACTTCCCCAGCAGAAGAAATTTCTGGGTCAGCTTACTAGTCACACGACGCCTAGGTCTAGGATTGCATCACACAAATCTTAAATGCACAATCTTTGGAAATTTCTCTTAAAACTTGCTTGTCCTTGATTCTAATGTGCTACACCTATACGTAGACTTCCAACGGCAACTAATTTTTGTAGAAAGTCTAAATCTCAAACACTAGATAGTGGTGATTTTGGAAACTTTTAACAAGAATAAGCCAACCTTAGAACTATTAAAGACTACATAAAGAGCAAATAAAATGACCCAATAGTACAATCCATTTCTAAGGCTTTTTGAAATTGGCTAAGTATTCTTGAATCCAAAAGTTAAAGAAGAGTGAACTAAAGAAATATTGGCAGCATGTTTACTCAAAGAAAGCATAGACCAAAACTATAACTTGATCATGAAAGCCATCGGCCCACCATAAAATCCAACCAATTCCTAAAATTTCCCTCCTTCAAAATTTATATTTCCTTGAACTTTTTATGGACTCTATAAGCTTTCTAGGCCCCATTGTGAAAGTTTTCAAGCCATTATGGGGATTTGTTATTCTATGTACAGGATTAGGTTTGAAGGATAAGTCTTTTAATTATGCATGAGATTTTGGCTTTGTTAGGTGGCAAAGTTGCAAGATGACAACAGAGCACTGGATCGCCTTACCAAATCTAAGGAGGCTGCTTTGTTGGAGGCCGAGAGAACTGTTCAGATGGCTTTGGCGAAAGCAGCCTTGGTTGATGATCTACAAAACAAAAACCAAGAGCTAATGAAGCAAATAGAAATATGCCAGGTTTTATTATGTTTGAAAGTTCTCATTTTTAAGACTATAGATGTAAATGCATGCATGTACTTTGGTTATCAACTACTGCTGTGGGAAATCTGAGGTATTATCTATTCCTTTTGTTTCAGGAGGAGAATAAAATCTTGGACAAAATGCATCGGCAAAAGGTTGCAGAGGTTGAAAAACTAACCCAAACCGTTCGTGAGCTCGAGGAGGCTGTTTTGGCTGGAGGGGCTGCTGCTAATGCTGTGCGTGATTACCAGAGAAAAGTGCAAGAGATGAACGTAATAACCTACTAAGCCTAATATTCGTGGAATTGTTCTCGAAATAACTGGTGGCTATCTCTAATTTATAATTATTTTGCGAATCTGGTTCTGTTTTTAAATCCTGTGTAGGACGAGAGAAGAACTCTGGACAGAGAACTAGCTCGCACAAAGGTTACTGCAAATCGGGTTGCTGTTGTAGTTGCAAATGAGTGGAAGGATGCCAATGACAAAGTAATGCCTGTAAAGCAATGGCTTGAAGAAAGAAGATTCTTTCAGGCATGTTATATTCAAAATCACTTTCAATGATATTTTGAAATTTGCATCTTCCTTAATTCATCAAATAGCTATATTAGTAGTGTAGCCACAAGTCAGATTCCATGGATCTTTCAGTGAAAAGCTTTACATCACTGCAGCAAATTACTGTTTAACATCACAGTTAATAAATTCTCCCATTCTGGTGGGATTATCATTTTATCCATTTGTGATTCATGTAGACACCCCTTGGTTTCTTGTGAGTTGTGAGAAATGGTAGAAAAATGTACTTGGAAATTTGCTTTCCGTAATATCTCTTGATACTTTAAATTGACATATGAACAAAACCAAGAACCATCAAGAGTCTAGACTGTTCACTGTTCCCAGTGTCCCATGTAATTCTCTAATGGGATGCAATTTCTCATATCTTGGGTGAGTATAAAGTGAGATCTTTTTTGAAAGATATGCAAATGCCTGGAGAGCTGGACTAGACAGTAGCCACTATGTTATTTTCATAATTACTTTTGAGCATCTTTGTTTGGCCCTTTGTACTAGAACAGGATGTGGAACAGGATCGGGAACGTGGTATGCCACATTATCTAAAATGTGGTACAATAAGGGTAGACTTGTTTAGATTACACTATTAGAATTTAAAATACTTCAAGAACAATTTTCTTTTAACAATTACACATCAAATAAAATGTTGCTTTCTTTTTTCAAATTAATCATGTTAAAACATATTTTTATGAGCATTAAAACCCAATTTTATGTTTTGTGATGCCGAAACTCCACTATTTGATTTGTTTTTCCTCCTAAAGTAACTTTTAAGGTCTATATTGGAAAATATTTTTGGGATTGCTTTGGATTGCTAAATTCATTGTTATGGAATGTAAGTGAAACATGTTTTGGAATATGCGTTCCAAAGCGTAAATTACTAAAGTATTAGTGTTTTCTAGTAACACTGGTTTGGCCGTTTCCTCCTCTCAGCATTTTGATGTTTCAAATAGAATAACATAGTATGGTATATCCCTGTAGGGAGAAATGCAACAGCTTCGAGACAAACTTGCAATGGCAGAGCGCACCGCAAAGGCTGAAGCACAGATGAAAGTGAGTAGCTTATTAGTTTTATCCACTTGCTTTTGTTATTTCTACCATAGACCTTATGTTAATGGCCTGTTGGTTGATGCTTACACAGGAAAAATACCAGTTACGATTTAAAGTTTTGGAAGATAAGCTTAAAGCATCTCTTAATGGTATTTCCCGAACTCCCAGCAAAGGAAGAGGCATAAGCAATGGACACTCACGACGCCAGTCTCTTGGTGGAGTGGAGAATTTGTCCAGAACACCCTCGAACGGTTTTTTATCAACAAAAACAAATGGTCAATCTGGGTCCTTCCGGTCCAATAGTGCTGGTGCATTATTAAAGCATGCGAAGATTTCAACAAGATCATTTGATGGTGGAAGCAGATCAGTGGATGGGGATAAGTCAGTTCCGAATACAACTGAGAAAGATGGCAGACCCATTGATGCCGGTGATCATATCCAAAGTAGTGAGATGTTTTATTCACACGAGGGGAATGGAAATGGGAACGGGATTGCCATTGACAAAACAAAAATAGAACATGAAGATTATGTTTCTGGAATGTTGTATGATATGTTACAGAAAGATATCATAACTTTGAGGAAAGCTTGCCATGAGAAAGATCAGAGCCTTAAGGACAAAGATGATGCAATTGAGGTGAGAGGTTTTATGTATCAGTTTAGCGCTCTGTGTGTGTCTGTTTGTGTCTTTGACACTATTGTCTCTGATGTGCACTATCCAGATGTTGGCAAAGAAGGTCGAAACATTAAATAAAGCAATGGAAGTTGAGGCCAAAAAGATGAGGAGAGAAGTAGCTGCCATGGAAAAGGAAGTTGCTGCGATGCGTATTAGCAAAGAGCAAAATCGAACGGCACAACGCCTCAGTGCTCCCCGTGGAGCTATAAATGGTGTTCAGTTGCATTCATCAAGGTGAATTCTTTATTTATGTATCTGGCTTCAGTTTGTAGAGGCTTAAATATTAGGGTTTT
The DNA here is from genome assembly GCA_036172215.1 of Camellia granthamiana. Classification (NCBI taxonomy): domain Eukaryota; kingdom Viridiplantae; phylum Streptophyta; class Magnoliopsida; order Ericales; family Theaceae; genus Camellia; species Camellia granthamiana. Next base: position 26,286,080 of record CM069914.1, read on the forward strand.
TTGTTTTTTTTGGTTTTTGGGTTTTTTTTTTTTGAACAAGTATCTGGTACCCTTGAACTTATCGAGTATACATATCTGGTGAAGGTGTTTATTGCATGTGTTTGTGCATACCCTTTTGATGATTTTGATGAGCATCTGATTTATTTTAAGAGAAGACATTCGTTAAAGGTTCGGAACAGAGATGGGCTGTAAATCTGATTCCATGAACATTCTCCGTCTTCCATGAAAACCAATGCTATTTGAATAGGTTTAGTAGTTTCCTTGAAAAAAGATTGCTTTTATTCCAGACAAAGTGAGTTTCTAGCTATCCAATTTCATTGTTAATTGTATGGAAAATCTACTAGTTTATGGATCAATTCTGCTATGAACACATAAATCAGACATAGATATGAACATAGAACACAGAAGAATGGACAAAATATAACAAAATTTATTAGTGTGACCCACTTCTAAAATCGGTTTCTGTGGAACTGACTAGTTCGCTTAATTTTCAGGAATACTCGAAATTTGTAGGTAACAGCAGATGGGTGATCATTTCGAATGCTAGAGAATGGCATACTGAAGTTCATTTGTGCAGTCAATAGGTTGTATGCATTTACAATGATTTTTTTTCATGTCTTCCACTTGGCCATCTTGTTTCGTTTTCTCAGCCAACTGGTAGAATTGTAAAGAACTGACTTCAATACAGATCTTGTTGTATATTTGTGTACTAATGATATTATTGAAAAATTTATCCCTCAAGTGTATTGTGAAATTCATATGAAAAACTTGATTTTGTAAAATCCTATTAGGGAAGGTCTAGTATCTCTACTAATAGATGTAGGGAGCTTGTATTTTTACACAACAATATTCTCTCTGTACACCCATTTTCTAGTTACATTCCATTAAAAAGTTTTAAAATTTTATTTTTTTCTCCTTGCATTCTCATAATTCCAAACATACTCCCATTACTAACCTCTCTTCATTTCCTTACACCCCTGTGTCTTTCAAACCATAACTCACACCCTCTACTTCCAACCATCACCTCCTTAGATTCGCAAGAGTCGAACCCCAACCCCAGATAATAATAACCGACCCAATAATAAAAAGAAGAAAAAAGGAATCTTTTACTCTACTAATAGAGAAATCTTTTACTCTACTAATATAAATTCCACAATGTATATGATCATGATATGATACATTATAAATACAATGGACCGTTTTTAATTCAAAACAATCTTTTCATTTTCCAAAAAAATAGTATCAATTTTGCTAGGTTCGTCAGTTATACAAGGCTTGTTTCAATACACAAAATAATCCATTTAACTAACCAAGGTGAATCCCTAGGTCAATGTATCTGTTAGTGGTCTCCCAAGGCACCACCTAATCACCTCCACTTTTCCGGTTACTAGCAAACCTAATCACCTCCACTTTTCCGGTTACTAGCAAGAAGAAAATTGGTACATAATCTAACGCAAATTTTTAGTCTTTCACCGTGAATACTATCGCCAACTTAATCACATTCTCATTTATACATTATCTTAGATAAAACATTTACAATTTTAAAATCATAAATCAAGAGTTTCAAATATCGTTTTTAATTCCACAAATTCTATTCACGAATCACGCTTCTGAAATTCATTTCAAAACATACATTTCCAATTCTCATTCAGTTTATTCTTAAAATCAATTCTTAGTCATCTCTTTCAATTTCACAATGTTCAACCAACAGTTCTCAAACAATATTCATTTCCATTGCAATGATTTGAAATTAAATTCTCACATCAATTAGGTTCACATTTATCAATATTTTCAAAATGATATTCTCGTTTTTCAATTCCAAGTATTTAATTTAATTTTCTCAATTTCTAATTCATTTCTAACAACAAAATTCACAATTTTTTTTCTTCTCAAATCACGTTTTACTCGCTGTAGATTGATAATTCTTACAACAATACAATTCTCCACTAATTCTCAACATTCACAAATCTCTAACATATATATATCACATACCATAAAATAAAGTAAGATCTCTCAAATACAAGATACAGGGACAACATTTCTCAAATATCACAAATTAGGGTTTTGAAAGTTGGGCTTTTTCAATTTAAAGTATACTTATATGATAAATCTTTAAGAAAATACATTTGATAAGAAAAATATTGAGAAATAATCAAGATTTCCTCAAACCCTAACTACCCACAACTGATATGTGCTTTGAATGTTTACGTTTGAGCCTCCTAAAGTGCACTTGTTAAGTCCTCAGTTCCATTTACTTGATGTATTCTAATGCATTTTTGTTCCTTACAAGTATTCGAACTCATGATGCGTTATTAATTTGGAGTTTTTGAGAGCTTGAGAGAACATGGCATTAAAGTCCAAATCAAGTCCAGGAAATGAAGTGTTGAAAGTTGAAAAAGAGCAAACAAGTTTTCCATTTTGTGCCGAGCACGGTCTAACTGTGTTTGGGAACTTAGGAGAGAAAAGAAAAGAAATGATTACTTAAGTAATAAGAGAAAAGAAAAGAAAATAAATGATTGTGATTTCTCTCATTTTTGTTTGAATAAGGAAGAAATAAAATAAAAGAAATGATTATGATTTCTCTCATTCTTGTTTGGTTAGATTTCATTAGAGAAAAGAAAAGAAATTATTTTATGTTATATTACCAAAATAACCTTTTTATATTTTCAATCATTTTATTTCTTTTATTTTTATAGAGACAAAATTGGTATTATGAAAATAGTGGTTTCTTTTCTCTCACAATCTCTCCACTTTTGGGAAGATTGAAAATGAGGCTTATAAGAGAAATGAGTTTCTCTCCATTTCTCTCAATTTATTTCTATTTCTCTTCACTTAGGTTATCTAAACAAGTAAGATAAATGCATATCTCTCCATTTCTTTTCTTCTCTCTCCAAATCACTCAATCCAAACATAGCAAGTGCCTGAGCACTTAAGTTGCTGAAGAGAAAAATATTTCGCAACTTTGTGCTTGAGCACAAACGTGATATGCTCGAGCATGACCAATTTCGAATTTTTCCTATTTTTAGGGTTATGTTCAAGACAAAAAGAGGTACTGATTCGAAGCAAGGATTGAAAGATGGAATCACTAATCTACATGGAGATTTCTTCTACAATCATGAGTGACTATACTCCATCTTAGGGTTTGATGAAACCCCAAGAGTTTTGTTTTTTTTCTTGAGATTGATGTATTATGATGATGATTGTATAACATTTTTTACACTGTATTTGGGAAGTTAGGAAAAAAAAAGAAAGGAAATGATTACTTAAGTTATAAGAGAAAAGAAATGAAATGATTATGATTTCTCTCCTTTTTGTTTGGATAAGTAAAAAATAAAAGAAAATAAATGATTATAATTTCTTTCCTTCTTATTTAGTTAGATTTCATAAGAGAAAAGAAAAGAAATTATTTTATATTAGATTACCAAAATAACCTTTTTATATTTTCAGTCATTTTGTTTCTTTTATTTTTACAATGACAAAATTGGAATTATGAAAATGTTAGTTTCTTTTCCCTCCCAATCTGTCCACTTTTGGAAAGATTGAAAATGAAGGTTATAAGAGAAATGAGTTTCTCTGCGTTTCTCTTCATTTCTCCTCATTTCTCTCTACGTAAGTTATCCAAACAAATAAAAAAAATACATATCTCTCCATTTCTTTTCTTTTCTCTCCAAATCACTCAATCCAAACATAGCGTTCGAGTTTTTATGCAAACAAGTTCTTTATTTAAATTCATATGTATTTAATTTATGTGATTTTAAATACATAATTATACAATGGTATTTCTTTGCAGATATTAAAATCATTGGATGCATCATACCTAGAACGCCACTTAGGGATGGGAGTCAGGCTTCAGCCTCCGGCTACCTCTCTCCTCTTTCCTCTCCCTCTTTTTTTCTTCTGCTTTCTGCCTTTTTGGTTCAATAATATGTGTGAGCTCTGTCTTCCTACTCTTTCCCTCCATGGGAGGTGTTCTTCCCCTCTTGGTGGAAGTTTTTTGTTGGTCCTCTCCTTTTCCTTTTTTGCTGACGCTAGATCTGCCTTGTTCTCTCTCCACTGACTCAAGCCGATGCTGTCACCAAAATTTCACCACCAAATCTGCCACGGATCTAGCCCATCTCTATGGATCTAGCTGTTTTGGGTCTGAGGTCAATTCCTTTTCTTCTTTTTTTTTTCTTTTTTTTTTTTTTTTTGTTGTTTTTCCTGTTTTGGCTTTGTTTTCTTTGGTTTTTGATTGTGCTCTTGGAGTCCATCGATGTTGTGGTCGTAACCTATGATTTATCTCAGATATACTCTAATGCCGAACTCTTATGATTGGCTCTACTTCGCAATATGAGCACGAGTACTATTGTATGTCTGGATATTTTCATAATTTGTTGCCTTTATGCTTCGTGTAATATTTTTACTTTGTTTGGTATATGCTTTATTTGTTGAATGAACTCTTTTGTAAATGTTGGTTGGCTATCCTTAATGGAATTTTCTTCTGATAAAAAAAGAATAAGTCATACCTAGGGAAGGCAAGGCGTGTCTATGGCATTAGTTTAACGTAGGCGCTTTGTGTCAACCAATGATGATTCTTTTCCCTTATTTGAATATACAAATTTTTCTTGAAGATGTTAGTGGGGTTTGTAGCCACAATATATCATTATCATCATAATAGTGATTTTTCATGAAGTGAATCAATAAATCCTAACTATGAGATTGGTGGTGCAGTAATAACCCTAAAACCCTCACTTTCATATCTAATCTTAATTTTACGTTGCTTTTGTTACTTTTAGTTTTTAATCTTTTTTTTTTTTTTTGTAATCATCATCATATGAATAATCTTTATTGAATTAATTTAGGAATTGATCTGGAATTAATGTACAGTTAGCCTATTTGTTTACATTGAACGATACCTAATCTTAACTGCTATTCTATTGAAAAACAGTTTTATTTGGTTTTTAAAATTTATTTTGGGTATGAAAAATGACCCATCAATTCGTGTTTTTATAGTTATAGGTCTGTGTAGCTCGACTTTTCGTGCCCCCTCTCGGAAGACGAATAAGTCCTACAGTATCGGACTTCCGCGATTCTGAATTTGATCTCACAAGTGCAATGTGAAATAGATAAACACCAAAGAGTCCAAATCCGGCAAATCTTTTGGAAAATCAATTGTGAATCAAATTGCCAAAAATAGACTACTTTGCCAGATATAGAGTCGCCACTTAAATATTTTTGGGAAATTTAGGAAACCCATGACTCTTGCTAAAGGCCACGTATCCGTCATCACCAAGATTGTCTGGGCTCGGGAACTTAAGTACGAGAGGGAAAGGTCATGAATTGAGCACCACCTAGTACTTGTTTTGTTTTGAAAATTGTTTCGAATATGTACCACTTGAAAAAGTGATCACATATGAACATTACTCAAATTATTCCAATTCAAGCAATTAGCCTTCATCCACAGGCATTCAAACAGTTTATCATTTACGCAATTAGCCTTATAGCAAGCATGCTAGACATGACAACAATCACATTCGTGCAATATGCTAAAGTACAAAAGAGCTCATCTAGTACTTCAAGCCAAAAGATGAAAGTGTTAGGAAAAATACATGATCCTAACTATGTAATGTGACTGATGCAACACATGTGATATGCAATCTAAATAGGCTCAGCTACTTAACATAACATGTGAATTAATTTGATAGCATGTGGTCTAAGCACGTATTCAAAGAAGTATTAAACTAACAATGCAAGTTAGCATGATGAACCGAGCCTTGATACATGCAAGACAAGTGGATGCAAGGCATAAGAGATGTTAAACAAAACATGATGCTCTAAACTAAACAACATAAGCTAGTAAATAAAAGGGAGAAAAACGTGTGATTGAAAGACATACATATTATTACAAGTTTGCACCCTCATGCATGAGGGTCCGAATAAACTAACTAGCTAAATTAATTACTATGAATTAACTAACTATTACAAACCCAAATGAATAAACTAACTAAGCTAGTTAACTAATTATTGCAACAACAAATTAATTAACTATTCTAGCTAATTAACTAATTACATCACAAATAACTTAGCAACTTCTAACTAATTAATTACAATACAAATTAACTAGTTAGCTAGCTATTACAAGTCCATAAGTGAACGAGCCTCGATAAGTAAGTGAAATGCTTATGCATGTACAGATTTTCACTCGAAAAGCCCACTGTTCTGCTGTCAAAATGTTTCTGTTGCACAGTATAACATCTTTTCACCTCAAACACTGCTCAATTCTATTCCAAAAAGGTGCTGCTCAATTTTACAAAAGTGGCCGGCAGCCCAAATTGGTGGCCTGCCGGCTACAAAAGTTTGGTTCCACCTACTGCAACAGAAAGCATATAGAGCAAGAATAGGGTATTCTTAAGGGTTGTTTACACAATTTTCCCCTCCTTATCATCAAACAACTCAAAGGAGTAGTAAATTTGATTCACAAACCATCAATCGATGCAATTTCATTGCATGATGGTCTATGAACCAAAGTGTGCAAGTTCAATAAATGCAACAAATAAAGACTCTCAAACCCCCTCCCTATCATGGATTGATCAAGGGAAGCGGTTGACATTGAATCTTGAACCGTTTACATCACTAACAAGTATGAAACGATTCAAGACTCAAGGGTTCAATTAACGTCTGATTGAACCCTAACCAAGTTATTATCTTGCATCATTTTTAGTCCTCATTTTATTACTCCATTTTAATTACCAACCATTCCTTAGTAAATTAAGTCCAAAGGTGAGCTTTAAGTCCTCTAATAGAAAGAAGCATCAAACCAAGAGTTGTTTTAGGCATGAGAGAAGTGTCATGCCGTTGGTAATGAACCCCCAAAGGGATTAAACCATTAAGCACAAGACCTCAATCTTATGCTTTAAATAAGCAACTAGTTTGAACCGACTTTCAAAGCAAAGTAAAAGCCAAGAAATGAGAGAGGTTGCAGAAGTGATTAGGGGTGAAAACAAGTATGGAAAGCCATAAACAAATGCTATCAATTCAAATAGGTTGGTGGCTAAGGCCTAAACCACCAACCTAAGAGGACTATCACACTCTAAGCATGCAATACAAGACTCAAATGTAATGAACTACTAAAAATAGTCCTAAAATAGTGCTAAATCAGTCCTAAAACATGCTAGAATTAAGACAAAAATAGCTAGAACAATAAGCTAAAACATGGAGTAATGTAAGCTAGTAAACAAAACATAAGTCCCCTCCACTTTTGAGACTTCAAAACAACATTATAGCCACTGAAAAAGCTCTGAAAATCAGTATTTAAAAACTTAAAGAAAGATAGTGTAAATGTGAGAAACACAAGGGCAAAGGCTAGAGAAGCAAGGTGGAAAGAAAGGTGAACCACCCTTCCACCCTGTAAGGCTTTAAACTATAAGTTTCAGCCCAAAATTACAAAGTTTATACAGTCCAAAAACAGTAGAAAAAAATAGTAAACAAAGCAAGGAAACAAATCAAGCTTTATACCTCTTGAAGAGGAGAACACTTCTAAGCAACAATTCACCACATACACACCCTCAAGAGCTCAAAGTAGGCTCAAAAGTACCTCAGCTCAAAGATGGCAAGGTTTGGTATAAAGTGTATAGGCAAAGGCTCAAGAAATTTGCAAGAGAGAGAGAGAGAATTGTAGAGAGAGAAAATATTTTGCTCCAAAATTTTCTAACCTTAAAAGCAAGAGGGGAGGTCCTCTACATATAGACAAACATCAAACTTCCTCAAAAAAATCAATACATATACATGCAAGCAAGTGCATCCACCAGTGACAACAGCTGGCATAGCTAGCAGAAAATATCTACAAAACATACTTATGGTCGGCAGACCATTAATTCTGGTAGGCAAGCCACACAAGTGGCCGGCAGCCAAGATTAGTGGGTGGCAGCCAGAGGTGGTGGTCGGCAGGTCCCAAGATTTTTCAGGCTTGAAGGACTATGGTTTTGGTCCAAAACAAGGCAGGAGATGTATAGGGTTTGAAGGCTCAAAGTTGTGGCATTCTGTTGAGAATTTCAAGTACTTAACAAGCATACACATATTCATCATTGGGTGTACAAGTGGTGACGTCCAAGTCGTAAGGGCGGGCAAAAATGGGGTGTCTACAGTCTGGTTTGAAACTGAATTGCATCGTTTAGATATACACATATATATAGTTTGTTACATATGTAAACACTCATATATCTTATTAATATCTAATATATACATAAGTTGTAATTTTTTGAGGTTTTTCCCATATTAAGCCTAATTTGTATCTGAATTCCCAAACTAGGCCTAGTTTGGACGGAATTCCCAAACTAGGCTAAAGCGCTATTACAAATCACACTTTCACTGTTTGGAGCCCAAAATGTGATGAATAATGAAAACGCTATTCCAAATTGCGCTTTTAATTAAGAAAGCGTGGTTGCAAATCACGCTTTTCGCTTTCCACATAAAAAAAAATTCTGAATAAAACGCTATTCGAAATAGCGCTTTTAGTCTGCATTCGTTTTCTGAAGAAAACGCTATTCGAAATAGCGCTTTCAGTCTGCATTCGTTTTCTAAAGAAAACGCTATTTGAAATAGCGCTTTCACTGTGCATTATTTTTTGTTCAGAAAATGCTATTTAGAATCACGCTTTCACTGTTGATTAATGAAAGCGCGGATTGAAAAAACGCTTTTAAAAGTTGTATAAAACACCCAAGCCCCCTCATTTGCAATCACGTTTTTTACACTTACGTTTTTTCGTCTCTTACTCTCTACTCTCAGACTCTCTACCTCTCGCTCTCGATCTCCCTCTGCTCAGACTCTCTCGCTCTCAATCTCGCTCTGCTCTCAGACTCTCACTGTCGCTCTTGCTCTCCCTCTGCTCTCACTCTCTATCTCTGCTCTCTCTCTCTCTCCGTGGTGTGGCACCTAACTCTGTCTGTATCATTTGAATTTTATGTATTTATTTATTGTGTTTGTGAAAATGTGAATGTGTGGTTGAAAATGTGAATGTGTGTTTGTGAAAATGTGAATGTTAGGGTTCTAAATGTCAATTATTAAATGTGTTAGGGTTGTAATGTGTTAGGGTTTTATCAGAATGTTTGGGATGTGTTTTGATGCAGAATGGGAGAGTTATTGCTTATGCTTCCCGACAGTTGAGACCACATGAAAGGAACTACCCAACACATGATTTAGAACTTGCTGCAGTGGTATTTGCCTTAAAAATTTGGCGGCACTATTTGTATGGGGCAACATGTGAAGTGTATACCGACCACAAGAGTTTGAAATATTTCTTCACTCAGAAAGAACTGAATATGAGACAGCGGAGATGGCTGGAATTGATTAAAGATTATGACTTACAGATTTTGTATCATCCGGGAAAAGCCAATACGGTTGCCGATGCATTGAGCCGAAAGTCAATTGCCAACTTAGCTTGTTTGCTCACCGGGCAGAAAGAGTTACTTCATGATCTTGAAAAATTTGAAATTGAGATTGTTTTGAGAGAACAAGGCGGAACAATAGCTGTCATTACTGCTCAACCAGCCTTGATTGAAGAAGTTAAAGAGAAACAGCAACTGGATGACCTTTTGAAAAAGATCATCGAAGAAAGGGAGTCTAAGCCGAGACCGGGTTACAAATTTGAGAACAATGTATTGAAATTTCAAGATAGACTGTGTGTACCGAATGACAGTGAATTGAAAAGAAGAATTCTGCAAGAAGGCCACAATTCGAAATTGTCTATTCACCCGGGGAATACAAAAATGTACCAAGATCTGAAACAGAATTTTTGGTGGCCAGGAATGAAGAAGGAAATTGCCGACTTTGTGTCCAAATGTCTTCATTGCCAACAAGTCAAAGTTGAACATCAGCGACCCGCTGGATTACTGCAACCTTTATCCATACCAGAGTGGAAATGGGAGCATATCACGATGGATTTTATCGTTGGATTACCTCGCTCCAGGAAAGGTATGGACTCTATTTGGGTTATTGTTGATAGACTGACTAAATCTGCACACTTCCTACCTGTCAAGACAATTTATAATGCGGACAGATTGGCTGTTATCTATATTGATGAAATTGTTAGACTGCATGGAGTGCCTGTATCTATTGTTTCTGACAGGGATTCGAAGTTTACATCGAGGTTCTGGCAGAGCCTACAGACTGCATTGGGTACTGAATTGAGGCTGAGTAGTGCCTATCATCCTCAGACAGATGGACAGTCAGAAAGGACCATCCAAACTTTAGAGGATCTACTGAGAATGTGTGTCCTTGACTTTCAAGGAAATTGGGAAAGTCATTTGCCATTAGCTGAATTCGCCTACAACAACAGCTACCATTCGAGTATTGGTATGGCGCCTTTCGAGGCATTGTATGGCAGAAAGTGTAGATCTCCGATTTGCTGGGCAGAAGTTGGAGATGGGCCGTTGGTTGGGCCCGAAATTGTTTATGAAACGACTGAAAAGGTAAAACTGATACAGCAAAGATTGAAAACTGCACAGAGTAGACAGAAAAGCTATGCTGATGTCAGAAGACGAGACAGAGAGTATGGAGTAGGTGATCACGTGTTTGTGAAAGTGACACCAATGAAAGGCCAGACTCGTTTTGGAGTCAAAGGCAAGTTAGCGCCGCGGTATGTCGGACCGTATCAGATCATTGAGAAAATCAATCCGGTGGCGTATCAAGTTGCACTTCCTCCTGAAATGGAGCATATGCATAATGTCTTCCACATTTCGATGTTGAGAGACTATCTTCGAGATCCGTTCCATGTGATTGAGCCTACTCGGATAGTGTTGAGTGATGACTACACTTATGAGGAACGGCCTATACAGATTGTGAACCGACGGATCAAGAAACTGAGGAACAAAGAGATTCCGTTAGTGAAAGTTGACTGGCAGAATCATGGTGGTGTGTATGCCACTTGGGAAAGGGAAGATGACATGATGAGAAGATATCCTGATTTGTTCCCATTGGATCCTGCCTTCTTTCAGAATGAAGGTAACTCGAGTTTAGAGGACTAAACTCCTTATAAGGAGGGGAGACTGTAACGACCCTCGTTACCGATTACTGAATTATATACTGATTATCGCTAAATTGAATTGATAACGATTGATCATTGAATTAATTGAAGTATTGAATAGACCGATTGAAATCGAAATTGAAATTGAATAAGTTTGCCTATTGAATTGCATATTACATTGTTTGATTGACTGATTAACTGTTTGCATTTATATGTTTAAATTGCTAATTGAAGGCCTTATCGGCGGCCGATTTAGAAACCGTTTAGTGTTTTGTGACTCTTGGAATATTTGTGATTTAATGGTGTATTACTCTGAAAATTTATTAGGAATGATTAAATGGGATTAAAATGAGTTAATTGCCTAGTTTAACTTATTTACCAAAATGCCACCTGTAGTGGACCTTTAATTAATATGATTCTAGAGCCTATACACTTAGAATCAATTTTTCCTCAGCCTCCTTGTTGTCTCACCACCGAAATTAGAACAAGAGAGAAGTGAGAGAGGAGAGTTAAGAGAGAAATTGAGTGTCCTTGAGGGTTTGACTAGAGGACTTGAAGATTGAAGTGTGTATTGCAAAATTGGACCTTTATTCTTGAAGTACAAGACTTAGGTAAGAAAAGTCATCATCTTCTTGTTGTTCTTGAGCTTCATCTTGCATGATTCATGCTCCATTGTAGGATTAAACCATGATTTAGTGCTAAGGAGTTGATTCATGCTAGAATTCATGCATGCATGCCCATTTTAGTGATTTTTGGAAGTTGAATCCATGATTGATTGTACATGCATGCTCATGTTTGTATTATAATCCATGTTTTCAGTTTGTTTTCAAAGTATTGAGCTCTTTGGAGCAAGATTTAATGATTGATTTCGATTTAAAACTCATGCATTGCATGTTTTGGAATTATTCTTGAAAATGGTTTGAAAATGGCTTTGATTGACCAACCCTTGGCCCTTGCATGTGCAAATTAGCTTTTGAAACTTGTAATACATTGAGTTTGGAAGTGTTTTCCAGAATTTGGGGCCAAGAGGTTGAGTTTTGGATGATTGGATGCTTGGTTCGAACTTGGGAGACAAATCTGGAAATTCCAGATTTGGCTTCCTCGCTCGAGCGAAGGATTCCTCGCTCGAGCGAGCCCTGTGATTTTGTAAGCTCGCTCGAGCGAGCATCGAGCGTGGCATCGCGCGAAAAAAATGAGCATCCAGTACTTTTTCTGAGCACAGATCGCTCGAGCGAAGGGAGGCTCGCTCGAGCGAAGCCTTTGATTTTTGGAGCTCGCTCGAGCGAAGGTAGGCTCGCTCGAGCGAGGTGCCTATTTCCAGCAAGTTTTGAAAAATGCCTTCCAAGTGTAATTTTGCATCCTCATCTCATCCTAGGCATTCTTAGGCCTAGTTTAAGGCATCTTATTGAGGATTTAGACATAGAACCACACCGAGGAAATTTAGGGATTTAATTAACATCCTTTCCAACTGTAAACTTAGTGTGTGTTCTATTCTGTTAATTGTTTAGGGTTGGCTCTCGGGGACACGCTCTAGCTGCTAATAGCCCAATCTCTGTGAGTAACAGACTGTGTAAAGATATGTTCAAAATGGTTATCTTTTGAATACTGAACTGAAATGTTTATTGAACTGATATTGTTTATTGAATGAATGTATGTCCTGTATTTCGAATTGTATTGTGGCATCCTTAGCACCCATTGTTATTGACTGATACAGAGCTCTGTCGGTTTCCTCGTGGAACCATATTGTTATTGATTGATGGCCATCACTATTGTTGGGTCTGTCAAGGCCCGGTCCTTTTGGACCTATTGTTTATAGGCTAATGGATGTACCACATATGACTGATTGATTGAAATACTGATTGATTGAAATACTGATTGATCGAAATACTGATTGATTTCAACATTGAAAGATTGAAATACTGTTTAATGAATTGATTTCATTATTGTAAGGACATTCATTCATAACCCCTTTACACTGATGTTATTCACTGGGCTTTAGCTCACTGTTTATATATATATGTAGGTTCTCAGCAGCCCGACCGGAGCTAGGAGCGTGGGATTGGTCCCCAGTTTTGTCAAGCCAGCCTATGTGCCTCATTGCGAGGTTCCGTGTTGCCATGCTATGGCTTTGGGGTCTTTTGTATTTCCCCTGACTGTCTCACTGTTTTGTACTGTTGTGGGACTATTGTATAGACTGTTACTGTTTACTGTACTGTCCTAGGGGTTAAGTCCCTGTTTTCACCGACTGTTATGGATATGTATATAAATGTATGCCGTATTGTACTGTACTGTTTTATGTGCATGTGAATGAAAAACTTTTTGGCATACAGATTGTCACAGCTCATTGGACACTATTCATTTATTGTTTTGGCTTCCGCCAGGCCCTGAACTCTGTTATATTGTATGATTGCTAAGCAGGCCTTTGGTAATCACGGATTACTGGCCAGTTACGGTGCTAAACCCATAGGGCCGGGTTTGGGTCGTGACAAAAACCTCTGAACTTAAGTTATTTTTATTTTTGCGATGGGATTTGCTCCAGTACTAATCTAGATTGGAGAAGTGTTCTTTGAGCCCATAGGCTCATTACTTGTTCATTTTAATTATCTGAATTGTTTATTTTTAAGATTCTTTAGATATATCAAGTACACACAAAAATTAGATAGATCCGATAATTGTAACATATTGATTTTATTGCGTTTGTCTTAAAAAAAATACTAAATGATTTATTTTCAAAAACACACTCATTGATCATTTTTTTAGAAAGAAACATAATAAAATGAAAAATTCATAATTATCAGACCAATCTATTTTTTTAAATATAAATAATACACATGAAGAGTTCTAAAAATCAACTGTTTAGATAATTAAAATAGATCCCTGATGGATCCATAATTCCAAACAATGCCTATTCAATTCATATATGGACCGGAAAGAGTCTCATTTCTTATTTTAACACCTTTTATCTATTTCATCCTAATCAACTTACAGTTATGTAATTTTTTAATTTTGGATTGTTAGGGAAACCGCAGAGAAATTGGTTGAGATCCCTATTCACTTTCATTCATCAAAATTAGTTGACTTTGATTGGATTGATTAGTATTTAACAGTTAATAATAAGATAGGTTCATGAAATATTAGGTCTGGAGAAGTCCAATTGCTATAGATTAGCTGGTGTGCTGGTAGTTTTCATTGTTTTTTTTTTTTTAGGTCGTGACTGGTAGTTTTGATTGCGTGTCGTGTTTTATTTGATGTTGAATAGGACTAAAAAATAAAAAATAAAAATAGAAGTTAGCTCAATTGATTAATAGTTAATTGAATAGGTTCCTGAAATATTACGTCTTGTGGTCCCTACTTTCTATGAAGCCTGATTTTACTTCTTCAAAATTAGCTGTTATTTGCCCATGACTTTGATTGCGATTGAACAACTAATGTTTTGAGCCCATGTTGGGCTCAGTTTCTCTCCACTGAATCGCGTTGTTTGGTCATAAGGTTATTACTGATCCTTTTTTCAATAATTTCAAACGTTTATTTTTTACATTACAATGTGTAAATTATTCATAAAAAATTAAAACGATCTAATAATATAACTATGTTTATTACTTTTTTTTTTTTTTTAAATTTAATGATTTAGTTTTTAAATAATATTTGTCATTTGTTTTTTTATAAATAAATGTCATGAACTAACGTGATTACGCTTATTCAGTTTATTTTTTTTACAAATAAATGTCATGAACTAACGTGATTACAGTTATCCAATCGACCTGATATATTTTATGAATGATCTATACGTTGTGGTTTAAAAAATAAACGATTTGAATCATCAATACGAAATCTATGGGTGGATTACACAGGTCCAAATAACACGGTGGAGACAAGTTGATAAAGGTTATTGGATAAGATTTAAAAAATTAAAAATTAACAATAATACTAATAAAATATAAAATAAAAAAAGAGTTTTGGGTTTGGAATTTTTTAAAATCAGAAATCAGGGTTTGGAATTAGGGTTTGGAATTTTGCTTCTGAATCAGAAATCAGAAATTATGGTTGTGAATAAACTAACCTATATTTGTTGAATTGGAATTATGAAATGTCTATATTTTGAAATTTGAAATCAGAAATTGAAATTTTGAAATTATGCTTGTGAATCAAAATGTCTATATTTTTTGAAATTAGGGTTTGGAATTTTGAATTGTGAATAAATCAACCTATATTTGTTGAATTGGAAATTTTATTTTTTGCTTGTTAAGAAGAATTAAAAGGAAATTAGGGTTTGAAATTAGGGTTTTAAAATTAATTTTTTTTAATTAAGAATAAAATTAAAAAAATTGAAATTCATATAATTGATAATTGTTAATGTCATATTATGAAATTCATATAATTGAGAATTGAGAATTGAGAATTGAAATTCATATTATGAAATTCATGAATTGAGATATTTATGAGTAACATAACTAAGAGTTTGTTTGAATTGGAATTTGGAATTTTTTATCAACCAAATAACATATGGCCCCATTAGTGTGGACTTTTAACCAATTATCCCTATTTTAAATTGATAATGTTATATATATTAATAAATTTTTATTATAATGTTGAATTAACTACTAGTATAACACCTATTACATCATTAAAATAATTCATGCTTTAATTTTAAAAATTTTATTAGTACATGATATATCAATTATTAAGAATAATTTATAAAATTTATTAATTTGTATAATGTTTTTCATTTTGTA
Source organism: Camellia granthamiana (assembly GCA_036172215.1). Lineage (NCBI taxonomy): Eukaryota > Viridiplantae > Streptophyta > Magnoliopsida > Ericales > Theaceae > Camellia > Camellia granthamiana. Next base: position 26,301,812 of record CM069914.1, read on the forward strand.
TATGTTATATATGAAGTTGATGTGTTAAAGTAAATTTGCTTTAATCATATATGCAGTTAGAGTATTCTTTATTTGTTACACATAATTACCAATATACATGGCATGAATTATTGACTTTATGGTTGTATATTCAATTTTTTATTCAGTTTCTACATCAATTGGTTGGCATAATCTAGAACTAAGTAGGTAAATTTCATTTTCGATTTGCCACTCACCCAAATAATACTGACCTACGAAAATCTGTTAGTCCAATAACTTGTATAGATATTATGGTACACTGTAAGGAATATTACCTTATTTTGTATTCACCCAAACAACATTACCTTATTTTGTGAAAATAGCTTTTTAAAAAATAAAAATTGATAAAAAAAATTATGTTTATCAACCGTTAAAAAAAAAAATTAAAAAGCAACCCAATTTCATATTAACTTTTTCAACTTATAAAAAAGTCAAAAAAAGCATTAAAAAAATAATATCAAACAAGTTTTTAGTCATATTATTTATAAATTAAGAGGTCAATGTATCAATTTTTACTTAAAGGCAATAGATGATTAGTGAAAAACATAAACGCATGACTTTCGAAGAGTACCTAACAATTTTTCATCATTAAAAAAATATCAAACAAACTCTTAGTTATGTTACTCATAAACCGATAATTCATATTATGTTACTCATGAATTGGAATTTTTCCTCATTGAAATTTATATTATGTTCTCTCAAATATTTAATTTTGACTATATTTTATTAAAAAATATATTTTTTTATTGACTTCAAAATAATAAATGAAAAAATCATGTTCTCTCAAAATATTTAATTTTGACTCTATTTTATTCAAATAAAAATATTTTGGTTTAGTTTCGTTTGGTTTATTTCACTGTATTTTGGGTCAGGCACCCAGAATATGATTAAAAATTCTTAGAATTTATTTTCATTTGGGTTTAGCTAAAGGTTTCCACTTAGTTGTTAACTATCTAAATCCATACTTTAGGACATAGCTTATTGCAGGTGTCAGCATATAAGTACATAATCACTTGTAAATTGTATGTAAGATCGGATTGAACTCTGCCCCTCCAAGCTAACCATCCAAAATAATTTAATTTTGGGAGGTGCCACATTCTTCCACAACCATTTGGAAAATCAAACCAAACAATTTATTTTTGTCAAATTTATTTATATTTTTTCAAAAAAAATCAAAAAATAATTTACAAAATCAAACCAAACCGCTATATCATGTATTATTTTTAATATACATTCAATAAAATTAATAATTTTTAATAAAAATATTAACTTTGATATTAGAATAATTTGAAGACATTTCATCATAAAATACTAACATTTAATTTTATAATCTTGTCATAGAAATTTTAAAAAATTTAATGAGCTGAATTTGTAATACATATAATTGCATTATAGTAGAAATTAAAATTTCCTCACAAAACTTAAGAAAATTTAAAAAAGTTTTTGAAATGGGTATTGAACGAAGGGACTTATCGCCACTTCCGCTTTGTGACTGTCAACCACTATTGAAAAAGAAAATCTTATCATTATGTTTTAATAATTTTTATTTTGATTTATATAATTAGAAGTCATTATTAATTGCACCGTCCCTTCAGGCACGGGCATACACTAGTTATAATATATGCATGAAAAGAGTCTTAAAACATATACTATGAATGGAACAAATACTTGATAGAATCGAGTTCTTTCAACTCACACCATACCGTGCATACACTAGTGATTAATTTGATGAAAAGAGTCTTAAAACATACACCGTATAGGGGTATTGAGAAAGTTTTTGAAAAAGTTTGAAAAAGTTTTTGAAATGGGTATTGAACGAAGTGACTTATCACCACTTCCGCTTTGTGACTGTCCACCACCATTGAAAAGGAAAATCTGAACATTATGTTTTAATAATTTTTATTTTAATTTATATAATTAGAAGTCATTATTACACTAGTTATAATATATGCATGAAAAGAGTCTTAAAATATTCTAATTAATAGTCCATAGCAATTTCGTAGGTAAGAAGGACAAAAAAAATTATTTTTGGCACTTTGATGGGTAAGCCTGTGTTTCATAATACCAAATAATACCAAATAATTTGTACGGATGCCCCGATAGATTCACATGGATAATTATCCAAAATTTTAATACATAGATTTAACCACCAACTTAAATTTTCTCTCTAATTTTTGGCCATTATAAATTATCTCTGTAATTATTATTTTATTTTTGTATGTTTAAGAAAAAAAAAAAGAGTAAATAAATTAAATTTTTTTCTTATTTTTCAGAACGAACCAAAATGAGTTTTTTGTTTTAATTTCATAACAAAGCCTCTATGACCTCTAAAAAGTGAACGAGGGTTACTAGTTCATATAGGAAATAACTTTGTCATTAAGGTCCCTAATGGCACAAGTTTGAGCAAATCAAATTAACTTATCTGTAATTGTCCATAAATCTGAAGAATTGGATCACCAGTTTTAAAAAATTAATAACAATGTTTGAAATCTCTATTTTATATTGTCCAAATCAATCGAGTTCTTTCAACTCAATGGAACAAATATTTAATTATCTACAAAACTTACACTATGATTTAAGATATTTGTATGATTTGTGCAATTTTGTCCAGTCTCACTGAATAAAAAAAATACTTGATAGAATGAAATGTTTTTTAAATGTGTGATATATTTGTCTACCTTATCAAAATAATAAAAAATAGATCAAAATGTATGAAAATAAAACAAAATAAGTGTTTTTAAAATTGGTCCCACTTACATGCGTACGATTAAATCGTTGTCTAAATTAACGGTTGTGTAGAGTCATTATTATTATTTATTTATTTATTTATTTTCAGTGAATGCCTTTTAAAAATTGATTATATTGAGGGAGGGAGGCCCTTGCCGCAATGGTAAGGTTGTTTTTATTATGCTAATAATAATGCTTGTGGTTATATGTATATTGTTTCGATATATGTATATTATTGATATTTTAATGTTTATTGTTTCATTGAAGCAAGTATATGGCAACTGTTCCAATTATCTTCTACTGGGGGGGGAAACATCATTCGGGATCCCGATGAAGGTACATCATATGATGCTGAGCCGAAAGGGATGTATGGGGTGCAACTTGGCACCACACTTAGCAATTTGGAGGAGATGTTTATGTCCAATGTGGCAAGTTACGAGGAAACAGTCCGATTGATCTTCAAATGTAGATCTCCTTATCGCCAGTGGCAAGCAACCAGCAAATACAAAATATTACCGATCAATGACGATGAGGCGTTGAACACCGTATTAAGTATCGGTGGAAGTTTCCAACCACCAAATTGTTTGGAAGTGTACATTGAGAAAGAGGTTGTACACAATCTTTCGAATATGACACAGATGGATTCTCATCCATTCACTACATTGCTGACACATGGGATTGACACGACAGCGTTTCAGTCTCCTATGTATGAATCAAATGAATGTTATGCAGCTGGCTACACACAACAGACATTTCATGGCCATGGTGGAGAATCAAGTTCACGTGGTGGATATGAGACTGAATTTCACAATAACACCGAAGATGTGCCCACCTACAGCCATCATACCACTCCAGTTGAAGTTGCTGGTAATATGGCTGAAACGGTTAATTCTGTGCAGTTTGCTGACAGTGACATGTACGGTCCTAATGTTGCCCTAGACAATGATGAGAATGAAATGTGTGATGAAGAAAATTTATTGGGCGGATCAGATGATGATGATGATGAAGAAGATTATGCCAACGCTCCCGTTGATATTCAGAATGCCCCCATTCCACCTAGACCTGAAATCCCTTTCTATGAAAATATTCACATGGGTGGTGATTTTGACATTAGTAACCGCAATGTCGTTCCCTATAACTGAATCTGGAATGCTGAAAATCCAGAGTTGGACAAAGGGATGGTTTTCGTTGATAAGAAGCAACTCGTATATGCTGTGAAATTGTACCATGCAACAAATAATCGAGAGTATAAAGTCGTAACCTCCAAGTGAGACGTTTGGGTGTGTGCTTGCAAGTACGATTGTAGATGGTGGTCGCGTGCATCTCTTAGTAGGATACATGGTCTTTTTGAAATAAAGCAATATAGGGGTCCTCACCATTGTTTATACCCACGAATGAACAGGGACCACACTAATATTAGCTCCAGTTACATTGCTTCTCATCTTTTGGGACAAGTTGCGGTGAGTATACAAAATAAATGTTTACATTTATATACGTATTTGTTTGTTTAAAGTGTTCACACCAAAATAATCTAACTCATAGGTATTGTCGTATGCAGAATGAACCTGATATGCCCATTAAAAATGTCATCGAAGATATAAAAAAGACCATGAACTATAGTATATCATACAAGAAGGCGTGGCATGCAAGGGCAAAGGCAATTAGAATGGTATTCGGGGATTGGGATGAATCATATAGTATGTTGCCTAAATTCATGCATGCATTACAAACATCTAATCCTGGCACCATCGTGCAATGGAAGCATAGATATACCGAAAGTACAACCATTATGCCCGTCTTCCACTTTGTTTTCTGGTCTTTCAAACCCATCATCGATGGATTCAGACATTGTAGGCCTATTATAACCATAGATGGTACATTCTTATACGGGAAATATACTAGTGTGTTGCTTGTAGCAGCGATTGTCACTGCCAATGGCAAAGTATTACCGCTTGCATTCGCTGTTGTCGATAGGGAGAGTTTGGGGTCTTGGTCGTTCTTCATTTCAAATATCAATGAACATATTATCATGGATCGACAGGGAGTGACTTTGATATCTGATCGAGCTGAGAGTATTTTAGCTGCTGTGAGGCGGCATTGGCTGAATCCCTCGCTCCAATTTGTTGGATATCATCGACACTGCCTTCGACATGTTTGTAGTAACTTTAACACTAAGTTCAAAAATAAGGAGCTGAAACAACTTCTATGGAAAGCAAGCAGTGCTCATCAATAACGAAAGAGTAATGGTTACTTACAACAAATACAGGCTATTGACTAAGAAGCCATCAATTGGGTTTACAAGATGAATCCTGTGGAGTAGGCCCTTTCGTATAACGGTGGATATCGGTGGGAGGTATTGACCAACAATGATGCAGAGTGCTTCAATAGCGTCTTGAAATGTGCAAGGAACTTACCTATCTTAGCTATGGTTGAATTTACATTTCGGCGGCTCGTAAAATATTTTGACGAGATGGGAGTCCAAGCTGAAATAGATGTACGAAATGAGTTCCAATACCCTAGAGAGATGCAAAAAACTATTGAGGATGGCATCGCAAGGGCAAATACTTTCAAGTTGATATCGTATGACAGGTTAGTTTGTAATATAAACTAAATTGTTGTTATTATTTTGTCAAGTTAAGTACACCTAAAAACATGAACTTGATTAGTTTCTATTACAATTTTCTGATAGGCCACGCCGCGTATTTGAGGTGCAAACATCTTTTCGCCATGGACGAGGTCGCAATACACAAATTGTGCGGATGAATCAACCCACGTGCAGTTGTGGGAAATATGAGATACGACACTATCCATGTTCCCATATGCTCGCTGTAATGTCTGAATGCGGTGACAATCCATTCGAGTACGTTGATCTAGTATATAGGCTTCCTGTATACATGAGAGTTTGGGAAACTAAATTCAATCCAATACCGCATCAAGATTATTGGGATGATCTGCAGTGGACCTTAATGCCTAATGTACTTTGTCTGCGAGAAGTAAAACGGGGTCGTGCATCTATGTCTCGTATTCCGAATGAGATGGATATATCAGATAGATGTTTGACCGCTCGTTGTAGTGAGTGCCAGCAGATAGGTCATGACAGGCGAACATGTCCGGCGCGACTTGGTCGATGAAGACTATGTAATACTTACATATTGTAATAAATCATTTTTTAATTCTTTATTTGTAATAGATCATTTTATTCTTTATTTTGTAATTCATTATTTGTAAACGGGGTCGTACATTTAAATAGATCATTTTTTATTTGTAATAGATCATTTCTATTTTTTAATTCTTTATATATTGTAATTGTTTGATTTCCTTGACAAAATTTACAACTAACATACTAAACAAATAAATTAAACTAAATGACAATGCAAAAACATTTAACTATACCACATAGGCCTATGTTTTTTATTCTCTACTTGATTAAAAATGTCTATTACGAAATTTTAGTGAAAATCACATAGTTCTTTTACCATTTTAAGAGTTTAATATTTCGACTGTTGCAAGCATTTTTTACATTTACAATTTATGAATAAGATCTACGTAATTTACAAATTTTATACTTTATTGGAACTTTTACCATTACAAAATCAATAATAAAGTTTTGTCAAATATGCCATAAATGTAATTAGCAACCTCTTATTGGGAAAAAAATTCTCATTCCATTTTTTCGCAACTATTTATGTACGAAAACTATCCACATGTTACTGGTCATTATTAAGCTTATGTAACTGAGACCCTAAAATGATTTTGTAAAAGATTTCTATATTAGTTATAACATAGATAACGATAGGTTATGTTGAATTGCTTATCATATTTAATGGCACATAAATTGATAAATCTAGATTTTAGTTAATTGCTTCCATGTTAATGGCACACAAATTAATACTTTTAAAATAATCAACCACATTTGTTTTTCAAGTTGTCATGTACGGAATAATTTGAGTTTAATTGTTATAGTTAAATTACATGCTCACCAATACAGTTTTTTAAAATGTATTTGTTTTTCAACTGTACAGGCTTCATGGCACATCTACCTGATGAGGTCCCACTTTTGAGTCTTCCAAATCGGGCTGACAGTATATGGGAGAACCCGGTATGCAATAACATGTGTTGGACTTTACGCTTACAATAAAAATACCATGCATTTTGTTTTATATTACGTGATAATGCTATAATTTAAACTACTCATTCTGTTATGCAGGACCAGGCACGCACCGTGGTGACATGCCGGCGGGGAGATTCCGGCCTATGGGAGCGTCCATTGGACCATAGAGTCTTGCAGTGTCTACTACGCGCAGGATTCTATGGTGTCTATCATATAGGCCATATTAGACTCGACCACCCACTCATTATTGCTCTCGTTGAGAGGTGGCGCATAGAGACTCATACATTTCATTTCCCGACCGGTGAGGCCACCGTCACATTGCAGGACGTATCTGTCCTATACGGTCTACGGATTGATGGGCGAGCAGTTACTGGACCTGACCCACCATTGACGAGGGACCAGTGGATAGCCCTATGTGCTGAGCTATTGAGAGTAGCACTTACACCTGCAGACTTACAGGCAGGTAGAGTGAGGGTGAGGTGGCTGTCCGAGCAGTTTCAGGGCCATCTTCCAAATCATGCTCTAGATGAGTTAGTACAGCAGCATGCCCGAGCATATATTCTGTGGATTATTGGGGGGTACTTCTCCTTGATAAGTCACAGAACCTGCTCAAGCTGATGTACTTGCCACTGTTAAGAGACATTGACGTGATCGGCCAGTACAGCTGGGGCGCCGCGGCTTTGGCATGCTTGTATAGGATGCTATGTCGAGCAACTCAAGTGGGTGCGAATCAGATCAGAGGACCCCTTGTCTTGTTACAGGTTAGTAAGAATTTTATTACATGTCAATTCATATTGTATGGCATATATTAGTATTGTAATTGCATTCAAACTATTACAGATTTGGGTGTGGGAGAAATTGATTCGCATTGCCCCGTCTAGGCGGCAATTGGTTGCTCCTGGTGAGGTTCCCATCGGCTAGGGAGACATGTAGTTGCCGGCCGGACCTCGAGGTAGCTGATGGAGGGTTGACATGGGCCACGAGGTCGTATCGACCCACGTAGTCGTCGTGTATAGAGACCAGCTTGACCGGATGATAAAGGGCGAGGTATCAAATTTAAATACCTAAATTTTAATTGTCATATGGAGTGTATATGTTCATGAGCGATTTTTAATAGACTTGTCGTTATTGTAGTTTATGTGGCAGCCTTATGCTGAGGTCCTCAATACGCTTCCAGACTATTGCCGACTAGGTAAGGAGATATGGATGGCGAGAGTGCCACTCATTTGTTTTGACGTGGTTGAGTGGCATCTCCCTGATCGTGTCCTCCGACAGTTTGGTCGGGTCCAGTCCGTGCCAGATCGGTGTGACACCGAGTGACGGTTGCAGGTGACTGATAGACGTGGCCGAGCCGGCACTGGCTGGAGTGTGCATCATATGCGATACATACAGTTGTGGGATGCCCGTCGCGACACTATTGTATAGGCTGACTGGAGCGATGGGGTACTCCCTTCTCCCGACCCTTACATGTTGTGGTATCGGCGACATATACACCTACTTGTCGGTAATCCGAGCCACCTGTCTGAGGCCGGATATCAGGGAGTTGGGCCTTCTCTCGAGGCATTGGTGAGTATCATAGTATGTGTCAGATAATTGTTAATATCATAATTGATTATTTTCAGTCAACTATAGCCTAATATATCTGATTTTTTGTTCTGGTGGTTCGAGTTGGGAGGTCATATCACTTGGCTGAGGACGCCCTTTTCAGACGTGATGGACAGCTTGGTCTGCAGGCCCTTGCAGAGATCCGAGAGTTATTGTATGAGGAGATCTAGCATGCCCATCGGGTAGATCGTCTGCATTTTGGGGACTACGGTGTACATAGTACAGCAGCTGCTCCAGACACATCAGTCCCATCCACGTCACTGCCTCCAACTTCAACGCCAGCCACAGCAGGTCCTTGGACTTCAGTCACCCCACCGTATGATACCCCATGCATTTCTCCAGATTCCCCACACGTACATCCTACCCAGCATGCTGACCCTGATTGGACATCGCCCCCGTTCATGCATGATGTTGTTACCCCACCCACCCAGTTACCACCTGCTTTTATGGGGACTACTTCGACCGCACCCCGGTTCATGCATGATGTTGTTACCCCACCCACCCAGTTGCCACCTGCTTTTCTGGGGACTACTTCGACCGCGCCCCGGTTCATGCATGATGTTGTTACCCCACCCACCCAGTTACCACCTGCTTTTCTGGGGACTACTTCGATCGCACCTATGAGTACACATGATGTAGTTCTTACTGACATCTCCCACGTTGACGATGAGGCCCATATTGAGCCCCCTTCCAGAGCGCGAGGGAGAGGCCGAGGTTATGGTTGTGGGGGACGTCGCGGCCGAGGTCGGGGTGCCAGCAGAGGCAGAGGTCGAGGTCCAGCTGCAGATCGTGATACAGTTGCACCAGATGAGGGAGTTTCACAGCTCACAGCAGTATTCGATTTGCAGGCAGAGACAGGATTAGGGGCAGCAGATGCAGGAGTGGGGGGGGTCACACTCACAGGCTCCATAGGCAGTCAGTGAAGGGCCACATGCAGGGGAGGGAATGCCAGATATTCAGAGAGTCTACCGCAGGAGACCGAGGAGGGAGGTCCACAGTCGGGGTTGTGGGACTGGGGGCAGGTTAGGGCATTAGCGGTTGTGATATGGACTGTATAGTTTTTTTTTTTTTTGTGGTAATTGTTATAGTTTTTGTAAATCAAACTTGTACAGCTGATATAAATGTGTCATACTTATTTATTTGCAATTATAATTTCACAATTTTTTATTCTTACTTATTTTGATGAATCACACAAATCTCTTTCACATCTCTACCTCTCTCTCATTATCCGTAATCTCTGCATTATTTATAGTAATTTACGTTTTTTCCTCAATTTTACAAATTGAGACAACCATTTATAAAATTGAAGTTTAAATAAATTTTAAGAATTAAATTATAAATCCTAAACCCTAAAATAAAAATAAATAAGGTAGTGTTTGGTAACGTTTACGTTTTTGGTTTATGTTTACAAAAAAATTAAAAACTGATTTTTGTTTATTTTTAGAAAAACATAAATTACAAAAGCGTTTGGTTTGAACAAAATGTTTAAACAACCCATAAAAACATAAAATAAAAAATATGTTTGTTCATGCCTAAAAAATATGTTTGTTCAAGCCTAAAAACAATTGAAATATCTCTCTTCATTGATAAGTCGTAGATAAGCATTACAAATCCATTATAACATAAATGGTTTGGTCATTTATCCAAACAATTTCATTCATTATCATCATCATCTGACATCTCAATATCAGATTCATACATAACATCCATGCTCCAGGCGAAGTACTGGTGTGCATCATCCATTAACCTCCATCTTCGACACGCTCATTTGCGGTCTTCATTAGTGAGGACCTTTGCAAACGTTGGGTCATGCGATTAACTTCGTCGCGGATACGATGCAATACCCTTTGCAACAACTGTAGAGTGTCAGTTGGCATACGCATGGCTAACCGGCGAGGAAATATAATATTAACTTCACGACATAACTCAACGAGAACGTTTGCTCGAGTTATGCGAAATTCCCACTCAGCTCTCATGGTATTGATGGTGGCACGTGAGTAACGCAAATTTGGATTTAATGGGTATTGAAATTCATCTCCATCTGCAACCCAATAGCGACCCATTGTCGAATATAGATCAACCACTGTATATCTCATGGTATTATCGCTCGAAATAGCTGTAAAACTTTTGTTGTGGTATGATGCGATATTTATACCATATATACACATGGTAGCTGTATGTATGAAATTATTGTAAACAACTATGACAACTATGCATTAGAGTTGTCACGTCAACTTTGATGACCTGAACAACTATGCATCAACTTGATAGGAGTCGTCACTTCGACTTTTATGAATTGCATAATTTATTGTTATTTGAAAACAAAAAGTAAAAAATTTGTGAAAAAATATTTCAAGAAATTAATAAATACATGAAAATACAAAAAATGTACTGAATGCTTGTATTTTTTTTAATATTTTTTGGTATTTAGTGAATTTTTAAAAGATTTTGTTTACAATTTTTTTACTTTTTAAGTGTATTTATGTTAGGTGTGTCTAAAAAATAAAAAAAATTGCTTAAAATATTAAAAAAATTCAATAAAAACAAAAAAAAAAACACGAAAATTAAGAAAGTAGAATTTTCTGAAAAATGAAAACAAGCAAGCTGATCAACCGATTAAACGTCTGAATTAGTCAAATTTCTCTGCCTGAAATTTAAAAAAAAAAATAAATGTGAAATTATAATTTAAAAATCCAAAACAAACACCACGTCCATAAAATTGGGTAAAAATGTATTTGACAAATATAACTGAACACGGCCTCAATTTTGACTACAATATTGCATTGAAATATACTTACAATTTCAAGTACTAAAATATTTTAATTGATTATAATATTTTGTCTCAACCAATTTATGAGCATTTCCTGTTCGATCACATGCATGCCACTGACCTTATACAGTGCATTCGGCTGCTAGGAGTCCACTTTTGTCAAGTCATGAACGAATCAAAGGTCTGTAGCATTAGCTGTTGTGCCGCAGATGGTGTCAGCCTGGCTACTGTAAAAATGTAACTTTACCTTCTTTCAAAGGGAAGTTGAAAATTAAGAGGTTGTTTGGGATGATCAAAATAAGTGTATTTTTTGTCTTTTTACAATATTTTTCTACAATATATTTTTGTACCTATTGTTCAAACCACTTTTTCTACAATATTTTTTACTTTTATGTATTTATTAATTTGTTATTTTTTCACAATTTTTTTTACTTTTTAGGCGTATTAAAATATTTATTAATTTATTGTTATTTTGTTCTGACACTCCTTCAAAATTTGTATGAATTGCATAATTCACATGGGCACAGTAGGTAGGTATGTGACTTTGTGCAGCGATACAGTGATGCATGTGACTTTGTGCAGTGATACAGTGATGCATGTCACTTTATGCAGTGATGCAGTAATGCATGTGACTTTCTGACTTTACCATGCTTGTATACGTTGTGACTTTTTTCCTCACATTACGTGATGCATGTGACTTTCTGCAACGCAACTTACATGCTTTGTTGAAAAAATGCTATTATTTTGGTGAAAAAAACATGTTGGACGGTTGTGTAATAACAATGAAAATGGGATGACTGTGAAATTCATTAAGTGAAAATAACATAAAATATAGGCTGCAATGTTCCAATTGTGTTTACATATCAGGTGACCATTTTATTATTTTGGTAAAAAAAACAACGATAGTTTTGTAGGTCGAAGTGAGTTGGACAGTTGTGTATTTACTTGCACTCTGTTTCATAGTTGTTTATGAACAATATTACTTTAAAACAAAGAAAATTAAAGCCGTTGTTTCATTTTATGATTTCATTTATAATTTTTTTAAAACACCTATGTGTACTGAAATCGTCAATTCCAAGTGACTACTTACTGTATTACAAAAGTAAGCATAACAAAATAGTTTCATGTGGCGATGTGACAACTCACTGCATTTTGTTTTATTTCACAACTCACTGCTCGAATATGAAGGGATTGCATTGTGATCCTCTGGCCTACAATTATGATTTTATCTGATAACCACGTCGGTGACTACATCACAGGTACACAAAGTCACGGGTACTCAAAATTGCATGAAATGAATAACATAAAATACTATCACGTGTATCACTTCTTCCATAGTGCCCCAGCACGCATTATCGTCACCAGATCATCTGTAGTTAACCCCCACTATGATGTCTATAAATACCCCAGTATGATGTTTGTTGAAGTCATGACAATAGTAATATATCTACAATTACTATTATTATTAATTTTTTTATTTTATCAACAATGTCTTCAAGAGGTGCAGGAAGTTCACGCCGGCAAAGAAATCCGAAAGTGTGGCTGCTACCTCCATTTACCTATGACTACAAGAGCGAAAAGTACTCGAGTCCGAAGGATTATTATGCTGGTATCCTAGCAGAATGGGCATTCAGGGTAACGGAGCAAGAAGGATTATTTAATGATCTATGTAACTTTGGGGCACCGGTACTTCATCGTCGTTCATTGACCATGGCTAGACGAAATGTGAGTGACTATGAAAAAGCAGTTAGCAAAATTAAGAAGGAGAACAACAGAATGTTAATACGGAGATGTCGACATTTCATGCTTTAGCTAGCCACCGAATGGCAGAAGCAAGCAACAGAGATTTGATAGTGACTGAGCGAAATAATGTCTTAAACAATGAAAAATATCTCTCTGACTACTACATGTCAGATGAGGAATGAGAAATCAAACACCGTTATCTTTCATATATGTTTGTATGTATGTTGTGTCGTATGTTCGTTACTGGAGTGTAAGACAATGTTGTTGTTCATGTAACGTACAGATGTATTTCAAGTATTTGTTTTATGAACCTGAAGTTTATGAAATAACTACATTTATAACTACACATTTATTAGTTCATGACTTTCTTTATTGAATTGCAATGAGTTAATGAATGTTCTGGATTAATGAATGGATTAATGTATGTTGAATTATGTGAATACTTAAAACACATAAAACAAAACAGGTAGCTTGGTGAAAAACTTCCCTTAACTGGGGCTGGTGAAATAGGGATCAATTTACAAAGAATTTCAATCTCCATCAGGAAAGAAGAAAGAGTCACCTTCCAATTCCTGAAAGTCCAGTAAAAATGATGACTCTGGTAACGAATGAGGGCTGACAGAAAACTAAACTCGGTGAAACGAACTACCGCCTTCAATAACACATAAAACAGAACAGGTAGGTCGGTAAAAAGCTTCCCTTAACTGGGCCTCGTCAAATAGGGATCCTCTATGTAAAGAATTTCAATCTCCATCAGGAAAGAAGAAAGAGTCACCTTCCAATTCTTGTAAGTCCAGTACAAATGATGACTTTGGTGAGGAATGGGGGGTTGACAGAAAACTAAACTTCGGGGGCTGGACAAACAAGCTCAAAACCCAAGTGGTTGGTCCAGTTGGGAGACTAAGTTTAAAACCCAATTGGTTTTACTTGATTTGGTTGGGATGAATCACTATTTACAATTAATTATATCCAAATAGATTGTTTTCTGCACCTTTTTAAAGAAATTGACGATTCTCTTAGTATAGAAACTAGAATTGTAACCAGTTCTAATGACGCTGATTTGTTATTTTTCGGATTTATACCCAAAAAGAACAACACTTTCGAAATTACTGTGTAACACCAGTTTTCTAGACAGATTTGAATGCACCAGTTTTCTGGACAGATTTGAATACACCATGATATTCACAAACATTGGTGGCCAAGTACTCCTACCTAACCCACGTTTCACTCACAAGATCGACAATTATTTTAAAGTTGATTTCAAAAGTTGAGATTGTCAATTTACAAAGTCACATGGCAACAGTGAATTCACTGATTTACCTTACAGTGAGCACGCCCTTATTTTGTCCGTATATGCAGATGGATTGTCAAGTCATGTGACTTGGTGCACAGGCTTTGGTTTTCCTCGATTTTTTGCTTGATTTTTTTATTACAGTGACAACTCATCTCTTAATTGATATATGTGGGATTCTCAATTCAGAAAGTCACATGGCAACAGTGAATTCACTGATTTACCTTACAGTCAGCATGCCCTTATTTTGTCCGTATATGCAGATGGATTGTCAAGTCACGTGACTTCGTACACAGCATTTGCTTTTCTTTGTTTTTTCAGTCTAGTGACAACTCATACCTTGTTCATATATGTAGGATTGTCATGCAGAGGCATCTTTCTAAAGCCGTTCATAACCAACTATATAAACGACTAAAGGTGAAGACACAACCTTACAACTCATTTCGCTCTACGAAATTATCATTCATTTGTTTTAAAAATTAGCATGGCTACATGGTTCATGGGAGGGAGTGGGAATCGCAAAGGTGGTAGGAGCTTGCAAATGGGTGACAGTTCACGACGAGGAGGGGGAAGGAGACGTGGTGATGCTGAAGACGATTCATGGGAGGGAGTGGGAATACCTGTTTTAGATTATGCTTGTGGTTATCGTGATAGGTTTGGGAAGCGACATTTTTGATGCCCAAGTATTATCCAGTTCAAGGAGGTTCATGTATGGATCCATCAGATAATCAAACAGGATATGGTTTAAGCAGACGCTAGACTTCTGAAGTAGCCCGCACTATTTATAGAGCGAGTGCAAATGGAAAGATTATGTCAGGAAAATCGACTGAAGGTGCCAAAAGCACGTTCTGTTGAGATCCAAAAGGAAGATCTTGATAATGTTGATCGACTATGTGAAAGACTACAACGTGAGATTTCTCAAATGCGCCGTAGGTTAGCTCGCGATATGCAACTATACATAGTTAAGAAGGATGCCCAGAAGAACAAAACAGAACCAAATGTTGCGGCTATCAAGGGTATCATGGAGGATCCTGAACTTGTCTCTGACGCTGAGCTTTCGGATTATTCAGACTCTGAGCCACCTGCCGATTTAAGCGCGAAATTAGGTATTAATGTGTACACTTCGGCAATATTAGGTCATGCATTAATATGTAATGTCTGTGTTAGACTAAGTATAACTGTTATGTTATGTTTATGTTTATGTATTGTGTCTGTCAAATGCTGCGGCTATTAATATGCAATATTAGGTCATGAATTAGGTGTTTGTCTGTCTAACTGTTATATTTATGTATTGTGTGTTCAGTTCAGGGTGTCCAAGATGTATGTAATGTGTGTTCAGTTCATGGTGTCCAGAATGTATTTTTGTGGGAGACTTATGTCTGTACTACCTATGTAACTGAAAACTATTACATTTGCAACTTCAGTTATGTTGTTTTCATGCCTGTATGAATATTTAGTAAATTAGTGACTTCGTATATTATGTATTAAGTTTTATTACAAAAATATTGACAAAATTTATTTTAGGAGCTCTCGCGGTGGCCAAAATAATTTTCTGAATAACACCTTCTAACCTAAAACAAAGACAAAAGAAAAAAAAAAAATTACATGAAAATGGCTTTAGTAAAGCAAAAAAAAAAAAATTATTAATTACATTATCACCTTCTAACCCAAAACAAACACAAAACAATAAACAAAAAAAATTTAAATAAAAAACGGCTTTAGTAAAGACAAAAAAAAAAATTGAATTACACTTTCTAAACCAAAACAAAGACAAAAGAAAAAAAAAAAAATTAACATGAGAACAACTTCAGTAAAGCCAACAAAAATTTATGAATTACATTATCACCAAAACAATAACAGAAAAAAAAAATTACAAAAAAAAATTAAATATAATTTAAATGAACAGTGAAAGCGTGGTTTCAATCCATGCTTACTGTAGTGAAGAGTGAAACCATGAATTTTGTAAATGAACATGATTGGCTTAATAATATCTAAATGAACATGATTTTAAAATTATATATATGAAAAATATTATGTAAAATTAATATATGAAAAGAGACTTTTCCCATAAAAATTTGAATGATATATAAATTGGCTTAATTCCCGAATGTTTGGTAATTAGTTAAAAATATTATGTAAAATTAATATATAAAGAAGAGGCTTTTCTTATATGATGTAACAAATTAATATATGAAAAGAAGAGGTTTTTCCCATATTATGTAAAATTTCTGAATTACACCTTCTAAACCAAAACAAAGACAAAAGAAAAAAAAAATATTTCAACATGACAATGGCTTTAGTAAAGCCAAATTTTTTTTTATGAATTACATTATCACCAAAATAACGAGAATAGGAAAAAAAATAAAATATTAAAATATATATATATATAAATAAATGAACAGTGAAGTCGTCACGCTTGAAAGCGCTATTCTAAATAGCATTTTCCTTACAAAAAATTATATGCACAGAAAGCACTATTTCAAATAGCGTTTTCTTTAGAAAAAATTTTTCACATAAAGCGCGATTTCAAATAGCGTTTATTCGGAAATTTTTTTTTATGTTAAAAGCGTGATTTACAACCACGTTTTCTTAATTAAAAACGCGATTTGGAATAACGTTTTCACTATTCATCACATTTTGGGCCCCAAACAGTGAAAACGCGATTTGTAATAGCGCTTTACCCTAATTTGAGAATTCCATCCAAACTAGGCCTAGTTTGGGAATTAAGATACAAATTAAGCTTAATATGAGAAAAGCCTCTAATTTTTTGCTTTTGCAAGTTTGTTCTTGTATAGTTGTAAACAATTACTTAAATAGTATTTTGTGATTATGATATGAATGTTGATAATAATTCTAAGGGGTTGTTTGGAGTGTCCCTAAATAAGTGTATTTTTTTGTCTTTTTGGACTAAAAAATTGAGGGAAAAAATATGGATGGTTGGGTTAACTTTTTGACTTTTTATGGAAAAATGTGTATTAAAAAATTGTATAAATTAGTGTGTAGGAGAAAATTGGGATTGAGAGTTGTGCAGCCGTAATTTTTGATTTTTGGTGAATAGTGATAACTTTTTAACTTTTTGAGTAATTTTTTGATTTTTTGATTTTTTTGCTACTTGCGAAACTTGGCCTAAATATCGTAATTCTAACTTGAATTGAACGAGTTAACTAGTTCAGTCTAGTTTGATGATAAAATTTTCATAGTTTGGTTCGATTTGGTTCGGTTCTAGATTTCATAGAATAGTATGTAGTAGTTTGGTCTTTGTTTACTTCTAATAATACTAACTCCTAAATTGAGGGGTTGTTTGGGGTGTCCTAAATAAGTGTACTTTTTGTCTTTTTGGATTAAAAAATTGAGGAAAAAAATATGAATGTTTGGGTTAACTTTTTGACTTTTTATAGAAAAATGTGCATTAAAAAATTGTATAAATTATGTAGGGGAAAGTTAGGATTGGGAGTTGTGCATCCGTAATTTTTGACTTTTGATGAATAGTGATAATTTTTTAACTTTTTGAGTAACTTTTTAACTTTTTTTCAACTTGTCAAACTTGATCTTAAAGATAAATAAGTCTGGTGGATAGTACGACCCCGTAAATGTCCCATCGAAAAGCTGCTACAGCTTCTATTATCGGCCCAACGAGCTTGAGCCCAGTCTAAGATTAGCCCATTTCAAATATTTGAATTGGGCCCCACCAAACTTCAATTAGCCTAAATCATATTGGGCCACCCCAGATTCTACCATTGGGCCCAACCAAACTTGGCCCAAAAAATTGTTCTTCCAATTCAAAAACGTAAGGTAGGGTTTAGAGGGAAAATTTAAAGGGTTTTATATCTTCATGTTCATCCAAATTCATTACCAAAAATCAAAAGAACTCACAACACAAGCCTCAATTTTCTCGCCGGAGAAAGCGCGAGAAAATTTTTGCTTACTCGAATGGCCCTTCTGAAACCTCCTCTCAACTTTGCTCTTCGGTTAATGGCCTCGCGTTTTGTCACTTACTCATCTATTCACTCCCGCGGTCTTTCTCTCTCCTCATCCTCTTCTCTCTCTCGCTCTTCGCTTCTTCTCAGAATCAGGTACCCTTTCTGTATAACCTGTTTGGTTTCTGAGAAAACGTAGGAATATATAAGAGGATATGCTTTCAACTATGTGTCTTATGTATTTCTGTGCTTTTGCACAGGAAAAGTAGTAAAATGGGACAATATTTAGACTTTCGTTTGAATGTATATGTATATTTCAAGAGTTTTAAAGTACTAATTAGAATGCTTTCTTTAATTTTTCTCTTATACCATTAAGGCTAACGGTTTGAAATATGGGTTTCTTTATTTTCCTGCATTTTCTCGCTAATCAAGCAGAGTTTAAAGAGTTTTGAGTAGCTATGCCATCTCTGGATTAAAAATTACATTCTAGATTCTTTCTAGTTGTCTTATATATTAAGCCTATTATGCTGGATTTGGGAAGTGATTTGGAAAGAGAAAGGGAAAAAGCGTGCGATAGTTCGTGAAATTTAGCATTATTTCATTCCCATTTTACTTAATTTTTCTCCTTTTCTTTTGAAATTTCTATCCAAATCCATGAACCAAACATGGCCTTAAGGTTTGAAATTGGGGTTTCTTTACTTAGCTGCATTTCTTCATTATGTTGCGTTGTTAACAGGCTCTACTCTTGCTCCAGGATGAGTTTTCGATTGCGAAGGGTGTCAAGTAGTTTTTTGATGCAAAATGTAGTGTCTCCGCGAGCTTTCATGTCATCAAGCATTGCAACAGAAGCTGTTCAGGAAAGTTCGACCTCAAAAGCTTATGGGTCTGAACAGATTCAGGTAAATTGATGGGTTATGATCATTATGGCACTGCTGTTTGTGTGTGGTTAATGCTATTTAGATATTATTTTGATGGCTTCTCAATGGAGGAAGAAGTCGTGGTGAGTTAAGTAGTTATATGTAATCTGCATTATAAACATAAGAGCTTTAGTTGGTGAAAGCTATAGTTGACGGAATTCAATGGAGTGGTGGGAAATATGTAGAAGTAGCAGAGAAAACAAATGGGAACTTGGTTTTTATAGGCCTGATTTAGGTTGGCAAAGCTTGAATTTGATTGAAAATTTGTCAATGTGCTATAAAGAAGAAATTATTGACAATTTTAGCTGTCATTCAAACTTGGTAGTCACATAATATACATTTTCTAGGCAATATGTTTTATATAAGAAACTAATTTAGAGAACATGTGGTTAAACAGTTCTAATTTAAACAAATAAATGAGAAGAAAACATGTGATATAAGTAGAGTATAAAATCAATCATGAAATAATTGACTATTTCTAACTTTTCTTAATATGTGATCATCATATGACCACAATCCTCTTAGTGCAAGCTATGAGTTTTAACATTTTGCCCATTTGGATCATAAAATCAATACTGTATTCTCAATGAATTGTAATTAGTTAGTGTGAAAGGTGACATTGTTGAGTTGGTTGCTAAATATATATAATGTAAAAGGGAAAAATTCACTTTATTCCTCTTGTGGTTTAAGGCAAGAGCACTTTACTCCTTTATGGTTAAAAAATAGCCAAAGACCCCATGTGGTTTCAGACTTAAACTATAACTGTTACTTTTTTCATCCAAACTAACGGTGGGGGTAATACACGCCAACTTTGAGAGTGGGTCTATTTTTATATTTTAAATTAAAATTTAAATGAAAAAACACATTTATACCTTTATCTTCATCTCTACCACCAAACCCTAACAACCCTAACAATGTTACCCTTCACTTCATCTTCTTCATTCAAACCATGTCAAAACCCTAACCTAGCTCAGCAACCCTCTCTCAGTCCCTCATGTTGTTGTTTTGCCACCTCCCAAGCCCTCCCCACCCTTTATAGCCACCAAGCTTGCATCCCTCTCTTTCTCTTCTCCTTCATCTCGTGACACCATCCCTCTTTTATAGCTCCCCTTGCCACCATCCACCACCTCCCTTGCCTTCCTCACTTCTTTAAGCCACCACGCCGCCACCCTTTTCTCCTCCCCCACCACCGTCGCGACCGCCTCCCTCTTCCCGCAATACCCTTGACCGTCTTTCCCTTTGGGTGTAAAAAGTAAACAATTTTTTAGCATAATAAGATCTCTACGCTAATTTAATAATAATAATAATTTGCAGATTGGCTTTTTCTATGGTGATTCATAGTTCGGCAATAGGAAGCAAAGACACGCTGCATTGATGTCAAATATTTTGTTTGATTGATTGATTTTTTGTTTCTTTTGTGGCTTTTGCATTCCTTTGATGGTGATTTTTTTCCCCCTTTTAACCAATTGTTTGTGATATCTATGATTGATGCAAAGTCAAACAATGAGCTTTATATATATATAAATATATATTTTGTATATATGTGTGTTTTTGTAATCATAAATGAGGTTAAATTGGAAATTAAGTTAAAAAAATTAGAATTTGAGTTCAAAATTAGAAATTAGGTTATAATTTTATGGTCTTTAAGTTAATATGTAGTTAAATTTAAAAATTATGTCTATGGCAGGGGAGAGAGAGAGAGAGAGAGAGAGAGAGAGAGAGAGAGATTTCCCTCGCTCTGCACCCGTACCCACTCCCGCATCCCCCGCCCCGCACGGGTTTTCCCTGCCCCGTTGAGGAAATGGGACATAGATGAGTTTTGCTTCCCCGCCCTATTCTATCCGACCCCCGCTCCGATTATATTTGTTAATATATTTATATGTATATAATATATAATTTTTTTATTATAATAAAATTAAAACACTAAAATATTGTACTTAATATTAATTTTTACTCATTTACTTTTTATCTTACATGTTACAATTCTTATTAAGTATAAATTATTATCCGTAATATACTATAGTATTTATGATTTTTGTTAATATTTTCATTTTTTAACTTATAAAATTAGCCTGTCTCCCGGCCCGTACCCAACACACACACCCCCCCCCCCCCCCGATTTGCCCCGCACCCGATATGAAACGGGGTGGGGTGGATTACAACAAACCTGTCCCAAACCCGACCTGTGACCATCCCTATGCTTTGTCCTTAAGCCACAAAGGGATAACCAATAAAAAGTCAATCTTATTGAGTAGGCGGCTATGATATGTGTAATTTGAAAAGAGTCCATACTATGTTATGCATTAACCAGTGAGTGAAGGGAAAATTTATCAGATTGGTGGCTATAAGATACACAATCTAAAAATGTTTCAATTAAGTGATATTTTACCAAACATATTTGCATTAGAATATTGGAGCATTGAATTATTATTATTAATTGATTGGCACACCCCTAGAAACTCATGGAAGTACATGTTTCGAGTCTTTAGACCCCCAAACCAACATATTGATTTTTTAGCTTGTAAATGCTATTTGGGGAATTTTATTTACATGATTACGACGAGCATTTAATTTTATAATTGTTTCTTCATTGGTTTGTAAATTTTGTTTTTAATTTGTTTTGACTCATGATTATTAATCAAATAGTATTTATTTATTTATTTATTTTATATATTATTTCACATTAGGTTGTAAACAAATTGAATAACTAAAGCATGTTTTGAGCTTTACTCTCTTAAAGCCTGCCCAAGTCAATTGTTTATTTAACCACGTTGAGGTTGAGTCATAATTTTACTGTCACCTAAGAAATGAGTCAAACTCAACCATTATGGTGTTTTTTTGACTAGGCTCATTGAAATGGTATGATACTTTGGCATTTGTGTTTCTGACCCATGATAGTTTTGTCATGGGTATTTTGGTAATTTTCATTATTACTGTCATGGGTTGTAGGGGTTGCCCATGGGTCGTCTTATGGGTCAAGTTATTTAATTGGATTTTATTTATGTTTCTTATTTACTTTTAAATTGATTTTAAAAGTCAAAGATAATTTAGTAGTTTCCTTTTTTAGTTATAGTTGGTTTAGGAAGTCTCAAGTCTATGTTAAATCATGTAATGTTTATAATTCAATAGAGTTGGTATTTTATAAAAATTTGAGAGTTTTGAAGTTTCTTTATGGATTGTGTGATGCAATCAAACTCTAGGTGTGATGCCTAAGGGATTCTAGGAGTGATTTCTAGATTTATCTCCTTCTTCTCATTCTTTCCCTCTTTTATTTTCTGCACTTTTAACAGCCCAAAAAACACTGTTCACGGGTACTGTTCACAGCCCCTAAATAGTGCCAAAATCCCATCTTTTCATACTTAAACTCTTGCCCATTATTTACCTTAAATGAAGACTACTTGTCCCCTATACTTCTATTGCAATTTCAGCCATAAAATCCAATTAAAACCAGCCCCAAAAGCCCAGATTTGCTGCTGCCCTAATTGTCCTACTCATTAGCTCAATTGTGACCCTTCCTAAGATGTATTTACATTTAAACAAGTAAACATAAAAAATATAATAAAATAGTGGTTAAATGTTTTTATAAAATCTTACCTGGTGTTTTTTCTTTTGACCACTCAATCATGTTTTGTGATTTTGATTTTGAGCATTAGAAGTAAAATAATGAAATTATTAAGCTAACACCTAATGAAAAATGTGGCAGCTTTTCGAACCAAAATTTGATATGAGAACTTCATCATTTTTTTAATATATATATATATATTATATTTTTAACTAGAACCTCTTAGAAAACACAAATTTATATTTAAATTTTTTTTTTTTATTACTACTTTTACTTTTGGTCACGTTATTGAAACTTCTATATCTTCAATTAATTGAGAAAGAATGTTAGTTGTGCCGACCAATCTAGTTTTTAGTTGCATGAAGTGGAAGTGGGAGCGGGGCCAGTGGTGAAGGCAGAGGAGTGAAAGCATATGGAAGTTTCTAAGGCTGGTAGTGTGTATATATTTTATAAATTAAATATATAAATATATTCTAAAAATTATTATTTTTTGCTTGGTTGAAATATATGTTAAAATATGAATAATTATTAGAAATTGATGTCAACTACAAATTGTCTTTGTTAAGTATAAATACATATTATGTAAATAGAAACTACTGGAAAAGTTTGAGTTACTTTTCTTTTATTTCTGTGATATATGTATGTTTGAGAGGTGCTTAATTGGGAGCGAATTTGTTTATTAACAGAAGTGATTTCCTTACAATTTCTTATTTCGGAGCATAGAATCTCGTTTCTGAGTAAGAAACGTCACCCAAGTAGGAGTTTCTTGCTATTAAGATCTAGTTTTTAACTTGAAAGGGGTGTAGGTACAAGTCAAAAGTTGGCTTCAATCGATTAAAAAATATGAAGCAATCTATTACAGAAAGGCTTATTGACTTGATTCAAGATAGTTGATTTTTTCGAACTTCAAATACTTTGATATTTGATACAACTTTTCATCTTGGAAATATTTGAAAATGAGGAAGGAAAGGGTGAGACATAAATGATAATATAGAATCATCTTCTGTAATCACTAACATTATTTATTATGTTTATAGATCTCCAACTCACTGGAGAGATTAGGAAAATGGGCATAGAATAGAAGAGGCAATGATCAATAGTTGAGATGGGATATTGTAGGAGAGTGTTGGTTCAACGAGGGTGGAAAATTGTAGATTTGATTGATGAAGAAGGAGGTTTGAGTTTGTTTGCGATCGTGGAGAGATGCAGAGTATCCAATCATCTAGGTGTCGCTGTCAGATTTGGCTACAGTTTGAGGAGCTTAAGTGGTTCTTTGTAGTGTTTAGGGATGCTTTGTCCTTGTTTCATCAAAACTTTTATTGATGTTTGGGTAATAGTTGAGGCAAGTAAAGGTCAAATTGGGGTGGTTGGTTTATTTATCAAAAAAAAAATAAAAAATAGGGGTGGTTGGTTTTCGAGTGCGAGTTGTGGAAATCGAGAGGTACCATTTTGTGTTCTTGTTTGAGTTGAGATGACATGGGTTGGGGATGAATGGAGGTGGTACAGAAGTTTTAGGAGTTCAAAGGTTGAAGGAGTTCATAGATGATGGTGGATAGTCGATCATAGAAGATGGTGATAGTCGATCGTTTCAATGGTAATCAAGGATGGAAAGAGAAGGGTGCTTGGTGGTCTAATGATATTAGATTAACAGAATGTGGGTTGGTGCTGTGAGAATGACTTAATGGCCTTGAACTTAATTGAGGATGTAGCTGCACAGATTAGACAGGAAATGGTTGCACAACGTAGCCAATCTCAAGTTATTAGGATCAAAGTTTTTTAAGGCGAGCGTGTAACATGAGGCACTTTACTCCCTCATGAGGCGAGATGTAAGCTTTTCAAATTTTTTTTTAACAAATACAGAAAATATTTTATAATGGTAAAAAATATTAAAAAAGTTTAATATGAAGGTGTAAATACTTTTTTGCTCAAGACGTTGAGCATTTCACTGCAGTTATGGAAGTTTGCCCTTATTGAAGGTGAAATTGGCATTTTAAGCTTTAATTATCGAGCTTCTCACTTGAACCTTAGCTTTGTGTTTTTTCTTAGTTAGTCGTTTACTTGATTTTGCCCATGAAATATCTTTATAAAAGAGATTCTTCTTTTTTATATTTAAACCATCCATTAGACTAAGTATAATAATAACTCAAGACAAGCTCTCCATATGCGTAATCCTCGTATTATATGCAAAAGGGGTACAAGCCGCACCTTAGATGCTCGCCTTAGATTGTGATGTGCAAGCCTTTGGAAGTGTTGCCTAAAAATCAAAACCTCAATGCGAGTGTCAATAATGCCTTCTAAAACTTTGATTAGCATTAAGGCATGTGGAATTCGTTTGATTTAAGTTATGTTCATGAGGTGTGACCCACCGCTTCCGACAGGCCTATGAACTTATGTTGTGGATTGTGGGCAGATTCATATTATTAACAAACGCATAGTTTTGGAGTTTTCTTTGATTCTCTAAAAGAAATTGTCAACACTGACAGAAACAGATGCCATGAAAATCACCATGTATTGTTCATAGATGCATAATTCCATTTTTAAATTTTGCAGTAGCCTTTTTGAAATCACATTTCTTGTCATAAAGAAGCAGATGAACTATACAATGCAATTCATTTAGGTGTTTATGGAAGCGATTTGAAGATACTATAGACGTATGCATATACACATATCTTGTAATCTTGTTTTGGCTCTCCTGTTGGCTTACTTCTGGTTTATTTTCCTGTGATGGCTACCTGATTTATTCAGGTACTGGAAGGTTTAGACCCTGTTAGGAAAAGACCAGGAATGTATATTGGAAGCACCGGACCTCGTGGTTTGCACCATTTGGTATCTTCTTTACTTTTTTGCCTTCTCTGCATTAACACTTCTCATTGTGCCAAGTCTATTTTATCTAAACATGAGTTACAAGATTCACTGATGTTGATTTCTTTTAGGTTTATGAAATATTAGATAATGCTGTTGATGAGGCACAAGCAGGTTTTGCTTCAAAGATAGATGTCGTCTTACATGCGGACAATTCAGTGAGCATCACTGACAATGGGCGTGGGGTATGTTTGTATTCTACTTTCTGTAGCCAAGTAGGAGTTCTCTTAGGTGTAAAGATTTGTTGAGGCATAAACCAGACTGTTTTCTTTGCAGGGGATGTATTGAGATTCTTGACATGGATGCTTATTGTTAGCATGCTCTCACATGACTATATGCTCGGTTTTTGTGTGCACGTGCATGGGTCCCTATTTAGCCACATTGCACATTGTTGAATATTCTAGCAGTTTGCTTGATTTTCTACGGTGTGATACAAAATTGGATGAATGTGATGTTGTGAAAGAGATGTCCCTCAAATGGTATTTTGCATGATATGCTTTTATATGCAAATAATAATTTTTTTTCTTTCTTGAGAAAATTATTATGTGCCTTGGTAGAGTTGTTTACATTGAACTTTTCTTGTTGGAACCTCAATGAATAAAATGCAGGAGGCTATCTTTACGTATTTGATACAACCTAATATCCTAGATCTCTAATAGTGGCATATTCAACCATATTTATATATTTTTAAGTCCTATTTTATCTGGGACCAGTGAAAAGATAAGTTTGCAAATAGATATATTTAACATGTTGGAGTCTTATAAGGATTTTATCTTCTGAATGTTGTTTCAGTTTATAGAAAATCTGGCTTTAGCAATTGGACATAGACTTGGTTTTATTCTCTGTTTCTTTCTCATCCCAAATTTATGGAAGAAGAAGCTCAGCCATGCATGACGCACACTTAATGAACTTGTTGAAAGAGTCCTGATTATCCCCAATTATGGATCCAATTTATGCATATCAATGTGACTAAGGAGTAATTCAGATGATGTTTCCTGCTTAGACTGTACTTCTTTGGAATCCATACGGCATACTTGACATAATTTTGGGATACGTATTTTTAATAGTTAATGATTTTGAATTGCGATGATTATTTGGATGTGATATGCATATCAGTGTGACTAAGGGCTAATTCACATGATGTTTCCTGCCTAGGCTGCTATCTGTCGTGGAAACCTTACAAAATACTGGACATGATTTCGGGATATGTATTTTTGGTTGTTAAAAGTAAATGACTTTGAATTGTGATGATTATTTGGTTTCTATTATGTTTAGAAAGTCTACACTAAAATGCTGCTTTTGTATTATGTTTAGAAAGATGTCATGTTGTTAGATTTTGCTTATAAAATTTATTTAATGATGTGTTATTGCAACTTTTCACTTACTTCTATGTATCATGTGTGCATTGCAGATTCCAACGGACTTGCACCCAGTGACCAAAAAATCGGCTTTGGAGACTGTGTTGACGGTATTATTGCATAATGCACAAACTGCACTTTAAATTTTCTAGTATGGTTTAGACTGGGGGTCATCTGGTCAACATTCCAATCCCATGTTTTTCCAGTTTAATTCTTATTTTCTATATGTTTGTACAAAACTCATACTAGGCATGCCAATTATGTGAAACAAGGGAAAAGGACAAGCTTTATTTGTTTATTTCAACCCAATGCGACTCACTTTAGGTCTAGTGGGGGCAGTTGCCCCCATTTGAGTTTATATTTGTTAACCACTGTAACTATTATATTACACATTTAAAATTGATTTAAGTTCAGGCGATTTGCCCCTACTCACCATGTTTTTTGATTGATAGGCCACACTTTTGCTTGTTTATGGTTCTGCCCAAATGATTTTTGTCTCTATTTTTTAATTTTTCCCATCTTTCTATATTTTTTTCAGTCTCTTTTTGATTTCTAATCATATTGCCTCTCTTTTTCAATATGGCACATGCATGTTTGATGTTGACCTAATAAGCATGTACATGGCTACGTGACACGATACAGACACACCAAAGCAACAAATTTTAAAAAATGCAGAACATGAGACATGGGGGACACGTTCAAAATGTATAGTTTTACATATTTCTATATATAAACACTTCATTTAAAGATGATAAAATATAACATAATACTAATTTTTAAAGTTTAGAGGAGGAATATGTATAAATCTACATTTTTTTTTTTCTTTTATCATTTGATCTCATGTTATTTTCTTCAAACTTGTAATGTGTTTCGTGTGTGTCTAAACATTGGACGTAAATCTCCCAAGTGTTCAAAAGTGTTTTTGGGTCTAAAAATAGGACACATGTACTACGTGTGTCTAGAATTGCCAATTAGAAAAAATCCGTATATAGTTTTAGTAAGATTTGCCCCTGCTTGGCAAAAATCCTAGCTCCGCCCTGTTTCAACCTTTGAGTTTTCAGTGTACTATGTAAACCTTTGTTAGATTTTCTTGTTGGGCTTTTGCAGCTATGTTGGAGGAATAGTTTGGATGAATGATAGGAAAGCAAGCAAAATAGAAGTTGTTAGTAGGTGCTTCTGTATATGTTTGTACTATATGTATATATTGATATATATGTAGAAAAGAGACATTCATATGTTTTTTTATCGATCCTGAGAAAACATATGATAGAGTGCCTCGGGATATAATTTGGTGGGTGTTAGAGAAGAATGGGGTGACAAAAGGTTATATTGATGTAATTAGGGATATGTATGAAGATGTGGTGACCACTATTAGATCGCCTGCTGGAGAGACAAGTGAAATTTCAATTACTGTAGGGTTATGGATGAGTTGACGAGAAATATTCATGATGATATGCCATGGTGTATGCTTTTTGCAGATGATATCGTGTTAGTGGATGATGAGACTAGAGAAGAAGTTAATACTAAGTTGGGAGACTTGGAGAGAAGCACTTGAATCTAAAGGATTTAGGATAAGTAGAACAAAGACAGAGTACATGGAGTGTAATTTTAGTAACAATAACAATGGAAGCAAAGCATAAGTGAAGATTGAGAATTAAGAACTACCTAAGAGTGATTATCGCAACGTTTGGGGATATTGGAGCTGATGTGGTTCATAGAATTAAGGTAGAATGGCTTAAGTGGAGGAGCATCTGAGGTACTGTGCAATAGACAAGTACCCACTAGACCAAAAGGAAAATTCTATAGAACGGCTATTAGATCAGCGATGTTGTATGGGACGAAATGTTGGGCAACGAAGAAATAATATGTAGATAAGAGGAGTGTTGCTGAGATGAGGATGCTAAGATGGATGTGTGGTAAGACTAGAAAAAACAGAGTTATGAATGAGTATATTCGAGAATAGGTATGAGTAGTACCGATAGAAGATAAATTGAAAGAGAATAGATTGAGATAGTTTGGTCATATACCACGGAGACCAATAGAGGCAGCAGTGAAGAAATGCGATACAATGATGGTAGATGGAAGTGTTAGGGGAAGAGGCAGATCTAGATTGACGTAGGCTAGTGTAGTAAATAGAGATATGAATCTTCTTAATTTGACTAACGAACGAAATGGCCTTTGATAGAGCCGAGTGGAGAAGAAGGATTCATGTAGCTGATCTCATTTGATGGGACTTAAGGCTTGGTTTGGTTATATGTATTAGTGCATCCATGTATAATCTATCTATTGGGCTTTTGTAGCTATACATGAGGAATAGTTTGGATGAAGGTTAGGATAACAAACAAAATAGAAGTTGTTAGTGGGTGCTTTTGTATATGTTTGTATTGTATGTATTGTTAAATAGCTTGATATATAGTTTTGCGTCCAGTTGCTAACAGCTTAGGCTTTTGGGAAAATTGGTGACTTAACATGGTATCAGAGTTTTGGTTGAGAGAGGTCTTGAGTTCAAGTCTCTCCGTTGGCATTTGGTATTATGGCCCCCATTTGGTTTCTTCCTCTCTGCTTGATTGTTTGCTTCTCCTTCTGTTTGTCTCTCCATATGCAAATCGGGGTTGCACATGAGGGAGGGTGTTAAATAGCTTGATATACATTGTTGGGCCAATTTCCTAACAGCTTAGGCTTTTGGGAAAATTGGTGACTTAACATGTATATATATATATTAGTGCATTTGCATCCATGTATAATCTGTCTTTCTGTATATTTATATAAATACATTGCTAGAAAAAGATGGACGTTTTGGGAATTGGCAATCCGTTATGTTGGTCGATATGACTTGATAGAAAGATTTGCAAAGAAGAATGTTTAAAAAACTGTGTTTTTAATATTTCTACTATCAATAAAACATGGACACAAACATAGAGCCCTGGACTCAATTCTTTACTGACATGCATAGAAAATATGCATAAACAACACACAAAGCTGTGAGGACATGTTGATCGGCACATGTATGTGTTTTCTCATGTATACATATGTTACAGTATATATATTTGTTATTGAATAGCTGATTGAGAAAATCTTTCTAATTGTTCAAATATGGTGTAAATAATATTTGGCAACAGATTTTACATGCAGGTGGCAAATTTGGTGGTTTAAGTAGTGGTTACAGTGTCTCAGGTGGACTACATGGCGTGGGTTTGTCCGTTGTGAATGCGTTATCTGAGGTGTTTACTTTCATTTCTTATACCTATATTGGCCATTGCATTTAAGTTGATTCAGATGTATGTATCTATCAGTTTCCTTTATTCTTTTAAATGTTGGAGGGGAGCATTTGAGTTCCTCTTGGCAGTGAAATATGATTTAGGCTTTAATGTTCCAATTTTGATGTCACTTACCTGTCCTTTCTAGTGCAGATAGTACACCTGTGGAAAAACTTTATAGGGTTTTAACATTACAGTATGGGTTTTTGATTAACACTGAAATGAACCTTGTACTTCTATTCTGTGCTACATGCCTACATTTAGAATATTGATGGAAGGGATTACTAATGCTGATTGCATTTTCACACTATGATATTATTTAAATATATAGGTGTCTAAGGGCCTGTTTGATATCCTTTTCATCATTTTTATTTTCATTCAGTTCTCATTTTCTCAATTTCCAGCAATGACTATGAATAATGAGCAATTTGCCCACCAAGTGGGTGGCAGGAGCAGCTAGCAAGTGAACCTGGCTAGGCACTTGATGAAAAAATTATTGGACTTCCTATTCCTTCTTGTTGGATCGTACTAGGATTCCCAATTTTGACAACCGTGTTTTAGGATAGCACAAGAATCTCCAAATGTTTTTGCTTTAACTCTCTTCATCAGAGTTCAACTACTTTGCCTTGATTTGGCCGTTAAACATGCTGCTTGTGTCCCTTTGCTGTCAAACTGTATTAGGCACTCTACATTTTACCTGCTAATGAACATTCCACAACTTCTTTTCTTCTCCTTCTTCTTTTTGTTTTTTATTTATTATTATTATTATTTATTTTTAAAAACTAAAATTTTTATAATTAAACTTTCCCAACTTGTTATGTCTTAGTTATATTAGGGATTTCAAGTTTGCTGGCATCAACGGTTTCTATTTATCAGGACCGAGTCATTTATTTCTGTCATGTCTTGGTTCACAGGCATTAGAAGTTATTGTTTGGCGTGATGGGAAGGAATACCAACAAAAATATTCCCGTGGAAAGCCTGTAACAACTTTAATATGTCATGAGCTTCCAGATGAATCAAAAGATCGTCAAGGGACACACATTAAGTTTTGGCCTGACAAAGAAGGTTAGTCATGACTTCCTAAATCCTTTATGCTTCTCATTAGCTGGTCATTCAATTCCTTAGTGATAGTTGCTTTTAATGATTCCATATTCTTTTTCTGACTATGAACCTTTATGCAGTATTCACTACTGCAATTCAGTTTGATTACCCCACCATTGCTGGACGAATTAGGGAGCTTGCATTTTTAAACCCTGAGGTGGAGTCATCACAACCTGCTTGCAGTTCCGTTGCATCTTTGAAACTTTTAAATATTTTTAGCATGTCTCTTGAATTATTCATTTTTTTCTTTTTGAATTTGGTGTTTTTTTATTTATTTATTTTAATACTTTGAACAAGGTGGAATTTTCCTCGACATTTACCAACCTTAAGTCGAATCTGCTTTCTATTTTTGCAGCTCCTCGAATGTGGAGATGTGGTCCATCTCAATCGGATGAGTGCATATTGTGAAATATGCTGGATTATTCTTATGTTATTTAGATTAGTACTTAATGGTAGTTTAGTCTTGGCATATGCAATTAAGATTTTAGAGTTTCTTATGTGCCTATTTAACTTGTACCTTGCATTCAATAATGAAATAATAATAATCTGATTACCTTTGCAATTGTTTCACATATCATACTTAAAATTTCTTTGCAATAAAACTGTGTCCATGCAATAATGTTAGAAGATTATATAGGTAAGCCGGTGCGTAAAAAGGGCTGGCCTGCTCTACCTTGACTTGCATTGCTCATCTCCCCCTACATATCTCAAACCTGCAGACGGAGCAACAGGTTGTAGAATTTGAAGCTATGATGAAATAACATAGGTTCCACATTAGAGTTGGCATAATGAATGGCCATAGACTAAACTGGGGACCTGATTCGATGCAGTGAGCTTGGTATCGCATTTGCTGATTTCCCCCTGTTTAACTTAGAGGGTGCCCGCTGCCTCTTCTTCAGATGTGTCCTTGACAACCTGGCAGTTGTCAGCCTCTGCTTTTGGTGCTAGGAGTGCTTGGTTGTGAGGCTTTCCTTTTTCTCAACAAATTTGGTTGTGTCAGCCCTACAGAATTTTATGCAACGTAAGCCTACAAGAGTTCCTATCATCCAAGATACTAGGTTTGAGAATAAGGTGACATCCCTGGATCTAGTGGTTGCAGGTGGGGCTTTAGGCAGCTGCCTGCCTGAATAGAATCAATCAGTATTCTATTGATTGTAGTGTTATGTTGTAACCAGTGATTGCTCAGGTCAGTGTGTGATCACCTTTGGTGAAGCAACTCTTCAGATGCTCTCCCCGCTTATGCCAAATACCCCTCGCTGGTTCCACCGGGTAGCGAAGGAACTTGTTTGGGAATAATGGGGCCTTACTTATTCAGGGGGACTTGATTCTAAAGTGGAATGTTTGATAGAATTGATATTTCACAGAAGAATGGCTTATTCAGGGGGACTTGATTCTAAAGTGGAATGTTTGATAGAATCGATATTTCACAGAAGAATGACTGAGGCCAAAAAATCCTTCCTCACACCCTCTTGCAATATGTGGCTTAATCTATAAGGAAGTTAACATACCCTGGGAAAATATATTCTGTGTCCGTTACTTGTCAGCTTGATTTTTGTTTTATGTCTGTTCCTTTCGTAAAGCTTGCTTCTATCTATGTATAGTGCTTCCCATAAATGAAATCAATAACATCGACGTAGATTTTTGTTGGCTTGCATCTGATTAGCTAGATAATGAGAGACCCAAAGTAATGGCAATAGAAAGAGAACGAGGGACCCAAAGTAGTGAGAAAATGACTTGTAACTGTGAAGCTATAAGTATAAGGTATCATACCCTTGGGATTACGAAATAACCTGAGATGCGAGGGAGAAAGTTTTGTTTAACGTTTCTGAATATTTCTAAGTAGGACAACTCAAAAGTACTAGACTTCAGTCCCAAGAAAGTTGTGATTTCAGGAGTGGATTTTGGAAGGAAAGAATTCATTTACTTCCTGCAAATTGCTTACGTAAGAACTAGTGTCAAATGATGTATTGTTTGAATATGAATGATGCAGAATTATATTGTTAGACAATGATAATCTTGGAGGATTAGTTTTTCCTGTATCTGATGTGCGTTTCAGGTTTGATGATTGGAGATCAATGGCTAGTCATTCTAGAACAAGTTCCTGTGAAAATAATTGCTTATTCTTTCAGAGAAAAGTTTTTTTCAGTATCTTACAGACTGCCCAAATATTTTTAATTTGCTTTATGTCAATTATTGTCTCTCATTATATACATTTCTTGTCAGAAATGGACCTTTAGCCTTTAGTATTATTTTTCCAATGGTAAAATGTAATTTCATTTTGTTGATGTGCTGCCAGTTTTTGTGACTTTTGTGTCCATGTATTTTACGGTTCACCATCCTTCTTGTTTCAATCTTTACAGCTTGCTATTGTTCTTAAGAAAGAGGATACAGATCCAGAGAAGTGCCAGTTCAATGAATACTGCTATGCTGGGGGATTGGTTGAGTATGTGAGGTGGCTAAATACTGACAAGGTGAGCTTGTTTCTATTTGTGTATTCCTTCTATTCTTATAGCTCACTAATTTTGTTATTGCTATTTATCAATTCTTCAAGTTTACACCATTTTGCATCCAAACTGAAGTATGTAGATCTTTTCTCTTTTTCTTTTCTTTTCTTCCCTCTACGTTTCTCATCACTTTGCTGCACCAATCACAGCTTTGTAGATCTTGTTGCTTGCACATCTTTAGCTTCAGCAGTATGATTGTAAAACATGAAAAACTATTTACTTCAGCATCCATTTAGGGTTACTGGGTCCAACTAGAAATATGAAAAGAAAACCCATAGCCCCCTTTAAGTTTTAGATGAAGTGAACGTAACACCAAAAATCAAACTCGAACGAAAAATTTGAATAGATGAACAAACTAATACGACTATTGTGACTTGAAGCAAACTTGAACAAAAAAATTGAATAGATGAGAAAACTAAGGTGCCGTTTGGCAACGTTTACAGTTTACTATTTTTTGTACAAAAAACATTAAACATGGTTATGTTTATTTTGGATAAAAATGAAAACAAAAAGCTTGTTTGGTACACAAGTATTTAAAATTTTGTTTGGAAACAAGTGAAAATAGGGATTGCGGGAGGTGATTGTTGACGGTTGGAGATGGTGTTGGAGGTGGTTGTTGACCACGAGAGGTAGTGGCCGAAATTGTTGCCACCGATAAGAAGCAGTTGGCAATGATTGGAGGTGGTTATTGGCCAAAAGAAGTGTTGGTTGAAAGTGATTGTCAATAGTTGGAGATGGTGGTTGGTCCACTGCCTAAAGTGACTTAAGAAAAGGTGGTGGCTAAAGGTGGTTATTGCCACTGAGAGGTGGTTGGTGTGGTAATGACAAGTAGTTAGCGGTTAAGGGAGGTGGTGGCCAAAGGTGGTTGACGGAGGAGGTCATTGATGATGGTAGCCGATAACGATGAGTAGGGATGGCAACGGGACAGGTTTGGGGTAGATTTGTCGTTCTCCCCCCCCCCCCCAAAAAAAAATGTCATATAATATATTGTAGATAATAATTTATAATTAATGAGAGAAAGCGAAACTAAGTTTACAACATTTAATAAATTTTGTAAATTGTTTACAACTTTTTGAAAACGAAAACAGAAACCAAATAAGTTTTTGTTTACAGTTTTTAAAAATTCTCTAAATATAAAAGTTAGCAAACAAGCCTAATATTGTTGTCAAATCGTGAATCGTTTTGCTAAAATAGAATATTCACTTTATTTAATATAGTATATAATTTTATATGTACATATAAAATATACACAGTGCTTGAAATGGAATAAATATCAATATAGCTAATTATTATTATTTTTGTTTCTTTATAGACAGATGAAAACAACATCGTTACATGTATTATGCAAACAAACACAAAACAGAACATGCTCTTAGTGAATTGCAAATTAAATCTTTTGATTTATTCAATTTCTGAATGAACATGATTGGAATCATTTTGGTAAACTCATATCAAATTGTATGAATTGAATCGTGAATTGCATGATTCTAACAACCCGTATATGACTATTGTGACTTGAGCAAATCAACCATGCAATTTTCTTTTGATGCCTGATCATCCAGCTTTTGCTCCCAAAAGTTGCATGTGAATGTTGATAACATCACAAATGCTGAACTTTGATGTTATTTTTCTGTTGATATGTGAAGGCTGGATATGATTGTTTACTAATTGCATGATTATGATATTCACTGCTATAGAATTGACATTTGCATTATGCTTTTTGCTGAGTATTGACTGACAGTTCTCTGATCCAGAAACCACTTCATGATATTGTGGGTTTCAGAAAACAAGCAGATGGGATCACAATTGATGTTGCTTTACAATGGTAAACATTTGTCTCTTTTTTTCCCCCTACCTTTTTGCATTTTCTGAACTTTTTAATTTTTTTTTTCTTTATTCTTTCAAATACTTTCTGTTGATACACAAGAAAAACACAGAAACTGATTCCCTAAGTTTCGTTGGTTGTATAATTATCTTGTTACATTCTTGTTGATGCCTTTGCATGGATCAGGATTTGTTAAAAGTTGGAGGGACTTGGTGCTTTTTTATATAAAATTTATATTTATATAAAAAAAGTAAATATAAAATATTGTTCATGAGTGGAAAATGCCGAAACTCTTAGGTTATCTGCTTCAAATTGCTTCAAATGTTAATATGGTAAACCAGTGTAGTCAATTGTTTTTATAGTTTTGTTCTCAACCTTTGTTATAGGTGTTCTGATGCGTATTCGGATACCATGCTGGGATATGCTAATAGCATACGTACAATTGATGGTGGTACTCACATAGATGGAATGAAGGCTTCGTTAACAAGAACTCTCAACAACCTTGGGAAGAAATCAAAAATTCTCAAGGTGCTTTTTTTTTTTTTTTTGGTTTCTTTTTCTTTTTCTTTTTCTTGCCTGTTGTTTGGCCTTTTCTTTGTTTTCAATGAAAATCTTTGATTCTTCTTTTCTTTCTATCTGACTGTACTTTTCTTTTTTTTTTTTCATCTCCTCCATCTTTTTGGTAATACAATGATCACCTGTACATCTTTGATATTCATATTGTCTGT
This sequence comes from Camellia granthamiana, assembly GCA_036172215.1. Classification (NCBI taxonomy): domain Eukaryota; kingdom Viridiplantae; phylum Streptophyta; class Magnoliopsida; order Ericales; family Theaceae; genus Camellia; species Camellia granthamiana. Next base: position 26,338,108 of record CM069914.1, read on the forward strand.
GCCGCTAGAATTATGTTTTAGAAGCAAATAATTTACTTGAGAACAAAAAAACATGTTGAAAAGAAAGAAGTTTGGTTGATGTCTACCTGGATATATACGTATTGATTTCTTTGTTTATGTGGATAAATATGTTTTGATTTCTTTGTCTTGTTTTTCACCTTTTCTTACAAACAAATGTATGCCCTTGGGAATGACTGCTTGTTCCACTTTGTTTTTCTGAACAAAATCTCCACTTCTAAGAAAAAGACATTTTACAAGTTATCTGATTGATGTTTAAATAATATGATGAGTGATATTGTGTTATGTCCTCTGCTTTTTTATGTAGTTTTAGGAATTGGCTTTACAATGGAAATAAGTTGACAATGGTTGAGTCAAACTTGATATTTTGGTTGTTGTGGGGTAAACCTAATGTCATGACTTTTCACCAATTTGGTTATATGTTTCAGAATTTCGCATGCTGTCTGTGTTCAACTGCTAGTTAAGTATCTCCCCTTTAAAACAGTACTTTTGCTCCTTCAACCCTGGTCTTTCCTAGGTGGCTTGCAGGTTAATGGCATGCAATGATAATGCGCTCAAATTAAACTTGAACTTATGTATCCTGTTTTTGATGTGTACATTTTAGGTGGTGCTTCCATGGTTGAGTACTAAGAAATGGACACGTGACATGACACAAACACCACCCGGATAATGCCAACATGGAAAATTTAATAGAAAAATACAAGACACAAGTGGAGGACACCCAAAATATATGGTTTTATATATTTATTATATGGCATATACAAGGATAAACAATCATTACATGTATATATTAATCGAAGAATAATTTTTAAATTCCAAAAGAGGAGAATATGTATAAATTTATGTTGTTTTTCTTTTATCATTGGATTCCAAGCTATTTTATTTAAACTTATAATGTGTTCCATGTATGTAAAAGGAATAGAGACTTGTTACCCAAGTGTTTGAAGCATGTACAAGCCTAGAAAGTTTTTAAAAACAGTAATACATGTTTGGATGTGTATCCGACACATGTTTGGAAGTCTTCAACAAGTGTCGCGTTGTGTTGGCGTCCGACACGATACATGAACTTCTTAGAAGTGCCTGTGCTTCTTAGGTTGAGTAAAGACTTTCATCTTTTTCTCAAAGTTTTAACTGACACTTGATATTTTGTTTAGCAACTAATACGATGATTGTAAGAGGTTGGAGTCTTGTATGCTTTGATCTCAGGGCATGAGATTTACCAAAACACTATTGACTAAATTTCATATTGTGTTATGGACATTTTGATCGAGTACTTTTTTCATATTTTCTTATTTAGGTTATTTTATCTTTCCTTCTCTTGAAATTCCTTCAATTACTCTCTCTCTCTCTCTCTCTCTCTCTCTCTCCTATGTGTGTGTGATTACAACTGCCACCTAATGTAAATCAAATGTAAAGTTTTAAACATTGGAAAATTTATGCAGAGAACTAATTAATTTCTTCTGTGTACCAAGTTCACCTCTTGCACTGCAAAATGTACTATCTACTATAAAATAGACAAAACTCTAGTTGTATTCATTTCGACTCTAGAGAGATGTTAACTAAAATCAGTACTCATTAGCTAGTGCATGGTATATGGAGATATTTATACTTCTTTTCGCATATGGGAATATATAATTCAGACTCATGTGACAAGCCAAGGCCCCAAAATGGTCACTAACAAGATACCTCATATAGAAGCCCATTTATTATGCAATTTGGACAAAAATGGTGCTGCTTGGATCTTGGGTAGAGCCGGGTGATATTTTAGTAGGTAAGTTAACGCCCCAGATAGTGAAAGAATTGTCGAATGCTTCGGAAGATAGATCATTATGAGCCATAGTTTGTATTCAAGTATCTAATTCGAAGGAAACTTACTTAAAACTACCTTAATGTGGTAGGGGTCAAGTTATTGAAGGTTGGGTTGTAGTTATAATCCAGAAATGATTTTTGTATATATTTTACAAAAATGTGAAATCAAAGTAGGTGATGAAGTAGCTAGAAGACATGGAAATAAAGATATCATTTCAAAAATTTTGCCTAGACAAGATATATAAAGGTAATGAAAAATTATATTCTTACATAAAATTCATACATAACTTGACAAGAATGATGTTGCAGTGTCATTATTGTAAATAAATCTATCTTCAATGGTGTTTTGTTTTGAAGTGAAAGGTCTACAATGAGCCACATCATTATGTATGAATTTTTTTGTTTGTATAGAGCATTACTCAAAGGTAATTAGTCTAACATAAATGTTAGTGATGTGAATCTTAAAAAAACTTTTACAATAACATGGGACAAGCCCATATATATATACTATATTTTGGCTTCCTCTTAAAAGTTAAAGGATGGAGGAATTCTTTTATAGACCTTTCAATTTGGGACTGAGGAGCAAAGATATATGTTACTGGAGATGAATTATTACTTTTGTAATGAAAATTTATTATGCTTATGGTTAGCAATTTAAGTGGTAGTGTATTGTATTGTAGGCATTTAATATATATATATATATTTACAACTGAGCATTTTCTTTTTCACAGTATGTTTATTTTTGAAATACATAAATTCTCTTCTAATCCCTCCCAACCTTAGAGTTTTTCATGTATCCTTGCTCCCTCACCCTTGCTTTGTGCAACTAAGATCTTGCCTTAAGCTCTTGGCTTTATTGTGTTGACTTTCCATATTCTCCTTGTGTTTTAACATAGCCAAAAACTAAAAAGTATGACTATTAAAATCTTGTTTCTTTGATTCCAGGAGAAGGATATTAGTTTAAGTGGTGAACATGTAAGGGAGGGCTTGACATGTGTAATTTCTGTCAAAGTACCAAATCCAGAATTTGAAGGACAAACAAAGGTATTCTCAATTTCATCATCGCATTCACGATCACTGATGCTTTGGGTCATGAATAATGATTTTAGCAACTTGAAGTTTGAGATCATCAATCACCATTTTCTTTCACTGCAAATGTTTATATTACTGCTTGTTTCATCTTTTACCTTGAAAGACAAGGTTGGGGAATCCAGAGGTGCGGAAAGTGGTTGATCAATCTGTTCAGGAGTATCTCACTGAGTACTTAGAGTTGCATCCAGATGTACTTGATTCAATCCTTTCCAAGTCCCTTAATGCTCTAAAGGTACCATAATCATAGCTCATGACATTTTTGTGGTTCAGATATATGCATTTCTCTTGTAAGTCATGCCTGTTAATCTCTATTTAGGCAGCTCTGGCGGCAAAGAGGGCAAGAGAATTGGTGAGACAAAAGAGTGTTTTAAAATCATCTTCTATTCCTGGAAAGCTTGCAGATTGCTCAGCCACTAATCCTGAAGAATCTGGTATGTATGTGTGTTCTTTTATCAGATCATTGTTATAATTAGAGGTTGACTACTGCAATGATGCATTAAAGATGATTTTTTATTTTTTTATTTTTTATTGTTGATAAGTGTATTTAGGGTACTTAAACAATTATAAAGTTAGTAGATGGGGATTTTTTTCTCAATCATAGTAGCATTTTAATAATTCAGTTAGTATCATTTATGTAAAATCATTATTTGATGTGAAGTTGAGGTACAAGAAGAAAGCAAGAAAAAAGAGGCTGTATGGGAAGAGCTGCTGATAATATTAAGCTTAATATTTTACCATAACTTTAGTACTTTTTTTTTGTGGCAAAAATTGTTATTTTACAAGTAAGTTGTGCAAACATGCTGAGTCTCCATGTATGTGCCTATTATATATTGTACAATGGTAGATGAGGAAACAACTTTGGTGGCTTTTATACTTGTTTTTATTAATTAAGGTGACATCACTCACTTTGATGATATTCTGACTCTTTACTCCATCCTAATGTCCTCTTGCCTGATCCTATTCAATTAATCTGTAAGCAACAATATATTCAATGACAGGTAAATCTGTCATTTGCTGTCATTAAGTATTAATTATAAAAGCAGAGGAAACTGAGGCATGCAGATTTACTCTCTCCCAATGGTTTCCGATTCTTTCTATCTTTGGGACTTGACATTCAGTTATGAATAGAAAATATCATTAATAGTTTTGGAAAAATTTAAGAAAATACTTTTAAATAGCAATGCAACATATTCTTAGAGACTTTGAAAATGTGAGTTTGTGCTTTATAATTATTTTTGAATAACTTGGGAAATTTGGAAACAATTATTGCAATTATTCCATAAATATTTGGGATATTCAAAAAATTGAATGTAGTTCAAATATGTAATATTGATTATTTGTTCATTTGGTGAAAATATTTGGAGTACGGAGAATTTCATTACTATGTGCACGAGTGGACTTAAGATTTTGGATTGGTGGATTGTCAAGAAATTTTATTACTACGTGCACTTGAGTGGCCCCTGATAGCTTAATTTTTTGAATTAATAGATTGTCTATTTTTGACTGATGTTTTCAAAGGCATTATTGAGGCTCACCTTGAGGCGACACTAAGACACGGTATTGAGCCTTTTATATTTAGGCAATACTCTCCAAAGGTTTGCATATCATAGTTTGAGGTGTGCACATCAAGTCTACTGATGTAGGACGAGTAGGGATTACTTTCCTACAAGCTATGAAGCACGGATACTTCAAATAGGGTGACGTATCCGTATCGTATCAGATACCGATACTCCTTGGATACTCGCGGATACGTATCGGATACTTATTAAAAGTATCGGATACTTCTTAATTAATTGTTCATTAATTTTGGAGTATCAGATACTTAATTTTGAAGTATAGGATACTCCAAGTCATGTTTACTTGTTTTATGAAATTAGAATTGTAACATTTATTGCATAGTAATATAATATAATATAATTGCAAGTATAAATATAAGAATATTTTTCTAATATTTTGTTAAGTTCTTCGATAAGAAGAGCATAGTGAGTTAAATAATAGAATTTATCAAATTGATGTATCCTAATTATTTCTTGCATGTCCCCTATAACTACATAGAAGCTAAGAATTAACAAAAGAATATAACAATGGTAAAATTAAATATCAATAAATAAATAAGCAAGTAAACTTGAATATAATATTTTTCACTAGTGTCAAAAGAAAAAGCATAGGGACAAGTTGTGAATTGTTTTATTATTGTAATATAAATATATTAAACTTAATACTTAAATGAAATATTTACAAGACCTATTAAAAATTTAAAAAGTAAACAAGCTACTAGCTTAAATTAATACAAAATTCTTAAAGGATAGTATTGTGCATTATAAAATTACATTGTGATTTCTTAACATTCTTTAGCTTATGTGTAATATTTTTCAGAAACATATCCTAACCGTACCCGTATCCTTTTTTTTAAAGTTTTGTCGTATCGCCATATCCGTATCGTGTCGTATCTGTATCTCGTATCCGTATCTATGCTTCCTAGCCTACAAGTAGTGAGCCCGGTTTAAGTATAATGGTAGCAGCAACAATAGACTTATAGGGCTGGATTTGTTGGGATTTTGTGACTGCAGAAATATTTAAAAGAATAAGAGTTTAAGGGTTTGTAAAAGGGTAGGGTTTTGGGAATGAAAATACAAGTGTTTAGAGACAGTTGGTTGGTTGTTCCAAGCACTGTGAACAGTGACATGAACAGTAACCTTGTTGGATAGAAGAAGAAGAAGAAGAAGAAGAAGAAGAAGAAGAGAGGAAGAAAGAAAAGTGCTTCACTCTTACAAGGGATAGGCCAATCACACAAATGCAATCTCAAATTTTCATAATATTAACCCTGCTCTTGAATCATTGAAATTACACATATATTTATAGGTTAAAGACTTTCCTAATTCTATAAGGACTATTTCTCAAATTTAGAAACTAAAAATATTTAGCAATTACTAATATTCTAGACCAACTATGACTTCCAATTCTACTTCAATCATAATAGGAAACTTTAATGACTTCTAATTCTACTTCATATCAAAATAGGAAACTTGGACTTTGACCACTAAAATTATTTTAGACATAATCTGTATGTTTGGTTTGAGTTTGGGAGATGAGTTTTAGAAATAAAAAGTATGAAAAGTTGTTTGGTTTGGTTTGGTTTTTTTCAAAAGATGTTTTGGAAAATTATTTTGAGAGAGTTTTGGAAAAAGTGATTGATTTGATGCGTATGAGAGAGAGATTTGTTTGGAAAACTTGTAAACCAAGCAAGTTTTGGGAAATTTTTTTGAGAAAATTTGTTTGGTTTGATTACTTTTGAAAACTTATTTGTAGAGAATTTTTTCCAAAAATTTTTGGGAAAGACAAACCAAACAAGGCCAATAAAATCCATATATAATAGCCCATTTAATAACTTGACCCAAAATAAAACCCATGGGCAACCCTATAACCCATGTCCAGCAAAACTGAAGTTACCATAATACCCTTAACTACTAAACACTACCATGGATACTTCTTTTTGGATAAAAAAGGCTTCTTGACAAACATAGGATCCTTAGATTTTGTGTTGGGTTTCCACAACGTATCGTACTTGTTTAACCATGTAATAGATGTTGCATCATCTACCTTGTATGCCTTTTATGTGTAACTGAAATATGAGGAGTACGCATATTTTGTTAAACTACTGAAATATGAGGAGTACATATATTTTGTTAAACTTAGTCTAATACAATACATATAACATAAAAAGGAAGAACCTATTTTGTAACTATATTCTGTTGGAAAAATCATTTAAATAACCAACCAAGAAAAAACACGAAGCTAAGGTTCAAGTGAGAAACTCGACAACTGAAACTAAGAATGTCAATTTCACCTTCAATGAGAGTAAGCTTCCTTCTTTGTTGTGAAATGTTCAACACCTTGAGGAAAAAAATATTTATACCTTCATATTTAATTTTTAATATTTGTTAATTTGTTAATTTTTATTTATTTATTTACTATATATAAAAATTCAAATTTTGAAATGCTTGTGCCTCAACGCCTTGAGTCTATGTCTCGCCTCATGAGGGATAAATATGTCTTGCATTATGCATTCACCTTTAAAAAATTTGTTTTGATATTGGTGGTTCTTTTATTTTTATATTTTTATTTATGGTTATTATTATTGTTTTTGTTATGATTACTATTATTTTTTTGACGATTGGGTAGGAGATTGGTTTGTAGTTATCATACTTTGATACTTTGTGGTGGCAAAAGAACACAGGAATGTGTTATGAAGGAGTTAGTAGTGGCTCTAATTTAAGATAAGGGAAAACCATTTGAGATGGTATTGTCATGTGAATCATAGACCAACTAACATTCCAACGAGGAGGAGCAATTTGATCCATGTTGGGGTTGGTAAAAGAAATAGAGGACGACTTAGGAGGACTTGGGTTGTGGTGATAAGAAAATACATGACTATCTTAAACTTAATCAAAGATATGACTGCTATTAGAACCAATTGGAGAAACCAATCCATGTAGCCAAGTAATTGGGACAAAGACTTGTAAAGTTGAGTTGTACTTTTGTGGCATCTAGCTTCTTAGAACTTGCTAAAGGAAATCTAGTTGTTTAGAAAAAAGCAAAGTTTGTGTTCAAAGCCAAACACACTTTTGCTTAGATAACATTTGAGATGATATGGATTAAGTTCCTTTCACAATGATTGAGATCCAAAACTAGAAAAGTTACGACGATGTTTTGTGACAATCAAGCTGCTATATTTGTGAGAATAGTGTGAATATTTTAGATTGTGTTTGATTGTGTGAATATTTCGTTCATAGGATTATTCTTATTTCCTATTTAGGATTAGGCCTAAAATTGCTATGTATATTAGATGTACAATTTGTATTGTTTTACAATTGAATATACAGATTGTTCATTCAGAAATCTTACATGGTATCAGAGCCGTGTGTGTAGCCTTAGCCATCTCGAAGCAATCATTGTGAGTCATCTTCTGGTTCCTTTCTAGTCGATTGAGCTCTCTCTTTCGATCGAAATTTGGTTCGTGAATCCTCTGTCTCGTGGTTCAGGTTCATCTAGTTTAGGTTCGTCTAGTTTGTGGTAGCCTTCTAGTTTGTCTCTCGCGGCTCATCTACAGTCAGTCACTTGGTTCTCAAGACTCACTTAGTGTTCATGAATCATCTGGAGGTTGACTCCTCTCTCTCTGGACCTTGTGACTTTATCTTTCTTTGTTGATCTCTCTTTGTCTTTGGTTTCGGTCATTCGAAGTTCTCTTGTTCACCCTGGTTTCGGAATCGCAACATCTGCCTGTCATCGGACTTGTGAGGTTGGGTCATTGCCGTACACCCATTCGCTTCTCTGGTTCTCATAGTCGACCAATTTGGTCTATTTTGAAGTCGACCCATCTGGTCTGCTTTGACATCTCACCCTCTCTATCTAGGTTTGAGGTTCTCTTATTTGGTCCTTTGACTTGTTCTAAAGTTTCTCTCTTATTTTTATTTTGACCCTGTTCTGGAGCTTCTCCCTTATTACGTTTTGACCATAGTTTGTATCTTTAGTTTCGGTTGGGCCCATTTGACTTCCAAGATTGTGAGTGCGTTCATTGTTCTTGTTTATGAATACACTCATGATGACGGATACCCATTAACTTCAGCCTCTTACAAAGCCTAAGAAAGGGCCACTAGTATCAGATGAGTGTGCATTTTGCCATCAGAGGGGCCATTAAAAGTATCACTGTCCCAAAAAGTGATCTCTGCCTGCTTCGTCTTCTCAACAGTCTCAAACCTAGTTCTGCACTCCTCCGACAAGTACTTTTCGGCTTCCCACCGCTTATGCTGCATCAGCTCCAGCTCCTGATTCTGACTTGGCTTCTTTGGATGCTCAGATTAGTCAGCTTTAGCACATACTGTTTACTTCCTAGCCATCCCCGTCTGCATCCGTTGTTTTTTCTCTTTATTCAGGTTTGCTTGGGTCTTCTTCAGGTATCTTTTTATCTGTCTGGCTTTTTTACTCTGGTGCCTCTCATCACATGACTCCTTATCTCTTCTTACTTTAGAATTGTACTCTCTTCCGTTTCCCATTATTGTTAATGTTGCTACCGGGTTTGGTATATCTATTATATTTGTTGAGTCTGTTTGCTATGTCTACTATCTCTATTCCTTCTGTCTTTTATGTTCCTCAATTATCTGTTAGTTTATTATCTATCAGTCAGCTTGATGCCTCCGATTTTGATGTTGTCTTTTCTTTTTCTATCTACTTTGTACAGGATCGGATGTCCAAGTTGCAGATTGGGACCAGACGTAGAGTCGGAGACCTCTATGGGGTGAAGTGCTTGCATCTGTCTATGACTACCTCTCCGACAACCTTTTCCTCTTTTCAGTTAGATTCTCTGTCAAATCCTTTCTATTTGTGGCGTTCTAGATTAGGACATTTGTTTGTTGATTGCTTACGTTCTTTAGCTTAGTCAGGTAGATTGGGTAAAGTTTTTCCTAGTTAACTCACCGAGTGTCAGGGGTGTAAACTTGCCAAAATGACAGCCTTATCTTTTCGTAAAAGTACTTCTATATCAGCTACACCGTTTTCTTTAATTCATACCGATGTTTGGAGCCTTTCTCCTGTTCTTACTAAAGGGGGTTCTACATACTTTGTGTCATTTGTTGATGATTGCACCCGTTACACTTGAGTTTATCTTATGACTCATAAGTCTGACTTATACCAGATATACTGTACTTTTTAGTCTATGGTCACTACACAATTTGGGTCTACTATTAAATTGTTACGATTTGACTTAGGTGGGGAATATTTTAAAATTGAGTTCTGTGAGTATTTGGCCAATTTGGGTACCATTCATCAAATTTTCTGTACTGATACACCTGCCCAAAATGGTCGAGCTGAGCATAAACACCGTCATTTTCTTAAGACAGCTTGGTCTTTCCTTCTCTCTGCCTCTGTTCCGGCTCCCTTTTGGGGGTGAGGCAGTTCTTACTGCTGTTTTTCTTTTAAATTGTATGCCTACTCCCCTTCTCTTTGGTAGGTCTCCTTCTAAATTGTATTTTCTTAACTTTCCAATTACTCCCTCCTTCATGTGTTTGGGTCTGCTTGTTTTGTCCTTTTACTCGTAAAGATAGGATCAAACTTAGTGCCTGGTTTGTCCTGTGTGTCTTTTTGGGTTACAGTCTCACTTAGAAAGGTTATCGCTGTTATGATTTTGTTTCCCGTCGCCTTTATGTTTTCCTACCATGTTGTCTTTCTTGAATGTCTACTCTTTTTTTAGTTTCCTCCTCTCACAGTTTCTAAAGAGGATTTGGTTCATATTGATTCATTTCCTTACAAGGTTCCTCCTGATGAGTACATCTCTGTTGTTTCTTATGAATTTGTTCCCTTTTCTTCTCCTCTCACCCCTACTGAGTCCCTCTCCATTGTCCCTCATGAGTCTATTCCCTTTTCTCCTCCTCTCCCTCTTGCTCCTTCTCTTCCTCTGTTATTAGTCTGCTCTCGTTGCAAAGCTCTCTCTCTCTCTATCGGTTGTCTCTACCCTTGTTGCTGTTTCTCCTTCTACTTCTGAAGACACTAATCCTGCTGCCCGTAGATATCTTGATCGTGAACGGCATCCCCCGAATAGGTTGGGCTTTTTCTAATACATGTTTTTCTGTTTCATATCGTACCTTCTTGTCTGCTATTTATTCTTTTTCAAAACCCCAATCTTAGAAGGAGGCCTGTTAGGATCCTAATTGGGTTTGAGCTATGGAGGGTAAGTTGTGTGCATTGCAGAATACTTTGTAGAAAATTGCTACTTGGGAGTTGATTCCTTTGCCTGCTGGCAATAATCTGGTTGGGTATAAAGTCAAGATTCATTCTAATGGTTCTCTCGAGCACTACAAAGCTCGTTTGGTTGTCAAAGGTTTCTCACAGGAATATGGTATTGATTATGAGGAGACCTTTGCCCCTGTTGCCAAAATGACTACTGCCCATATTTTGATTTCTGTTATTGCTGTTCTTCATTGGCCTCTCTATCAGATGGATGTTAAGAATGCTTCTTAATGGCCATCTCGCTGAGGACGTCTATATGCGTCCTTCCCTAGTTTTCCTCATTCCTCTGGGCGGGTTTGTCGTCTTCAACGTGTTTTGTATGGTTTGAAGCAATCTCCTTGTGCTTGGTATGATCACTTTCAGACAGTTGTGACTGAGCTTGGGTTTCATCATTGTGCCTAAGACTTTGCTTTGTTTCTCCGCCACATCTTTACTGGTTTTGTTGCTCTATTACTGTATGTGGATGATATGATCATCACTGGCTCTAACTCTTTTGCTATCTCTAAGGTCAAGTAGCATCTCTTCCGCATCTTCGAAATGAAGGATCTGAGCATTGCAGTATTTTCTTGATGTTGAGGTAGTTTCTTCTCCCAATGGCTACTTTCTATCTCAGGCTAAGTATGCCAATAAGGTTATTCACCGTGCCGGTCTTATTGACATTAAGATTTTTGATACCCCCATTAAGCTTAATGTGAAGCTCAACACACTAATGGTGTCCCTCTAGATGATCCTACTTTATATCAAGAGCTCGTTGGTTGTTTAGTCTATCTGACGGTTACTTGCTCTGATCTTGCCTATGCTGTTCATGTGATTAGCCAATTCATTTCTGCTCCTCGCTCTATCCATTGGGTTGCTTTGGTTCGGATTTTTCGCTATCTTAACGGTACTATCTTGTAAGGCTTGTTGTTGTCTTCTACTTCTTCATTAGACTTGATAGCCTATGCTGATTCTGATTGGGCTGCTGATGTCACTGATCGCAAGTCCACTTCTGGCTTCTACATGTTTCTTGGTGATTCCTTGATTTCTTGGAAGAGCAAGACACAGACCGTTGTTTCTCATTTCACTGTCAAACTTGAGTACCGTGTTATGGCTCATGTCACTGCTGAGATTGTTTGGCTGCCCTGTCTCTTATCTGATTTGGGTGTCCCTTAGTCTTTACTGACCTCTCTATTGTGACAACCACAGTGCTATTCAGATTGCGCATAATACTGTCTTCCATGAGCCGACAAAGCACATTGAGATTGATTGTCACTTTGTCCTTCAACATTTGCAGTCTAGCTCTATCTCGCTTCCTTTTGTCTCTTGGGCTTTGCAACCTGCTGACTTTTTTTATCAAGACTCACACCACTGTTCGGTTTCAATTTCTTCTTGGCAAACTCTCAGTATTTTCTGCTAAAACACCTTGAGTTTGAGCAGAGGTGTGAGAATATTGTGTGAATATTTTAAGATTGTGTTAGAATGTGTGAATATTTTGTTCTTAGGATTATTCTTATTTCCTATTTAGGATTAGGCCTAGAATTGCTATATATACATTAGATGTACACTTTGTATTGTTTTTACGATTGAAGATACAGATTGTTCATTCAGAAATCTTACAGCTACCAATCAAATGTGTGATGAGAGGACAGAGCCTTTAGAGCTATTATTATTTGAGAGACATTGTGAAGCAGATTAGTGTTGATTAGGTTAGGTTAGGTCAAAAAATTAGTTTAGTGATATACATTTACTAAGTAATACATATTAGGTGGTCTTCCTTTTACCATAATATGATACTTAGAACTAGATTTCATCATTAGCATCCTCTAATAGATAAACTAGGCTATGAATAGGTGTATGGTGGATACGGTTTTGGTGATAGAAATGAGGCTGAAGAGAGTATCTTAGATTTTGTGTTGGCTTTTGACCTAGTGGTAGCCAATACTATGTATAAGAAGAGGGAAGAGCATTTGATAACTTGTAAGAGTGGGTCAGTTAAGAGCCAAATAGATTATTTTTAATAAGAAAAGTGGACTGCCTAAAATGTAGTGATTGTAAGGTGATTGCTGGAGAGAGCTTGGCCTTTCAACATAGGATTTTGGTATTAGATTTATGTTTTAAAGGGCAATACCAAGCTAAGAAGGATGGTGGGCGTCATAGGACGAGATGGTGGGATCTCAAAGGGGATAAACTAGAAATATTAAAGAATAGAATGGATAAGGAAGGTGCTTGGGACTTGGAAGATGACGCTAACACTATGTGGAACTCAATGGCCAATTGTATAAGGAGAATCTCAAGGGAAGTGCTTGGAGAGTTGAAAGGAACGAGACCCAGCTCTAGGGAAACTTGGTGGTGGAGGGAAGAGGTTCAAGCGGTTGTTAAGGCAAAAAAAGAGTGCTTTAAAAAGTGGCAGAATAATAGAATTGAGGAAAACCTTAAGCGCTATAGATTGACTAATAAGGAGGTCAAGAAAGTAGTGAGGGAGGTTAAGTTGAAAGCTTATGATGGCTTATACACTAGACTATACAAACTTGCTAAGATACGAGAGAGGAAAATAAGAGATTTTAATCAAGTTAAGTGCACCAAGAGTGAGGATTGTAAGGTATTGGTGAAGGATGAAGAGATTAAGGAGAGATGGAAGAACTATTTTGAGAAACTATTAAATGAGGAACATGGAGGTACGTCAATAGGGGAAGAAGAACTATTTTGAGAAACTATTAAATGAGGAACATGGAGGTACGTCAATAGGGGAAGAAATAGCCAGTAATATGATAAACCAAGACTATAAGTTTTATCGCAAGATTAAGAACTTTGAAGTGGAGATTGCACTTAAGAAGATGAAATAAAATAAGGCTTTAGGATCCGATGATATCCCTATTGAAGCTTAGAAGTGTTTGGGTAAAAAGGAGGTTGCTTGGTTGACTAGGTTGTTTAGCAAAATTTTGTTGATTAGGAATATGCTAGATGAGTGGAGGAAAAGTATTTTAGTGCCAATTTATACGAATAGAGGAGATGTCCAAAATTGCAATAACTATAGAGGAATCAAGCTGATGTGTCATATAATGAAAGTGTGGGAGAGGCTGATGGAATGCCGATTGTGAGATATAACAGAGGTGTCAGAAAATCAATTTGGGTTTATGCCTGGCAGATCAACAATGTAAGCGATCTATCTGTTGAGGAGAGTAATAGAAAAGTATAGAGAAAAGAAAAACGACATTCATATAGTGTTTATCGACTTTGAGAAAGCATACGATAGAGTGCCTCGGGATATAATATGGTGGGTGTTAGAGAAGAAAGGGGTGACAAAATGTTACATTGATGTGATTAGGGACATGTATGAAGGGGTGGTGACCACTATTAGATCGCCTGTTGGAGAGACAGATGAATTTCTTATCACTGTAGGGTTACATCAAGAATCTACCTTAACTCCTTATCTTTTTGCGTTAATAATGGATAAGTTGACGAGAAATGTTCAGGATGATGTGCCATGGTGTATGCTTTTTGCAGATGATATCGTGTTAGTGGATGATACTAGAGAAGGAGTTAACACAAAATTGGAGATTTGGAGAAAAACGCTTAAATCTAAAGTATTCCGGATAAGCAGAACTAGGACAGATTATATAGAGTGTAAATGTAGTAACAGTAAAAATGAAAGTAGAGGAGAAGTGAAGATTGAGAACCAAGAACTGCCTAAGAGTGAATATTTTCGTTATTTAGGGTCGATTTTTACAACGATGGGAGAGATTGATGCGGATGTGGCCTATAGGATTAAGGCGGGATGGCTTAAGTGGAGAAGTGTGTTTGGGGTGCTGTGCGATAAATGAATACCCACTGGACTAAAAGGTAAGTTCTATAGAACGGCTATTAGATCAGCGACGTTGTATGGGACGGAGTGTTGGGCAACCAAGCAACAACATGTTGATAAGATGAGTGTTGCTGCGATGAGGATACTAAGGTGGATGTATGGCAAAACTGGACGAGACAGAATTAGGAATGAGTGTATTCGACAATGGATAGGAGTAGTACCGATAGAAGATAAGTTGAGAGAGAATTGATTGAGATGGTTTGGTCATATTCAATGGAGACTAATAGAGGCAGTAATGAAGAGATGCGATGCAGTGATGGTAGATGGAAGTGTTAGGGGACCGGGTAGGCCTAAATTAATATTGGCTAGCGTTGTAAATAGAGATATGGATCTACTTAGTTTGACCAACGAAATAGCATTTGATAGAGTCGTGTGGAGAAGGAGGATTCATGTAGCCGACCCCATTTGATTGGACTTAAGGCTTGGTTTGGTTTGGTTTAGACATTAATATAATTTTCATTCTGTTTTAATAGTTGTTCTACATCTGGGCACTTTTCACCCTCAAAATCCATGTTTGTGTGAAATTCAATTTTGAGGGCATTTTTTTAGATGATTGTGTAAATATTGTTCAAGTCTTCCTCTGAGCTTAACATTTTCATTTACACTCTTCCTACCATTTTTTTTTGAGTATCAACAAAGAATTTTATTAAAAAAGAAGAATGAGAGAGGACAAGAAGTCCTCAAACAAACAGAGAAAGAAAGGTAGAACAGTCAAAACTCTTCCTTACCATTGCATCTACTACTGGTGTCCGTTGTACATGACCAAACCATTTTAATATATTCTCTCAACTTATCTTGAATTGGTTTTATTCCTACCATGTCACAAATGTGCTAATTTCTAATTCTGTCTTTCTTCATCTTACCACATGTATATAAGAATCTTCATCTTAGCTAAACTCAGTTATTAACATATTTTCTAGTTGTCTAATATTTTGTCCTGTAAAGCATTGTTGGCCTAATAGTTTCTTTTACAGTTATTTCTGAATAATCATGCAAATGGAAAATGGTTAAAATAAAGTCAAACTACTCAAAAATTAACTGCAATCCATTGCCGCAATAAAATCAAAATTCTACGTCTTCATCTTAATATTCAATGAGCAGGTCTTGAATTATTCCAGATTATCATTTTATTTTTTTTTTGATCGGCAAATCCCAGATTATGTGATTTCACATATTAACTATGTAATACCTAACAATTTGACAAAGTCCCACCCTTGACTTTGGATCTGTTTTCTTGAGGACTTAAGTGAGATGTTGTCTCAGGTTTGAATTTTTTACTTGTCATTTTTTTAATCTTTGGCAGAAATATTTATTGTTGAAGGAGATTCAGCCGGTGGTAGCACAAAACAAGGTCGTGACAGGCGCTTCCAGGTGACATTTCTGCCCCCCCTTTTTTTTTTTTTTGGTAGTAGCTAGCATCGCAAGCAATAGTTATAGCTTCATTTGGACTCTAATACTCTATTATTGTAAATTCTGTTTCTGAACTGTGTATCTCCTATTAATTTATAGAAAAATGTTTGAGGGCCACAAAATCAGTGGCTCAAATGGCTCGAAACTGTCAAAATGACGTTGTTTTGCATCGTTTTGAGCCCAAAACGACGTCGTTTTGACAGTTTCGAGCCATTCGAGCCACTGAATTTCGGGCCACCAACCATTGCTGTAATTTATATTTGCTTTCATGTAAAATAAGTGTTCATTCAAAATTTGAGTTGCTTAATTTTGGTGCTCCTTGGGCAGCACTTTCTGGAAATAAGTTGTCATATGATTAATATCTGCACAAGATGATCGTTTTGGACAAACAGAGAAACAAGAAAGAAAGCAAGAGAGAGAGAAAATGTTCAAATCTTAAGTAAGTGGGCTGAGGGTAGAAACAAACTCAGTGAGTGGACTCGTGTCTTCAGAAACCTACAAGTCACCTCTGTTCGAGCCAAAATCTGGCAGGGCCACCTAGTGGAGTGCAAAAGCCAACTTTGGCCTAGCTTGCTCAAGCCCCCTTCATGTGCAGGATTTGGGTGGGACCTCAGTATACCTTCAAGAGTCCTGTTTTTAGAAACTCATGCAAAATGAGACAGGACTTAAGGCAAGTAGACAAAATCTAACGCGACTTGTATGTCAAGTGTCCTAATTTGATTAAACATGCAATGCAATTATACCTAAGAGCGTAACAGAGTGATAACTTCCATCTTTGGGTCCAATTCTTCGGCCTTGACACTCTTAAACACTCAGCTTAGTCTACAAGCCCATTGCAACACATCCCATTGACAACAAGGCCCATGTTTTGTCAAACGGAATTGTCAAAACTCAACTTTACCTTACCTAAATCCTATAACATAGGTGTTTGTGTAGAACATTATTTTAGCTCTTATATCAATTTGTCCTGTAACATATATTACAGATCAGATCCATTCGGGTTGAGAGTGATTAGGAAAATGATGCTCTGCTCCTTATTCACTTCTTGTTTGTCAAATGAGCTCCAAAAAGCTGAGCCTGTGGTTGGTTGTTTACCTCTCTTTATTGTGTTGTTCACTCTGCCCTGCATGCATAATATTTTCCTGTAGCTACGGTTACTTACATTGATCTGGCCCACTTTATGGAAATGGTGATGGTTTTCTAAATTGATAGAATTTACAGGAGATATCTCCGCTTTGTACTTTGAATTTTATCAATTATCAGGTGTCCTTACTGCTTCTTTCTTCAGGAAATGTATAATAATAATCACCGTAGAAAGATTGTGGTGACTTGATGCAGGCTGTTCTTCCCTTAAGGGGTAAAATTTTGAACATTGAAAGAAGGGATGAAGCAGCAATGTACAAGAATGAAGAGATTCAAAATCTTATTCTAGCTCTGGGACTTGGAGTAAAGGTTGACTTATTTTATGCTATTTTATTTCTTGTCAACTGTTTCACCTATTTCATTGACTGAAATTTCCTGGTTTCAGGGAGAAGATTTTAAAAAGGAGGCTCTCCGTTATCATAAAATCATAATCTTGACTGATGCTGATGTAGATGGCGCTCATATCCGAACATTACTATTGACATTTTTCTTTAGATATCAGGTATGTAATTGATAGAATCCTTGTTTACATTTACTGGTGCGTAAAAGAGTAGAAATTATAAAGGTATTCTGTAAATGCTTGGGGGGAATCAGTTACACTTTGGTTTATGAAGTTTTTTTATTCCTTGCAGAGGGCTTTATTTGATGAAGGATACATTTATGTTGGTGTCCCGCCTTTGTACAAGGTTTGCCTTCAAATTTGATAGGTTCAGCTGACTTCTGGAATAGTAACTTCCATAATTTTTCAGTTCTCTTTGTTGAAATAATTAGGTTGAAAGGGGAAAGCAAGCATATTATTGCTATGACGAAACAGATCTGAAACGACTACAGAGTTCGTTCCCTCCAAATGCATCATATAACATTCAGAGGTTCAAAGGTAACATGAAAAGTATGATATTCTTTATTCTCCACTTCATGTTTAGAAGAAAATGGAGTAGGGATGCCATATATCTACATCGATGTGCACATCAGCATATTCTGAATGTGGTGGGTTGTGTGTATTTTAGTTGAAGTAAGACGATCTCTATTGTATCAAGGGTCGTACACAAAGAAAGAGCTCTCTGAGCCTAACGTTAGATTAGTTTTCCATGTGTCTTTCATTGCAGCTCAGTGTCAATAGTGTGCTGAGAGATTTACTTAATTTAACTCCAGCTTCATTTCATTTAGTAAAAAAAACAAAATTGGGAAATAGAACGTGTGATGATGGTATTTCTCCAATGATTGGAGCATTATTCATGTTGTGATGATGTGCCCAGCAATTATGCCAATAAATAAAACTTCAAATTTATGGAAGCCATTTTCCTTTAATTCAGAGCTATGTAGAGTTTTTTATTGAGCAAGCTGTCATTTGATTTGATTGGAACCAATGTATGCTCCAAGAACTCTATAATTTCCGTGAGTCTTTTGGTTCATGCCAAAATTTGAAATATCCATGAACAGCGAAGACATGATGTGAATTCACATCTTCCATCTGTTCTTGTATTGGGTTGATTCAAGAGGAAACCCTTTTTAATTTGGAGTTCCATTTCTCATGGGCAATGTCCATGATTCCAAATTCATTTCTTTCAAGTGGCAACATATTTTGGTTGTTTATGCCAATTTTTATTTTTTGAATTGCCAAAAAAAAAAAAATGTGATTCACGTGTTCACTGTGCTTGTCCTTGAGGGGACACATTTTCTGTGGTCGGCACAAACTTCTGTATCCTTTCTTAATTTGAGCATTCAACTCGTGCAAGATATTATGTCATTCCTAAGTTTAGTCTTCCTTTAATGATCCTGAACTGTTTTCATTGAACTTGCTTTGGAAGTAGATTCATGTTCCATCCTTTTCACTTGTTTTTCACTTTATATGTTTAAATAAATGGAACTCAGGTTTAGGAGAGATGATGCCTTTACAATTATGGGAGACAACACTTGATCCAGAGAGAAGATTGCTAAAGCAACTAGTGGTTGAGGATGCAGCAGAAGCGAATGTTGTTTTCTCCTCTCTTATGGGTTCCCGGGTAAGCAGATGCATTAATTATTTATTTATATTGAATGGAAACAAAAGAGAAATAATGTTAAACAGAAAAAATGAATTACAAGAGAGTCGAAGGACAAGAAGTCCTCCAAAAAGCGAAAAAGAAAAAAATAATATCACAAATTACATGTCACTACACGCTGTCCTTCAATCCCTAGAAATAAAAAAGGATGGTATAACCTAAAAGTAGAGGAGACCAAAGCCCAAGAGGAAAACATGAAACAAACTCTATCCCATAAAAGGTTAGTAGATGGACTATAGCTTGTGTTGGAGTTGGTCATGATATTCTGAAGCAACTTAGGTACTATGGCTTGCGACAGAGAAATTTTGCAAGCTCGAAGCTTGTACCTACATATGTATTTAAATCTATATATATATAGAAGAGAGTGACTTGGGTCTTTATTGTATGGGAAATCACCAGAGAACATTCTTGCCAATGTGTTTAAAAAACTTGAGTGGATTATTCTGTCAAGTTCATGCACACATACTGTAGCATGTTTTTGGCTGCTTATGGCATTTGATTTGTGTTTTCGCCTGGTATGTGGTCCTGTATGAGGGCCTGCACATCGAACTGAAGCCTTCATAGAAGTGTGATCATTTTAGATCCTAGGTAACTAAGCTTCTCAATTGCATGCTAAATCAATCTTGTTTATATATGCATTTACCTATTTGGATTTTAGTTAGCCATCATTTGTGCTTGGGCTTGTACTCGTAAAAAAGAGAGAAGAATAATAAGATCTGACTTTTGTAATTTCTGTTTTAGGTGGATGTGCGGAAGGAACTTATTCAGAAATCTTCAGGCATGATCAACCTTGACCACCTCGATATCTGAACGGGGTATATCATCAACTATAGAAGGTTGAAAATTGTTTGCACTGTATATTTTACGAGGTCAATCAAGTGTAAACGCTTCACGAGGGCGAAGAGGCAATCAAATGTAGACATTTTTATAATTTTGTGTGAAGCGGATGCTTCTTTAGTGCATTTTGTCCATTTTAGGTGTACCGGTAACATGCATGTGATGTTCTGGAAGTATTGAAGAATACATGTTATATTTCTGTGTAATCTCATTCCTAAAACACTAGTTGCAATAGCTTGTGAGATTATGTGTGTTATTTATTATTTAGCAATAGGAAAAAATTTCTCATGTTGAGATCTTAACATGACAGAACTTGAGGGGCCTATAGGGCCCATCACAAGTACCAATGTATAATATTCATGAAAAAATTTAGGCCAATATGATAATTGTAACATTTTCATTTTATAATATTTAAAAAAAAAAAAATGAATGGTCTATTTAAAAGAATATATCTATCGTCTATTTTTCAGTGACAAATACAATACAATGAAAAAGTTGCGAATATTGGATTGAATTAATTTTTTTTATGAATTTTAAACATTGAGAATTTTACAAAATTAATGGTTCAAATCATTGAAACGGGACTTGTGGTGGGCTGTATAGGCCCCTCAAGTTCAACCCAAAAATTAAAAGTGTTTGGATCTTGAATTTGAAAGGAAAAGTGAAAAATCTAACTTGTAATTCTCACTTTTCCTCTCCATCCAAAAATATGTCTACAAATTCTAGATTCAAGTGCAATTTACGTTGATATGGGATTATATCCATTTTACTGTCTTAGTTGTCAGCTGCTCTCCTTCTACTATTACTTTCTTCACCAACTTTACAGGGGTTGTTGATTGATGATGTAGGAGATGATGGGTGATTCATATTGAAGGACTTCACTGATGATGATGATGGATCAGTGTTGTGGTTCAATTGATTAGTCAAGACAATCTCCAATGGAGAAGTTGAAATTGTTTGTTACAGTGTGTTACATGACAAAAAGTCATAAAGTTAAAATTTAATTGTGTCGAGCGTTTGGTAATTCAGTGATTGTACTATTGCTTTGGTAGCGATGTTAAAGTGTTAAATATAGAATAAAATGTAAAAAAATACGGGATCTTCTGTTGCTTTGTTCATTGCCCTTTTCTTCTCTCTTGTTTAGTGCCTTGGCACAGTTTGGCACTTGTGTTGTTGCTTGACACAAGAAGCTCCATGAGCCTTATCCTTCCACACCTGAGCAAACGAAGTCACGTTGCAGGTCATGTTCTTGCATTTCTTTCATTGGAAAACTCCAGCTCGTGATCCATGGAAGGCTTTGATCTTGGTGACTGGGAGACTAGAGCGGCGGGTCTACGAAGGTGAAGAGAATTCCTAAAATTCTAGGAGAATTTTTTTGTGATTTTAGAATAGGGACAGTTGGACACTAAAAATCATACATAGATCCTACACTGACTAACAACTGACATTAGGAGAGAGTTAGCATCTCCATTATCAAACTGATCAGTGCATTGTAGAATTATATATTGTCACGAAAAGTTTTTCATATAACTTGGAATTAGAGGTTTTGATAACGTAATTTAACACTTAAAATTGAATTTATTTATTATAATAAGTCATCATTTATTTTCTTAAAATATATTAAAATGTTATGTAATTATTTTTTTACATTTAAATCAAATGAATTTTCCCATCATCTATGCACAGTTACACCTTTTCTTTTCTTTTTTTTGAGAAAACAGTTAAACCACTGTTGAGATGCAACACCATTACTCCACTAAAAAAGTAAATAAATAAATAAATAACATTGTGCAAAGTATATATATTTTCGTTATTTTTTTTTGGGAGATAGAACTTGCCTTTAGCATTTATACTTTATTTCAGGTGTAGTTTACTCCTTTGACATTTGGAAATTACATGAAATATATATTTATTTCACAAATTACCAGAGTTGTATATTTATTTTTAAGAAAATGAGTTGGACCCCCTCACCCCCTTTGACCCCCTCTCTCTCTGATTGGCCAGTTTTTCTTTTTTCTTTTTCTTTTTTTCCTTCTCCTCCAATCACCACCCGCCACGTGTGTGTAGGAGTAGTGGGGGTGGTGATTGGAGGGGGTCTCAATCACTTCCCTTATTTTTAAATGATAAGAGCATAAATACCACATGGTTTAGATGTCAAAGAATAAGGCTGTTAAAGGAACTAATCTACTCCGCTTTACCTCGTGTTCAGCTTGTCATTGAAAATTAGCTCGATATGTAAATTAGTTAAAGTTAAACACAATCTTAAACTTGTTAAGTTTTTAAATTATATTTGAACAACTCACTACTTGACTCGATAAGTTTATACGCAGTATAACAACTTAAGTTACTCGTGCTCAACTCATTAAAAACTCGTTTAAGATTGACTCGTTAAGTAAATAAGTCAAATTTAAGCATATTTTGAAATGCATTAAATTTTCGAGCCAAACTTAAAAGGTCTAATTATTTGACTCAACTAGTCTCATTTTTGTGTGTGTGTGTGTAGGATATCTTAGGTCAGTTTGTACTTTTTTTTGGATATATAAGGTATTTTAGGTCAGTTTGCGCACACTAAACTAAGTTTGGTCTTCCCATATTTATTCCTTACGGTTTGTGGTACCAAGAGTTTTGTTAGAAAGAGGAGTCGAACCTAAGATCTTTGGGGGAGCAAACTTCCAAATACCAAGCCTCATTTACTATGGCAAACCCTTAGGGGTTATCTCATTTTGATCCTTAACATAGACTAATGTTATGTTTAGTTCATGAATTTTGGTAGGAATTTAGAAAGAGAAAGGAAAAAGGAAAAAGTATATGAAAAGTGTGTGAAATATAATTATATTTCGTTCACATTTTGGGAGTGTTTCGGAAGTTAGGTTGGAGACTGAAATAGTCAATAAAGACAAAATAGATTAAAATAAACTAATAAGATAAAATGTCATAATCAAACCGTAATTATTTCATTTTTTTCTCATAACCATCAAATTAACTAAAAAAAAAAAGCCAACTATAATCCTAAATACAATTTTTTTAACCAAGTTAAAATAGCTAAAAAAATCAAACTAAAATAAGTTATTCCCTAATAAATTATCTCTTTTTTCTTTTTATATTTCCAAATCTCTCACTAAATTTATGAACCAAACCCACCACAAGTGAATTTCTTTTCCTCCTTGTTTTTTGATAAAGATAATGACGTCTAAAAATCAACTCCAAAAAGCAAAGCAA